>OU426982.1:131224992-131824992 GCA_911387785.2 Aelia acuminata | reverse complement strand
CTTAATATTTTTTAGTTTTGTGATCATGCCTCAAACATTTTAAAGTTTCTTCTCCTGATATCTTATAGAAATTTAAAGTGAACTACGAATAATGCAATTATATCGGTTCGCAGCAATGCCTTAGCCCCTCAAATATTTTATAATGTAGATAATATTTATAATGGCAAAATCAAGGCTGCTTTATGATGTAATGAATCTAAAATACTAATATACTGCCATTCGTATCTGGAACAAAAAGACTACTGAATGTTTTAAGATAAGTTTTGAAAATATTCATAAGATTTTATTTATCACATTCACAACAGAAAATAAATGGATGATTGTAAATAAATAAACATAGTAAAGTAATTGGATTTAATGTTATTATGTGGAATACACCAATTTTTCGAAAAAAAGAGAGGCACATTACTAGTTTGATGATGAACTCTTTTATAAGAATGTAACTAGTAAATTATGAAATTGAAAATTATATGTTTTACTCCTTTTAGATGCTTTCATATTTCTTGTATTTCCATTTGCCATCTGTATTCATAATAAAGAAATGAAGAATTTGGAAGAATTTGCAGCCTGCGAAAGTGTACAAATTTATTTTTGTATCTTTAGATGCTAAGTGAAATAGATGCTTGTTATCTGATGTTTTACTATTTTACACAATCTGTAACTTATCACCAGTGCCTGTAATATATATATATTTAGAAGATGTTTTCCATATATCTGCGCCAGTATTGGATTCAATTTAAAAAAAAGAAAAATTGTATCTTGTTCTCTAATAGTTATAAATAGATTGTTAATAAATTGTTTATATATCTCCAAATTTAAGGAAAAATAGTTGCATCTTTACAATGACAAAATTTATTCTTAGATTATTTGTATATATATGTATATCAATGATAACAATTCTTGTTACAATTGCTGTAAATAAAGCCGACTATTTTAGTTTTAGGCATATTGTAAAATTTAAAAAAAAAAAAAAGATTTTGTAGTTCAGTTAATTTGATTCGAAAGGTTAAAAGATAGTTTTATTTAGAATGATATAGGAGATGTAATACAAGAATCAAAAGTGTGTGTAATTTAATTTTACCATAGAATTCAAGCACATTATTATTTTGTTAGAATTAAAAGTGTTTTTCTCTTTCTTTCTTTTTTTTACAAATATATTTACGCAGTAAGGATTAATAATTTATTTATCCATTTAATGAAGAAGAAAAGAGAGGATTATAGACAAGATTAGATGGATTTTATATTAAATTTATAAAGAACTTCTATAGTATCATTTATCCCATTTGACCCCATAGTAGTGCTTATATTCCTCACTAGATGGCATGGGCTGCTCAACGGAGTTCGTTATTGCAAAAGTGTTTTCTTTGCTAATAACGAAGGTTTAAACCCTTTAAATGTTTGGATGGAGATATTTAAGTGAAAAGGTGAGTAAAAAATGAAAGATTCTGTTTAAATTAATGCAATAATAAAGGAAAATATCAATGAAATGTGGAGTAAGAGGGTGGCGCCATATTCCCCCTTAAAGTAGTCCCTACAATAAGTACAGTTTCAGTTTTATTCTCGTCACGGCAGGACAATTCTTATCTTTTTTATTGTCAATGAAGCCTGGGATGACATTTTCGAAAAGGACAGCTCAGTGCAAAATGGCCAGTTGAGCAACGGGGAGTGTAGGCGAGGCGGCGTATGTATACACGGTCCCGGGGCCGTTCAGCTGTTTCCCGCCAATAGGAGCCATAACAAAACGCTGTGAGGCGTTGTACGTATGGTCTGCTCTGCGGGTTAGTGTGTATCGGAGTTTTTTTTCTTTAAGATATTTTATATGCTTGTGAAAGAATCGTAATTAGTGGTTTTTTTTTGTTGTGATCGTTATGGCGTCTTTGAGTAGGAGTGAAGACAAACTACGCCTAGAGGATATACACCAGTACGACGAGGAGATCGGCTCCTACTGCAGGTAGGTGCTCTCTTGTTTTTCGGCCATGTTTACAACAAATGAGTACTATGATGTCACATGTTTTGAATTACATTCCGTTATGAGCGTTTATCGTGCTTTACTCTAGTGATAAGTTGTGATTCGGTATTGCGAAATTGTAAATGAAATAATTATTTACTCCTGTATCGATTAATGTCCGTCCTAAATACGCAGTATTGAGATAGGAATTCCATCGGTAGAAAAATGCACCGGCAGGTCAGCTGTTCTCCGTCTCGCCTGAAACTCATTATTACATTTCATCTGTTGATGTATTAAAATGACAATTATAAAATTTCCTTTTGAATACGTTCTAATATAACTGATAAATCGTATCTACGACATTAATTCCATTTTAATCTGAATGCACACCAATGTGATAGTTTCTCTTTTTTTATATATATATTTATTTCAACTAAAGGAAAATTTTGGAAATATTTAGAACTATATGTTTTTCGAATTTCATTTACCTACATTTATAAAAATCACTCATACAATTAGATCTGAATTCTTGTCTATTTCAAGAAATTTATCATTGTAAATAGGTTGAATTCCATGATTTTTGTAAGAAATGCTCTTATTCCAAGCGGTATTCAAACCGCGTTTCCTTCACATTCCTACGATCCTGCGACAGTTATTATACTTTATTCGTGTTGTTTTACTTCGTAAATAATTCTATTTTTGTTGTATTTATTTATATTTATCGAAGAGATGAGAAATAACGTGGCCAGGTGAAAGACGTTACCGACCACATGTCACAGAGTGCCCATATGTCTGTCCCTCCCCACCCCAGCTCAGAAAGGAAGCCTTGCCTTGTGGTATAGATTTTCTGCCAGAATTATCAAAACGTCTCCTTCGCTTCATCCCAAAACTCTTCAATCAATTTATTTTTATTATTTATTCATATAATAGCGGAGCGATTTGAAAAATAAAAAAAATTAATTTTTTTATCATATTTCAAAATATTTATTGCACATGCAAGTTATTCTAATATCGATTAAACAGAATCAAACAAAAACAAAAAGAAAAAATGTTTTATTTTTATTATTTTTTAAGCGATGCATTTTTTAAATATTCATTAAATATGCGTTTAGTTAAATAGTAAAACCTCAATAGTATAGGACTGTGTTGTTGTTTTTCAAATAATGTTTATAACCTTGTTTGTAATAAAATTGCTTTGTTTATTTACTCGTATTTTTTTTTTTTTCAGTTGTATACTACTTTGTTGTTTTAAATGGCATTCATTAGTTTAAATGTAATTGATATGGCGATAGTTATATTTAAAAAACTATTAGTGTTTTATTATCATTATCTAATAAAATTATGTTTCATCATTGTTTAAATGAGTAATATTTAATCATTATTTTTTAAATGAGCCATGACGGTTTTAGATCACAGCTTTGTTTGAATAAGACCAAGGATTTCATAGTTATGAGTTCAAGGCCATTTTACCCCTCTTCAAACTCATTATTTGTTATTAAATAAATTATTATAACACTAAGGAAAAATATATTTATTTAAAAATTTCTATTTTAATATTTTTGTATTATATCGTCAAATGAAAAGAAAACAAAAACAAAATTAAAAGCCAAAGTAATTTTTTGATATCATGTTTTCCAACTGATAATTATTTCGCGTATATGGTTTATTATTAACAAAAATATCTAATAATTAATATAAGCAACATTATTTTTAAATTCAGTAAAATATACGTTTACAAAACTAAATAAAAAAATTGATATCATTGTTCGAAATAATATATTTTTTTAAATGTAAAGGTTACCTATTGTTGGAAACTTCATTTGTTTAATCCAGTGATTAGTAAAGCATAGAGTGGGATATACTAGCAATCTATAAAATTTATAATGTTACATACCGACTTGAAGGATGTCAATGTCTCTCTATTAGATTTCATTTCTTCGATATCAGGTTTAGACCTTCCCAAAACCGAAGAGTGTAAATTAATAAGTTCGTGAGTACAAATATCCATTTTCAAAAAATAAAAAATAAATACAATTATTAAATAGTATGAAAAGAAAAAAAAAAATCTTAAATGTCTCTAGCTTCCTTCATAACCTGGTCTGCTAATTTAAAATAAAAATAATATTATAATACAGTTGGTCTATCAACTGGCCAACACTTATGGCTGGTTTGAACGTTTGTTTTTTAAAATAACATATTTCTTTCTTAGACATGTGTGATTAATGATCAGTGGTAGGGTATGGAGCAGCATATGATACACTGAGCTCTGAACTTGAGATGTCTTGGCCATATTGTTGTCTCTATGTTAATCTTTTTCATACAGTATTAATTGACTAATAAAATGTCTGTTGTCAACTATATGTCCTATCCATGCTAGGTTTTAGAACTTTTTTTTATATGCGTTTCTTTCTTGATACTTTTCATACCTTGTTGTATACATTTATATTTAGAAGGAATTTTGTTAAAGACATTATTTATATTGTAATTGTTGATGGGCAGAGGGAGGAGGGAGTTATGTAACGCCGGGTATATTTGAATTGGGCAGAGAGCGTAGCGTAGATTTAGCGGGCGGCCTTGGGATCCTTCAGCTGATGTAAGCAGCTGCATCCTACCCCACAGCTGCTCTACACCACGATACAGCTGGTCTCTCTCTGTACATCCACTCTCTCATCATCATCATCATCTACAAAATATCTAAATAATCACAATTATACTTATCACACTAATCATCCTTTTCACTCATGTCTATTTCTCCACATTTATATATATTTATATGCTTACATATCCCCTTTTAAATTTTTTTTTTTTGACTAAACTATCATGCATTTATTATTGGAGGAGTCCTAAATATGTCCATAGAGTCATATTTAGGTGGCATTTCCATCATAGACATATAGTCCTACTTAATATACAGCAGACTGCAGCTACAGTTTATTTTTGTAAAAAAAGGGGCTTGGCACTATTTTGCCCCGACCCCTTCAATTCATTTATCGCCAATTTGCTTTTAAATTCTTACAATTAAAACAAACAGCATCTATATCTCTTTTTTTGTAATGGTCATTTTAATACATGCATTCTCTTAGGACTTAAACATATTTTAAACATGGCTACCAATTTTACCACTTTTTATAATAATACTTACTAATAATAAGATGTTTTTTTTTAATAAAATATTTTATGGATCGAAGTGCTATAAATTTTTACAATTTTAATCCAGACCTCAAGTAAAGAAAATTTTTAATTTTATTAAATTCACTCATAAGTTATACTGGTCATAATTTTAATTTTTTCTTTTTGTTTTCTGCTTGTATCATTCCTTGCATAAAATAGAATTAAAATATATATATATCGATTATATTTTAAATTATAATTTTGTATAGGTCCTAATGTTTTCTTTATTTATGTTTATTTCTGTTAAATATTCATGTGATATGTAAATATGATTTTTTTTTTTTTAGTACTATTCTGTGGTCTAGCCCCCCCCCCCCCACACAAAAAAAATGCATATACTTGGGATCCCAATATGTTGTAACGCGCCAATTTTTAGGTTATGGCCTTTTTATTGGTTTCTTCCCGGCTGGGGAATATTGTGCAAGTGCCTGGCCCAGTATGGCTTCTGTCTGCCGGCTTCACCATCTTATTTTTTCTCATTTTATTCTTACTTGTAGACATTGGGGAGAAAGGGGTATGCCTTATATGGCTCCCTAGTACAAAAAGTTTGAAAAAAATGTACATGAATTGAATTATTTATGTTCTTATTTCCTAAATCTAGTATATTTTGATATGCCCTGTTGAAAGCTTGTAACCTTGGCCGAAACTTCTGCACTCTCTGAACACTATATTTGTTTCTGTAGGTTTTTTTATTACGAACTGTGTGTTGACACCTGTTTTCTGGGTCTCCTACTCAACCGTAAGGTAGTACCATGGTAGGATTTAAATGGTGGTTATTTAAAATGGTAAACTACAAGGCATTCTTTTTGTTTCAAATGCACTCCAAACGCCTCTTTAACCCGTACAAATAATATAATTGGTGGACAGTGGAGTTGGAGGAAGAATAATGGTTTTTTTTTCTTTTTCCCTGGCTAATGCTTGTAAACATTGGGTTACTACTTTCCAAAATCTGGATTATAGCCCATATGGTCTCTTGCCAAATATTAATGCATTCATTGTTGTTTAGCGCCTTCCTGATAGATAGCTTCGAGCTACATATTCCATCCATCCATCCTAACGGCCTAGACTTCATTATCATGTTGGTCTTTTCTCGTATCCTAAGTACTTACCTATGGCATTTTCCTTTTCAGCCTGTCGACGGAGAGGTCGGACTCTCCGGTGAGCACGCGTGTCCACCACGGGGGTTCGATCCCCGGCGGTATGGAGCAGGAAAAGAGGATCAGGAGGGAGATCGCCAACTCTAACGAGAGGAGGCGGATGCAGAGTATCAACGCTGGCTTCCAATCCCTCAGGACCCTACTCCCGCACCACGAAGGAGAAAAGCTGAGCAAGGTAAGCAGTATATTACTAACATTTTTTTATTTATAGCAGCATGCATATGTCTGTTATATGTATTCCGTGATTTTATTTATTTTTTATGTAGGGTAAACCATACAGTTATTGACACTCAGTACATTTATTGACACCCCAACTTTAACTTAAAGATATAAGTAAACAAGTCCTAATTTTAATTCAAGATATACATGAATCTAATGTTTGAAGGGTCCTCTAAGTCATCTATGGAGTAAGACTTTAACGAAACTAATCATAGGGAAGATTTCACTATTAAATCCACAGGGTGTCAATAACTAATTTTTGCACTTTTAACAATAAATATTGCCATATGGTAAAACTATTGAACTTTTGAACCCAAAAAACCCTCTCGAGTGTTTATAAGGATAGTTAAAGAGGAGCTATAAGAAGTTTCAATTTGATCCCTTCATAAAAAGTATTTTTTTATTTCACCACAAAAATGTAGTCTTAAGGGTGTCAATAACTGTACGGTTTACCCTATATATGTGATAAATTATTATAAAACTCAAAAAAAGTGTAAAAGAATATTATTGAATCGGTTCAATTGAGCTTAAAAAACTGAAAATTTAATTTTAAAATTAAAGCACATAAGGTCTTGCAAGCATTTGCCTGATTAATTTAATAGAACTTCAAACTCGGAATCATAATAATTTTAATTTTCATACAGTAAGGAAATTAAATAAAAATACTGCCTTTTTTCAGATTTATTTGATTTTTATAATATTTATACCAACTGAATCCATCACAAAAATATTTTTTCTCCATTGATTTAAGTGTTATCGCTATTGATTTTAAAAAGAAAATGACAGAAACAGGAAATTTTACTATGCTTTTTATTACTTCAATGCACATCCGATAGTGCGGTGTGGATAATTGCTAGCTCATTTTCAAATCTAGTGTTTCCCCTGTGTTCACGTCACATATCTTAATATGTGAACTCTAGGCAAACATATACTTATCAATCTGTTTTTAGCTTATTTTTCTATTTTTAATTTCTTTTGGACGTTGCCATGTCATAATAAAATTCCCTATAATTTTACTCTATCGGCCGTAAATCTACTAGCGTTTATGTGAATCAAAATATGTCATTTAGAAGTTAAATAAAAAATGTGGAATGAAAAATTGGAAAGATTTTCAGTCTGTTTATTATTATCTTTTATGCCAACGTTTTAACCCAAGCTTTGTGTCATGGGGGTTTGAAGGGTTTCACAAAAAGTTACAAAGAGGATTTAGCTTGAAAATCCTGACTATCCTTCCTTGTGAAACCTCTTCTAGCCTTGACGACGACCTACATGCAGCAGTCGAAACGTTTGTTTGCATTTATAAACAATAATCTTAACATTAAAAATCATGATCATTTATAATCTAAGATAATCTTAAAACGGTCATCTATACAGTACTAAATTTCTTCTATTGTTAGGTAAGTAATGACTGTTGTATTAATTGTAGTATGCTACTGAACTCCTGATGTTAGTGAGGAGGTACGGACAGGTACCGCATGACCTCGTGTTGTGCCACGGCACCTCGACCATTTACCATTCGTTGCACGTCGTACGGTCTTCAGCGTCAGCTGTCGGGCCCATGAGTGGGGGGCGCGTTTAAAAAACAGTTGAAAGTAGCCTACATCAACCGTTCTTTGTTTACAACATTATCTCTCTGTCTTCTTGTTGTGGCGTGTTCACCTCCTCCTGTAATATATAATTTTCTAACGGTCTATCTAACTTTTCTTGTAATCGGTTTATCCGTAACGAAAGTTTGGGCTGTCTTGTGTCGAGGTTTGGGAACCTTTGCCTCCGAGGTTTTGCGGGGGTTTATTGTGGAGCAACCATCTGTTTGAAAGGTTTGTAGGATTACCTCAGGTAGACAGGAGGGTACTTGGTGAAGAAAAGAGGGTCGGGTTTGGAGCGTACCTTAACAAGACTCTTACTGCATCTTTATATATGAATATTCATTTACAATAAATAACATAATATATATATATATATATATATATATATATATATATATATATATATATATATATATATATATGTAAAATTCTTGCTTTTAAAATGTATAGAGCTTTCATATTTTTATGTTGTGTTTTACCTTACTAAGGCCCGATGCACACGGACGACACTTTTCTGCGATGCGGACTATAAGCCAGGTCAGGTGTACCTGGAGTACAATGGACCGACCGGATTTACCATTATACTCCAGGTACCCCTGACCTGGCTTATAGTCCGCATCGCAGTGTCGTCCGTGTGCACCGGGCCTTAGTTCGTATTTCGCTTGGCAGGATATCATTCATTTTTTTTGAACCGCTTTAGATTTAATTACATTTGATAACACATTCCATCTGTATTTTTTTACATCTTAATTCTGGGAAAACAAATGCCTCCTTTTCGTTGTAATCCTGTTTAATATTTATGCACTTTTTTTTTTTTAATTCTTTTAAAGCTTTTCCCACCGGACTTTCTCTGGTATAAGCAGCTCATATTTCCATTTTAAGAATCACAATGTCGGATTCTCAATACAAACTTTCTTTTTACGTTTTCAAAGTTTTTTTTTATTGCATTTAGGTGAGGAGATATAATATAGAGATTAGTTACGATAAAATTCACTTGTTGCTAATAGGTGTGTTAACCTTATTCGCAGACCCGTGTTTGATAGGGTTAGGAGTACCGACCCTAAAGGGCGTTGTGAAGGTAGGGTTGAGTCTGCTACCATTGGGAAGGGGTTGGATACCTGTTTGTTGAGGTTGCGAAACAGGAAACGTATTGTGAAGTGGGGAAGGGTTTGGGGAAATGTTCTATCAGCTGTTCCTCACCCTATAGTTTTCAAATCCAACTTGTAGAAGTAATTTTCCCATCAAAAAATAAATTGAATTCGAAAAGGCATTTTCGCCCTTTGGGAAGCTTGATTTTACCAGCTCCGCTCCCAAAAAACAAAACAAAAAACCAATTTTAAAAATATCGTAAGATATAATATCCTTCGACTAACGTATTATCTCTATTAGGTCCAAATAACTTGGAAAAAACAAACATTTTAAATGACTTAATATACTTAAAAATAAAAAATTCTGTCACGGGAAAGTATTTTTCCTTTTCCTTCTATTTATTTCCGGTCCGTTATATAACTTCAGGATTGGTATAACAGCTGTAATAATAACCTTAGTATAACTCCAACCCATTTTATCCAAACCCACGTCTTTTTCTATATCGATTTCTTTATTATTGTGCCCTGTCCATGTTACGAACTACAGTGGCCTTAACTCTTTTATAAACTCAATTTTTAAGAATTATATTAAAGATTCGTTTGTTTTTAAAGATTTTCTTGTCATTTGTATCTATCAAAACATATTAGAGCTCAAGGCAGTTAAACACCAAGGTCGACGGAATTTAAGGTGTCTTTACACACTACGAACTTTACCTTCGAACAGCCTTCACGAAGACTGTTCGGGTATTCTAGGTACTTCATCTGTTCGTCAGTGTTCGGGGGGTAGCACTAGTGTCACTTTTGATTTGGGTTTTCCCAAGTGACAGGAGTTGTTTGTGATACTAGTGCGCCGTTTGTAATTCGTCTCCTATTTTCTTATTTTTCAGTTAAGATAAAATATATTGATAAAGGAGATTTTTTCTTCATCAGAAGCTAGCGTTGGGTCCGTCAGCCATATTTATTCGCTCAACGTCGCGTTATGTATAAATGGTTGTTCGTGTAACGCAGGTACGGGTTAGGTTCTTAGAGTGTAAAGGCACCTTTAAATCCTAATAATTTTTCGACCTTTTCCGAAGAAAATATATTTCGTATTTAGTAGTCAAAATATGTATAAACCTGTTTATTGTCGTCATCCGTGATCTCTCAATTGAGTACGCGTATTTAAAAGTTCTCATGACTTTATTACTTTTGAAGAATACATCATTGTAATAAATCATGAATGAGCTGCCCTCTTTTTAATTACTCTCGAGAAGTAGCTTCAGATAACATTTTCAGGAAATTCTACCCATTTCTAATAATTGGACCACGCTGTGGACGATGCTACAGTGGGAAACCTAAATTTTGCCTATCCAGGTATATTTAGGATTGAAATTTTTAACGAGTACCTAACTTCGTACAGGCTCGGGTCTTCCAGTTTAGGTCCTATCCGAGGAACTGCAATGCCAAGGGTTTTTTACTCCTTTTAAAAATCCTAGGACCACCGCGGGACGCAAACCCGCGAGTTTCAGTTTTGTAGGTTGCTATGCTAACCACTACACCACAAGTATTAGCATTGAAAAGGGAAACCCCTTAGTGTTTCTTAGTACCTGCCGCTATTATACATAATACAACTCTGATGTAGATCGCCCTCAAACACTCGGAGTTATTAACACATGCGAATTTTCTTCTCGAGCGTGCATTTATCTCGAAAATCTCTCTTATAAATAAGCTTTCAAATTGCTTTATTATTTCAAAAGAGTCGGAGATACTAGCGACGTTTGCATTATCTTTTACAACCCCTTCCTTGAAGTTAACCTAGTCGCCATTGATGGTACCCAACTGATGTACATACATATATTTTTATTTTGTTTTATACATCAGTATCCAGGCCTGGGATAAAAGCTGTTGAAATCATATGCTGTTAGTTTTTTTTTTTTTTTTAATGTTTATTTTACAAGTGTTCTTATTAGCTGTTGTTTTCTGTTGAGTATTTTTCTTTTTTTGTTCTTGATGTGTTCATTTTAATTTTGTAATAAAATTATTGTACCCTCTAAAGATGATACTCACCGGAAATGATGACGATGACATGTTCGAGGAATATGCTGATGAAATGGTAAATATTTTCTTAATTTGAAATATTTTACGACTTTATGGGTAGGATAGCTGAAGGATTCCTAAACTAAAAAGATATTTACTAATAATTATGATTTGTAATTTTGCTTATTTTTTATTCAATCTGCCTTTCAGAAACGAAATCATTGTTATATTTTAATCCATTAAACTAAACCACAACCCTTCCAAATCTAAAAAAAATAAACTTCAATTCCAAAAATTCCAATAAAAGATCGATGTGATGTAACGATTTTGACTGCTTACTCATTGTCGTATTAACCAAACTCCTATTCATTCGATATTAATTTAATTTTCTTCTACATTCGCAGGCTTGAACGTATCTCTTCAGTCCCTTTAAATCTGAAACGGTTGTTCCAATTTGGCACATATTTTGAGAATTATTCGATGTTAGTTAACATATACCTAGTCTAGAATCGATTTTCTCAATTAAAATTCATTTCAAAGCTTAGCGAGCATATGATTCAAACAGCGGCTCCTCTCGTAAACTGTATTATTAAATTTTGAACAAGTAATTGGTCTATTGGAGCACGAGTGAGACGCGTGCACAAAACAGTTTTTCCATCATGCGTGATGCGGTAAAATCCTGTTGGAACAGACTGTAACAGTGTTGTTAATAATTTTTTTTTTTTTATCATCTACACGACGTGTATAGCTCACTCTTTTCAACAACGTTATATCTCTAAAATTCGGCTATTTTTATTTATGATTGTTTTTTGAATTCCATGAAAGAGTAGGTAGTTATATCTTTGTCAGATCGTTAAATTCTTAACCAAATACAAGCAAAATTTTATGAAATTATTTAAAAATGCGAGATAAATCGAAAGGGGGTTATTCTTAATTTTTATATTTTGTTATTCTTAGAAAAAAATGTAGGTAAATCGTGTCTTAACAAACTATTTTAAAACTTTCCTGTAAAATCAAACTTTTATGAGATTTGACGTTATTAAGAGAAGTGAGCTATATGTTTTCAAAAACCAAAATCAACAATGTGGCTCACGGTTAAAAGTTGTAGTACCTAACTTGGATATTGATTAAGTTATCTCTTGTTGACTACTGGTCTTTAGTTATGGTACCCTTAAAACGCCTAAAATATTACTATCTCTGTCTGAGTAAAACTTGAACATGTTTTTATTTTAGAATAACATTTGGTAATAAGTCCGCAAAAAAAAAAAAAATGTTCCACTTTAAGATCTGATGTTGAGAGGAGTAAATGATATCTGTAAATTAATTTACGATGATGTGGTTGCTCCATTGTTTATTCTTCTCTACGAGCATATAAATATAATAGTCATACAATCTGTTTGTTTGTTTGTTTGTTTAACGCCCATTTTTATGCTACTAAGGCTAATCGGACGATGCTACTGTGGGAGTCCTAAATTTTGCCTATCCAGGTATAATTAGGATAGGGATCTTTAACGAGTACCTGACATCGTACAGGCTCGGGACCTCCATTTTACGTCCTATCCGAGGGACGGCATAGCTAAGGATTTTTTACTCCCAGTCATACAATCTGTGGTGTATTACATATATATAAATATAATACATATTTATATTTGTTATAATATTATAAAGCAAACTAGTGTGTCCTAGACGTAGCGTGTGTGATATTAATGTTGGGTAAGATGGGCCAACTGGGACACTATTAAGGTCATTGATATAAGGCTCTTAAACAATGCATAGCCTCTCGACCCCCTTCTAGTATCGATTTATTTTTCATCGATCTAATTGCTCTTTTCGGCTGCGTAGTTATGTTTGTTTTTTTGTTTTTTTCGCTTTACCAGGATACGTTGAAACAAATAGTAAGTGTGCATCTATCAACCGTTATTTATATTGTGAATTTTAGTGTTACTTGTTTCCAATAGTGATAAAATAATTTTAAAATACCTAAATAACAATATGATTATTTTCTCTATGCATTTTTGTTTCTAAAAAAATTAGCATGCCACTCAACTTTTATATAAAAAATCTGGTGCGTGCGCGCAACACACAACTTTCACTTACCAACTTACTTAGATAAGAAATTGACGTGTTTTGTTAAATATCATTTCCCAAAGTCACACATTTTTCTACATTCATATCTTATTTTTATTAATCGTTAAAGCCGTTTTTGAGTAAATAAAAAACCCCGTGAAAGTGATACAAAATTTATTAAGTAAAGTCCCCCCTTCGGTTGATCAATTTTGATGAAATGTTGGCTATCACATATTTGGGATATACATACATCAAATACCTAGTTTGGTCACAATCGTCAAAGCCGTTTTTGAGTAAATAAAAAAAGCACGTAAAAATGATACAAAATTTATTAAGTAAAGTGCCCCCTGCGGTTGATCAATTTTGATGAAATTTTTACAGACATATCTCGGGCATATAAATAGATCAAATACTAAGTTTAATTAAAATCGTTAGAGCCGTTTTTGACAAAATCAAAAAAACACGTGAAAATGTTACAAAATTTATTAAGTAAAGTCCCCCCTCCGGTTAATAAATTTTGATGAAATTTTTACAGTCATATCTCGGGCATATAAATACATCAAATACCCAGTTTGATCAAAATCGTTAAAGCCGATTTAGAGTAAATAAAAAAAAACACGTGAAAATGTTACAAAATTTATTAAGTAAAGTCCCCCCTCCGGTTAATCAATTTTGATGAAATTTTTACAGTCATATCTCGGGCATATAAATAGATGAAATACTCAGTTTAATCAAAATCGTTAGAGCCGTTTTTGAGAAAATTGAAAAAAACCTAAAAAGTTATTAAGTAAAGTACCCCCTCCCTTTGAGCAATTTTGATGAAATTTTTGCTGTCACATCGCGGGCATATACATACACTAAATACCCAATTTCAGGTTCGCACGGTTTATAGTTTTTGAGCTAGTCTGTTCACACACACACACACACACAGACACACACACACACACACACACACACACACACAGACCATTTCGCGGGACTTGGTTAATTGGACTCAGGGGACCCCAAAACGTGCATTTCCGTTGAAAACCGGAAGTCGAAATTTTTCACGATCGCAATACTTCCACTTACTATATATTTCATATATAGGTAAGTGAAAGTAAAAATGTAAATATATGTGTTATGTTTCATTAACTTTTTTTTTATGTTTTTTTCCACGACATGATAAAAATTATTAAGATTTTTGAATACTTTTAGTTTTTTTTTTTTTTATAATTATTTCCGATGATATTTTTTCTACTCTTTGATGTTTAAAAACAAAAAAAAAATTCGGAAGAAATTGTATCTCATAAAGTTGTAAAAGCGGATCATCTCGATTTCTATCTTTAAAGACTATTCATGTTATGCTATAAATGAACTTATATATTAATAAACTTACACTATTAAAGGTAAAATGGGTCTGCTTGGTAATAAATTTATATTTTATGTATTCCAATCTCAATTAAGAAATACAAAATGAATCCTGTATTATATTATTATTTCGGATATAGATATGTATTGAAATTTATCTTATTTCGCTTTTGTAATCATGTTTTCATTGTCTAGGCGATAATTTCCTCACGTATTATAAATGAGGCAAAAAAAAAAAAAAAAAAGTAATCTATTAAAACGCAGTGAAGAACTTCATTTTAGTGATTTATTATAATACTTAATAACATCACACCTTTTGGTAATTTTACCTGTTCTTCCACAGTAGTGAGCAGTAAATATTTTATAAAATTTGAGACTTCATTTAAAAAAAAAGAAAGAGTTTTGTCGAGTGTTTTTTTACTTTTTTTATATTTTTTTTTAGAAAATATATAGAAGAAGTATGTATAACAGTCTGTTTTTCTACAAAGATAAGAATATACGTAGTTTAGCGTCATCTTATCTAAAAATAGTAACTAACGGTCGTGTCGTATTCTTGTTGGTTAATTTCTTTTGGGGAGTGAAAGTTGCTTTGGGAATTAATTATTAGTATTTTAAACAATTATTCTACAGTTATTTTTTTTTTTTATTATTATTCTTTATTCAAAATCCTTATCACACGATAATAATAAATAGTATTAACCCTTCTGTCATGTAATAATATTTCCCACCCTAATTATTACGTATCTTATTACCATCTTTCGTTTCCTATATAATTATATAATTGATATTCCCCTTCATCGTAAAATTATATCCTTTTGATAATATTTGTATAATCCTTGGAGGTTTTTCGCTGAACGCATTTTCGTTTACAAGGTCCCCATCATTTTTTTTTTTTTTTTTTTTGTCGTATAATTTTTTTCAATCATTAGTTTCTTCAGGAAAGGAACCCAAAAAATAATGAAATGAACAATAATTTTTTTTGTTAGTTCAGGATTCTCAAATGACTGGTTCAATTTGGAGATGAACATTTTTCGATTTGCAAAATGACATTATACATTATTAATAATATTTATTTTCGAAACTTAGTTTGGAAAACACCCCGACCAAAATATATGGGTGCCCCAACCATCTTCTAGTGGAGATAAATAAATATAAGTTAGGCGTTAATGCTGACCACTTTATGTTTTAGAAACAGCCGTTTTGAAAACTTGGTCAAGTATATCTAACTATAAATAAACAAAGAGATAACGGTGCCATGAATATCGTTTTAACGCAAGGATATGATAGCTAAAGAATAAAATAAATATATAAATCAAAAATTGTGCATTGATTGCAATCGATAACATTTAAGTATGTTTACTTGCATACATCGCATATTTCAAATAATCTATTTAATCGATAATGTTATATATATACATTGCGATATGGTTTCTTAAATATTTTTAAATGAAAAAATATCAAAAGTTTTAATATGTTTTGGGAAAAACAAAAATAGTTTTGTCTTGGTTGTATTAAGTTGTAATTGTGAAATTCCTGATAAAAATGCCTAAAGCCTCTGATATGCCCAAGATGTTTACTGGTGCGTTTCATCTGCTCAAGTAATCCGGAGCGTGTGAGCGATTCTCTACTCCAGGCATTCTTACGGTGGACCCTTTGCAATAAAACTTAAAAGTAGCTGTCAATCTCATGAGAAAAATAGAAGTCCTTTTAAAACAACAGTTTTTGGAAGAATTTTTCATTCTTCATGTAATAATTATAGTAATCTGTAGGATCTGAACCTATCTCTTTAATTATTAATCTTGTAGGAGTATATTCATTTGCCTTTAAAAGCCAAACTTTACAAAAGGATTTGCATTTTCGCTTCTTTCTTCACTTCATATCCACTTACAAACGGACTAAAGCCATCGCGTTTCGTATTCTTGTATGTTTAATAGCCTTCTCCCGACTTTTATCGTTACGTATGTTTCTAGCCTAACTTGTTAGGTAGATAATACAGAAGCAACATAAATCTCATCGTATGTACAGAAAAGCTACAAAATCTCTGTTATCTTTCTGTAGCATGTTATCAATATATCTTTTAATGCGCGGTCATAAGGGCTTTAGTCAAAATTTTGAATTTTTCAGGAGAGTAATAGCAAAGTTCAAAACATTATGTAATATCTAATTATTGATATTATTTGTAATTGTTATTTTTACAAAACAATATAGTTTGATTTAGTACCTTAATACCAACTGGTAGCTCTGATTTCGTGCTATAATATTATGGCATAATGCTCAAATAGTGACTGAAGCCCTTATGACCGCACATCAGAGGTATGTTGAAAACATGTAACAGCCTGAAAGTACAAGTACAGGGCATCATAGACGCAATATGTGAGTGATCTTCTGTTTGATGATTGCTGTATTCGTTGTACTGAAGATAATAATTTGATAATAATAATAGTAATTAAGGTTGTCTATTATTTTGATGATTCTTAAATTGGGTAAACGTTGACAGGTTAATTTCTTTACCTATATCTAAAAAAGTATTAAGGCTTACAGTTTTATAATTTTCGAACTATATTTAATATAAAATTTTTTTCTAATTTTTTCTTTTTGTTATTTTATTATTATACAGATTTATTTTATTTGTTTGACGTCCATTTATGCTACTAAGGCTAATCGGACGATGCTAGAGTGGGAGTCCTAAATTTTGCCTATCCAGGTATAATTAGGAGAGGGATCTTTAACGAGTACATGACACATCGTACAGGCTCGGGACCTCCATTTTACGTCCTATCCGAGGGACGGCATAGCTAAGGATTTTTTACTCCCATTAAAAATCCTAGGAACACCGCGGGACGCGAACCTGCGACCTTTAGTATTGTAGGTTGCCATGCTAACCACTGCACCACAGGTGACCCCACTGATTTATTTTAATTTTCTAAATTATAATTAATCTGGGCATGTACACTTTTAAGGATCCGTGTTATAAATTTAATGTTAACGCTGAATTGAATTGTTAAATAGATACCACCAGCGCCTTTCAGCAGGATAAATAAATAACCCAGATTATAGTGATACATATTTATAATGGGTGGCCATTTTTCCCATGCTTTATAAAGATCCATTTATGTTTGTCTACTTTTATGATTAAAACCGATCCTGTTTTATGGTTTAGTAGATTTTTTTTTATCAAGCTTTAATTCTTTAGATTATTATAGTTTATAGGGTGATATCTAGAACCAAACTATGATCTATTAAGCGAATACTTTATAAATTTATGTTAATATTAGAGGCGGAAGGAGTTGGGTGGGGGGTCGTCCACCTTCACCTACTTTGGTGTGGGGTGTCTGCGGTCCTTGGCCAGCTAATGCCATAATAATATATCTCATCTCGTATCACCTGTCATAACGTCATATTATATTTTATACGATGGTGATATATCGTAAAAAAACGGTTGTATATCGATTCCATTCGATAATGTACCCGGATCGATAGCGTTATATCTGTGTAAGTGGGGGGAGGGGGGGTAATGACGTTTGTGACACGTTAGCTATGAGAAAAGAACTGTTGGAAAATCCATTAGTCAATTGGCCCGCCTTCTTAATCTCCATTATAACTTTCCTTGCACTTCTATCTAAATGTATATTGTTACTTGGCTCGAGGAGAAAACCGTTATTGATTGATTATCGAATCGGGTAATCGATAGTTGTATCGGCCTCAGTGAAAGAGAGAGAGAAGGCATTTTAGATCAAAATACAAGACTTGTTTTTTATGGTATGATATTTGTCGATAAATTTTCTGGCTGCAAATATTATATATATTTTTTTCTTTTTATGATTGTTAGGTATAAAAAAAAAAAAACAACTAAAAAATTGCTTCGTTTATTTGTTTTTTTTTTTTGTTATTCGTTTATTTATTTTAACGTCACTTTATGCTACTAAGGCTAATCGGACGATGCTACAGTGTGAGTCCTAAATTTTGCCTATCCAGGTATAATTAGAATAGTGATCTTATATGAGTACCTGACACCGTACAGGCTCGGGACCTCCATTTTACGTCCTATCAGAGGGACGGCAGGGCTAAGGATTTTTTACTCCCTTTAAAAAATTCCTATGGCCACCTCGGGACGCGAACCCGCGACCTTTAGTATTGTCAGTTTCTACGCTGACCACTATACCACAGGTGACCCCAAATTGCTTCGTTAAAGAGGGACTTTCAGAAAACACCTATGTTTAATTTTTTAATTATTTTTTTTTATTAACACGATACACAAATACATGGACACTCCGACAGTAAAATCATACCTTCATAAGAAATACATCACATTTCATTGCTCAATTCACAACCACTCAAGCCCACTTGTTTCTTCTCTTTCTTCCTCCCAGTTATCCGTCCAACGAAGATTAAAAAGACAATGGCCGAGGGATATTCTCGAGCACATCAAGTAAATCGCAGATAAATATCGCATTCTCTATAAATTTGCTGGATGCGCTCCAATGCAGGCGCAAATTACGTAAAATATAAATAATTTTTTCAATTGTTTTCAGATACCGCATATCCAATGCAATACTGGCTTAACTGAAAATTTCCTTTTCAGAATAGTTATTGAAGTTTCTTCATCACCCATCCTAAGATATCCGTCACCTATCTACTGTATCTGATAGTTGAAATGTTTTAATTCGAGTGAAATAATTTATTTATATATGTTTTGTCTTTTCACTTGAAAAGCTTTTGTTCCGAATTCTCCCATAGCGACGAGGTTCCTCTCTGGCTGTTAGAAAATGGTCGTCCTATTCTTCTCACAATTAAGCGTCCTCGTTATGTTGACAAGCGTGCCCGTGATTTCATAACTCGATGAAAAAGGTTTTCACTGGGAATTGAGCATTTAAATAAACAGGAAAGGTCCATTGTGTGGTGTTTGTCCTGCCGCCCTCAGCGGTGGAATTGAATGGCACATGTGTGAACGAGCGCATTCAGTTACCAGGAAGTGGATAATTGTGATAAGGATGACTAATATCGATTTTGTTTCTTCATATATCGTTCATGTGTTAACAAAAGTACTTCTCTAATGTTAATAACGTTGTTTTGTTTTGGAGGTTTGGGAAAAAAAAAAGCTTTGTTATGTAATATGCAATTATTGCAGCATTTTCCTTTAACAAGTGATTTTTATTTATTATCTTAAACACCATGAGAAGCTTTTTGTTATTGAATCCTTCTAATCTTCTTCCTTTTCCGGCATTCAGTTTAGTGCATTCTAAGGGTGGTTTATTTACTACTATACATTGTTTTCCTCTTATGCATACTTTATTATGTACATAGTGCAGACCTCTCCGCTTCTATGGATTTTTTTTTTTGTATTTCAATTTCTGGGTGTTTTAGCCGTGTAATGGTCGTTGGTTTTAACAAATTTCAGAGTGTAATGATCGGCTAGGATGTTGGGTTGTCCCTTATCTGTTTTTAGATAATCCTTATGATGCAGTTTTATTTGTCTTCTTTTTTTGTCTATGTGAGTTGCTTGGAGTCTTTCTTGCCATATCATGGTCGTCCTCCAGTTTTTCATCGGGTATCCTGATATGTATCGTTATGTTTGAAATATAATTCGAAATTAAAGGTTTTTTTTTTTTAATAAAAAAGTAACACGCGCCAAAACAGTCCATATATTTTTCCAGACCTTACATGCCTACATTATTACATCTGTAATAATGATGAGATACCATTTAAAACCTCCGTCACTTTAGATTCCTAAGCTTTAAGGTAGCACAAGCTTAATGGTCAATTTTTATAAAGAAATGAAGTAAACAAGTTATGATTTGCCTACATGGATCTTACATTTTTACACTATATATGTGTAAGGAGTTTATTAAGGAGATTTTTACACACATATAGTGTAAAAATGTAAGATCCATGTAGGCAAATCATAACTTGTTTACCTCATTTCTTTATAAAAATTGACCATTAAGCTTGTGCTACCTTAAAGCTTAGGAATCTAAAGTGAAGGAAGTTTTAAATGGTATCTCATCATTATTACAGATGAATAATGAGATAATAAGATCTTGTAAAGTCTAACTAGTGATTAAAGCGTTTTTTTCTGTTTCGTGATGTGTGTAGGATTAGTTTTAATCATAAACGTAAATGGATCTTTACAAAAGAGGGGGAAAATGGCCACCCATTGTAAATATCACTATAGTCAGGGTTATTTATTTATGCTGCTGAAAGGCGCTTGGTATCTATTTAACTCAGTGTTGACATTAAATTAACCTAGTTATTTATTAGAATTCTAGAAGGATTTATAATTTAGGAATCCATCTTTGTTAAAGGCAAGAAGGTCCAGAAGTTGTTCATAAAATTTAGAAATAATTTTAAATTCTTTATTATCTTACAACGTTTGTTTCGACTAAATTGTTGGTCATCATCAAAGGCTAAAAGAAGTTATTTTTTTTCTTTCTTTTTGTTTTGCTATGTATTAATTGTTTTCTATTGTTATTAGAAAATAAACTCTTTCGCCTCCCTCATCATGAATTTCCGGATATATACCTAGGCCCTAGACTGTTTAGATACTGCAGGTGCCGGAAAATAATTGTGATGACATAGTCGTCGGTTCAAATATTAGCGATAAAAAGTGAAAATGATGGCTTCGGTGGTGAGGTGCATGGCTAGTATTTAATATTAGAGCCCGGTGTGTGGTTAATTGATGGCGTCTTTCGTACTGGCCTTGTGCTGTGTCCACCGCTCCTGACCCAATTACAGGTTCTTCAGTATATGTCCACATCGTTATAATACAGTATATCTCTGTACACAACTTGTATCATGCTGTCCATTGTATCGAAACTTTGTGTGTCCGACTCCTTTTATTTCAAAATGTTTAATGTATCGTGCATTCCCAATTTAAAATCACTGTTTGTGCTCGGTACTAACTTTTTATTAAATTTTTTTGATGATACACATTTTCTTTATAAGGTATATTAGTCAATATTGATCTGGTAGAATCCCCTTGACCCTTGACATTTGGAAGCTGTGCTCTGTGTCCCGGTGGTTCAGTCGAGTTCAAAATATAACTGAACGTTGGATATGGTCCATATACACCAGGGCTGGCACTGAACAACGCAAGAGTATATCTCATTATTTCTTTTTTTTTTTTCTTCCTTATTTTCACCCTATCAACAAGCGAAATGTTGATAGTTGTGAAAGTTCATAGTATACAGTCTTGATGTGACGGTGTTGGTGCATCGGATTTATCCTCTGGTAAAGGATTCCTTTTCTACCATTTCTCTTCGAAATGCCTATTATTAATCTGTTGAAGGGGATGGACAGAGGAGGCCGGTGGGAACCTGACAGAATCGGAGGTGCAATCGAAGAACGACAATGGTGAGTCGAAGTGCAAGTGTGACGGACTAGGTATTGTAGTGTAGTGTTCTACTGTCGGGCTGTGGGAAATTCTTCTCTTCTCTTGTCTTCTATTATTCAAGGGCAACGATCTCGCCTCTTCTTTCTTTTCGTCTTTTTATCTTTTTACATTCCTTTAAGTATGAGCTTGATTACTGCGGTTCCCTCAACAGTTTCCAAGTTTACTCGCAACTTAAGAACCAATTCAAATCTATAGGTGCCTTTACACTCTACGAACTTTACCTTCGAACAGCCTTCACGAAGACTGTTCGCCAGTGTTCGAGGGGTAGCGCTAGTGTCCCTTTTGATTTAGGTTTTCCCAAGTGACAGGAGTTGTTTGTGATAATAGTGCGCCGTTTTTATTTCGTCTCCTATTTTTTTCTTCGTCAGTAGCGTTGGGTGCGTTAGCCATATTTGTTCGTTCAACGTCACGTTATGTATGAATGGCTGTTCGTGGAACTCCGATACGGCTAGGTTTGGTGTTTGTTCGATGGTGAGGTTCGTTGAGTGTAAAGGCACCTTAAAAATTAAGTGATTCCTAGATTTAGTCGGTTTTTCAGTCCTTGTAGATCTTTCACCGTCTTCTCCACCTTACTTGATTCTATTCGTCCATCTACTTTGTGCCCTCCCTCACGTGTTATCTTGTCTAACCATTGAAGTATTCGTTGTCATGCAGAAGCTTACTGATGCATTAGTTCGCGCTACATCTACATGTCCTGCCAAAACGTAATCTCCCTCCCTTCATGTTATCTGATACAGATTGATTAGTTCTATATTGGTCCTTCTCCATCGTAGAACTTTTTATTTTCATTTCTAAAATTTAAAAGCTTCTTTCTCTAATCCATCAGAAACGGCCCTAGCCTAATATTGTTTATTTTTAATTTGAGATTTCTAAAAATGCGCTAATTATACGAACTTTTTGAGGTTTTTGCGGAGCCGACGGTAGATAATACAAGGTTTTAGAGTCTGTATTTAATAACAATTATGTTTACCCATGGCGTCTTCATCAAACGTCGGCATATGATTTATGTTGATAGCGACTAGAATAAACTTTCGCTGACATTTTGTATATAATATTTTTAATCCTATAGGCAATGTGATTTATACACCAATTAGGATTGTTTATTTCCATCATTAATGACTTAACAATGTTTACGAGAGTGAAATTTGAGCTAACTGTAATCAGAGCACTCTAGTTCCTCTTACTCTTACAATCATAACATTGAAAAAATAAACGTATCATTTTGTTTGAAACGTTTCTTTTTGTTTCTTTTTTTCGTTTATTTTTTGTTGAAGCAGGCTAAAAATAAATTTAGAGAAAAATATTACGACCTTAATTTTATTTCCTATTCAAACATGAGTTCGATGAGTCTTAACCTTTAATTTTGGTGTTTCTTTATGGTAAACGCTATATCTCAATTTAATTTTTTAAATTATTATTGATGCAAACGTTCCTTACCCCTTGCACCGTCTTCTCACCCACCCTTAAGAAATAGGCACATCATTTATGTGCACTTAGTCGATTCATACTTCTTTTTGGAGTAGTTGTCATTGGGAAACTCTGGGCTTCGTGATCATATACAATAGAAAATATGTAGTATGCCAATAAACATTTGGAAAAGCACCAGCTCCATTTCAGGACAAGTAAAGTTACGGGAACGACGTATGTCAATAAGTCAGCAATAATTGAGGATTTTCATAGGAAAAAGTAGTAGTATGTCGTGCCGATAGTATAGCAAGAGTGTAGTAAGTCAGCGTTTTAGGCCCGGTGCACACGGACGACACTTTTCTGCGATGCGGACTATAAGCCCGGTCAGGGGTACCTGGAGTACAATCGACCGACCGGATTTACCATTGTACTCCAGGTACCCCTGACCGGGCTTATAGTCCGCATCGCAGAAAAGTGTCGTCCGTGTGCATCGGGCCTTAAGTGGTTTAGGTGCTACTAGCAACAACTGAAGATGCTTTTCATGAACTAACTTAATTTCATCAGTTCAGAATAAAAATGTCAAAATATCAAAATAAAAATGTATTTTGTTGACATACCTACCTTATCCAGGTCAACGTATCAATTTCTTAAGTAGACTTCGTAAACATTATAAATATTGGAAAAATCATTTACATGACTTCTATAGCATGGTTGTTTGAATTAGCTCCTCCGTGGAATTAGCAAGGCAGGTATGAATAATTAATTAAAAATCATCTATTTTATCGAATCATTTTCCTACAGCCCTACATAATACTGTATATAAATATAGATTGTACTTGACATCCCTCAGAATTTCCTTTAGAACATACGCCTTGTGTAAAATTTTACATATCCTTGTACATATTTGTTACCAAGCATTATTCGTTTCTTAGTATCATCTAAAAAATTATTAAGTTTCGGTTTGCTGTTGAGTTGACACCAACGCTGTGTACCCTCCCTAAACACCTTACTTCCCGAAGGGAGCAATAACCCTGAGCAGGTAGCTGAGAGGATGTGTCGGTGGCCTAGTGAACTTGGAGATGGCTGTCGGAAGGAGGGTTATTGAAAATGAAATCGGTTGTTGTTGTGTAGTAGGGGTGTAATGGGAGCCTTCCTGCCTTGGAGGAAGTGGTCGTTAGCTCTCCTCTCGCTCCTTGTTTCCTCCTTCGTTCTTCTTGTTTGTTCTTCTTCTTCTCCGTCTGTCTTGTCTTCCGGTTCTTTTACATCAAGAGTCCTCTATACTACCTCCCGTATATACCCCGCCGCCTTCAATCAGTAATTAAAATATTGGTTCCGAAAAAAAAATTATATTCATTGATCTATTTCTTTAAATATTATTTGGTCAGTTATCCATGTACATATCCCTGTACAATAAAATAATTATAATTATTTCCAATTTTTATTGGCTCTATTAAAACGTAAAGTTTGATAAATGAATTTTATGATAAAGTAGTCTTGCTGAATTCTTTAACCTAGTTGTTTAGATCAACAAAATCAAATGAGGCGCTTGGTTTCAAAATCTGTTACATCCATTTTTTCCAAACAATATTTTTTAAAAAATTTTCACGTTTTTAATGTAAAAAAAAATGTGTTAGACGTGTTTGTTTCAAAAACGTCTAGTTCCTTTGAAAATCAATACTAAAAAAATTCTTATCAAAAGCGGTTCCAATTGATCCTTTATTGATCAGTCCTGAAACATTTTTGAAAATGGATGTACCCGGTTTTGAAACCAAACGCTTCAAATAAAACAATAAAATAACGTTTACGTTTTGAATAAGGTTAGCCGACAAGAGTGTATTTAAATTTTGATAATTATTTTCATTGAATTATATTAATTTATTTCAAATCATGTATCTTTGATGATGATAGATTGTCATGATTTTCTTTCTTTAAATCATGTTTGTCATAGTTGCTGAAGGTTTGAACCAGAGGCAAAACCCTTCCTAACCTCACCTTGGCCGTTCGGCACGTAAAATTAACATGAACATAGGAGTCACCTTTGGTTTAGTGGTTAGCGTAGCAACCTACTATACTAAAGTTGGGGGCGTCCTACAGTGGCCCTAGATTTTTTAAATGGATTAAAATCCTTGCCTAGGCCGTCCATCAGACAGGGCGTAAAATGGAGGTCCCGAGCCTGTACGATGTCAGATACTCATTAAATATCCCTATCCTAATTATACCTCGACTCCCACTAGAGGGACGGTAAACAAACATAAATACTAACTTCAATTATCGCATTTTCGAAATTATTAAAACATTCATTAATGTTTTTTGCAAAAATAGAGAATGAAAAATTATCTATGTACTTCCGTTACTTATTTTTTCCTTTGGCAAATCGTTATATCTGTTGGTAGTGCTTGAACAAATAATTATATCGTTGAAGTTGTTGTTTTTAATTTACATCGACGCGTTAATAAGTTAATTCATTGCAATTGCCGAGATAATGATGGATAGAGGTTGGAGCGGCGCCATGTGGAGTGGTGGAGTACGCCTGGTTACGCAACGGCGAAGAGTGCACGGTGCAATTATCGTTGTAATTATGTCGACCTCTCTTTTATCTATAAATGGCTCGGGGCCCCTCGAGGAAAGGAAAGAGACCTCGTCAGAGATTGTTTATGGTGTATTTCTAGTTGTTTGGTTGTCGGGGGAGGTTCAAACGGAGTTCTGACATCTTGTCTTGTTGTGTAATCGTCGGTCCTTATAGGATGGATTGTTATCAAGGCAGCACTGTCGTCCTTACAGGGCGACCTGGTTCCCTTTATTTATGCATACCATCTTTGAGCTCGATATATTTCAAGCGTATCAAACCTATTGAAACAAAATAAAAATGGCTGATGAGTAATATAAATAATAATGAACCAAACCTATAAATATTGGTTGTCTAATTGTGTCTGGTTGCATGGTTGCAGTTCAGTTGATGAACATGGCGAGAACTTCTTGCATTCCCTAAAACACCTTAACACGTTAGGTGCGGCATCGGTCCCCGGGGTCCGATGCCTTACATTCCCTTCTTAACAGCCGATTTTCACATGAAAATGTCTCAAAGGCCGAACACTTCAAACAATCGAATTAAATAGATTTTTATTGAGATTATTGCAATTTATTGTAGAAAATGTTGCTAACAGCTGAAGTTCTGTTGTTTTTCATAATCGGACTATGAGGTCCGATTTTCAATAAAAAATGGCGTAAATCATGTATCGGCCTGCCCTGCGCCTATTATGTCTAGTTCTAATCCTTACCAAGAGCTGATTCCCTTAAGGCGCTCATTTAATTCCCTCTTAATCAAAAGACAACGATTTCTTCAAAGCATTCCCATCGGACCTCGACGACCCGATACCGTTCAATTCAGAATACCTCTAAAATACGCCACCGCACCTGACGTGTTAAATTTAGTTACCTTATCACTTTAGACATTGATTTAACTTTCGAATTTTCGTTTATCATTTGTATTTGATTGTTTACGTTCAAAATTATGCGTTTGTTTGTTGAGAGGGATAGTAGTATTAAATTCCTGCTATTGTCCATAGAGTACGGAGTATTTTTTTCCTCTTCCCTTCGCTTTTCAGGTTATAGGTGGATTTTCTTGTTCCAGAAAGTAATCCTGGTTGTTAGAAGGCTCTAAGAACTCAGAACTCCAACTTGCCAAGTCTAGGATGGTTGTCAAGGAGAGCCCGTGTTTCAATGTCCATTTAGCAAATAATTTGTGTTATTGGAGAATATTTTAGAGAACTACTCATTAACAATTGCTTTCCGTCAGTTGTGCATCGCCTCAGCTTTAACGACTTTCCTTAGCTTAATATATCATAACTTCTCTATGCATTACTCCACAAGTTAAAATATATTTTTTTTATACTGTTTAATAAGAAGATAAAAGATTCAACCACGGGAATCGAACCCAGGTACTCTGCATCTACGTTGCATCGCTCTAACCGCTAAGCTAACCGTCCCTACTGTCGAGTCTTTCTCTTCTGTGATCCCACTTTTTTTTTTTTTGTATGTGGTATAAGTTCCGAAAGCATCACTTTAGAGGTGCCTTTACACTCTACGAACTTTACCTTCGAACAGCCTTCACGTCGACTGTTTGCCTGTGTTCGGGGGTGGCGCTAGAGTCACTTTTGAATTCCCAAATGACAGGGGTTGTTTGTGATATTAGTGCGCCGTTCTAAATCATATCCTATTTTTCAGATAATATAAAATATATTGATAATGGTGATTTTTTTCTTCATCTTAAGGTAGCGTTGGATTCAGCCATGTTGGTTCGCTTAGCGCCAAGTTAAGTATAAATGGCTGTTCGTGAAACGCCGGTACGGCTAGGTTCGAGGGTGAGGTTCGTAGAGTGTAAAGGCACCTCAAGGTATAGCCTCCTTCCGGTTACCTGAAGGATCTACGGAACTTCCATCCTGTGTGGGTTCTTCCCTTCGTTTTCCTGTTGGTTTGTCCGTCCAGTTCTGTTTGGGCTCAAGTCGCTCCCTCCCTTTGATAGAGCTTAACCCCACCTGTCACCTAGGTAGCCAGAGGAGAAAGCAGCTTAGGCCCCTCGTGCTAGGAGGGCGGTGGTGACGTCAGGACGGGAGGCGAGACGGGGTCTGGCCTGCGGCTGTTGGGAGTAATGAAGAGGAGAGAGGGGCCATTGAAGCGGGGCCTCGGTTCGGTCGATACCGTTCTACGTCAGGTCGCTGGTGGCTGGTGTCCATAGCTACCGTAACGATCCGCTCTCGGGGAGTCTGTATCTTCTCGCTATATATATATATATATATATATATATATATATATGTGTGTGTGTGGGCATATATATGTATATCTAAGATGTTGGGAGGATCTTAAACCTCGTAATTGGTCCGCGTTACGGTCCGCCTGCGGGGGAACAATCGCGCGGCCATTTAGGAATTAATTAGACATGGCTAATGAGCGAGCTGGCCAGGATTAGCTCCCGCAGTCGTCCATTAGAATTTTATAGTTATAGTTGTAGTTCGTCCGGAACTAATTGAAATTATTAGTTGTGGGGTGCAAACAGTATGTCGGAGAGCTTAACTACAGTGTACACCCTCGCAATATTTTAAATGTCCGTCGTGTTGAGATGGTATGTCTGAGTAACCTTACATAAAAACCATCTTACAATGTTGCCAAAAAATTATAATTTAGTTGGGTGCGCATTAATAATTTACTAATTCCTACATTTCAAGAAGTGACTGATTCTAAATGTGATGACCTCAGATCGAAATGGAAAAAATCTAGCCTACTTGGCATCTACGAATTACTGATGGGTTATTTTTGGGGATCCAGATGATCTGTGTCCTAAAAAATTATGAAAGGAATAATTTCTTTCTTTAATCCGTTGTGTATGTGTGTGCTGATGCGTATAAAACAGACGTCTTATCCTTAAGGGATAAACACGTTTTCTCTGGCTTATGAAGTAATTTATGGGATTGAATAAAATAAATCAGGAGGAAAAAAAACAAGCAAACGAATTAGTAAAACCTTTGGAATTAAATTTAATAGTCGCTTCAGGTTGATTCAGTTTTAGGCCATCATTGGATATTATCTTTAGTCAGCTTCTTTTTAGCTTTATCCTCGGATTCTCTGGTGCGAAGGTTGTGTCCTTTCCCGAATCGTTTTTATTTTTAAAAATTTATTTGGCTTTTACTTTTCAGTAGTTAGATTTTCAAATATTGAACATTACTGTCATTATTACTTAATTTAAAAATAATAATATAAGAATCGCAATTTCGGATCCTATATAAAAAACTTGTAGTTCGGAGGATTTAGAAACGAGCTTTCTGTTTTCCTTCAGTCTTAAAATAAATTTACGTTATTACATTCTTTAGAAACTAATGTTGATTGCTATTTCGTAAATTAATTACAAATGTATAGGTCAATAAGAAATTTATTACTATTAATATATCATAAGCATCAAATTTGCTCTTTGACTAAAATTTTAATTTTTTTAATAAAAACCTATCGAAGCCTGTCTGAATGCGTTTCCTTCATCCATAAACAACTGGCAACTTATCATATTTCCATAAGATTATAGACGTGAGTTAAATTTAACTTCAATATTTAATATTGCTGTTGATCACAGAATATCTATGAAATTTACTAAGTGACTAGAAAATATTTTGCCCTGTATACAATTCGTGTTCTATTAATCTCCCTTTTCGTAGACTTCTCCTTGTTATCATTCGTTTGTGTAAACATTGATAAGTACTATTATATGTTGATTAGAGAGTAAAAAGATGAATGAATAGGAAGCGATGAATAGAATGGTGTAGGTAAACTAGAATCTGAATAATAACAGCGGTGAGGCGAGGCATCGTGTGCGCCGTGGGAGAGAAAGTGAAGTAGCGAGCTAGCAGGTGTACAGTTGGAAGGTCGCCCATGGACCACTTTATTAGGAGTATCTGTTCCTTAGTATATAGTATATTATATATATATATATATATATATATATATGTGTGTGTGTGGCCGATTAGTTATAAGTTATATTTGTCGGAAATTGTTAATGTTTAGTCTGTTTGTTATTTGGAATATGGGCGCTCTATTTTTAAATGTTTTAAAGGTTTTTTAAAATAATTTCTTTATAAATATTAATTCCTTCTTAACAAATAATTAAGTCCGTTTGGTAACATTTGTTTTTAATTATATGGGAGCTAAATATTCGCTTGTGAGTATCTTTCTCTACAGACTTGAAGAAATAGGTTCAGCATATACGAGTATCTAGACAAAATGTCGATAGTTAATCTATAAAATGCTCCTGACTACATATAACAGGACCATGTTAAAAATTATGTAAATATTATACTATATGAAGATGAAAACAAACGTGTAACCATAAGATCCAGAAAACAAGAGTTCTAATGTGAAAGGGATCCCCGAAACGTAAAAAATAAAATTTTGAGAGTGTCTGAGTTGGTTGATGAAGGTTTGCTATTTGAACCACATCAAGGAAATTCATCTTAATGTAAGAACTTCCTCTTCTTTAATCTTCTTACATGATAGTGAATCTTAAGGTGCCTTACACTGTGCGAACTTCTCTCTCCAATAGCCTGTTCGAAACAGTGTTGGACTAATTTAAATAAGACACAGATTCGAATAGGTCCTTTATCTGTTCGACTATGTGTTCGGGGATAGCGCTAGTGCCGCGTTTGAGTTAGTTAAGATTAGCTTCTAGACCTTTTAGCATTTTTCGGACGTTGCTTTTATCCATAAAAGTCAGAACAGCCGCTTGTTTTAAGTCCACCGTCTTTGTAATGAAAATTGTTGTATTAAGGTGCATAGGTGCTGTCAGACATTGTTTGCTAGCCTTCACGTTTCAGTGTGAATAGTTGTTCGCAATACGCCAGTACAGCAAGGCTCGGGGAATTATCTATTCGAGGGTAAGGTTCGCAGAGTGTAAAGGATGAAGAATCTTGTTGGCCGAGAGTGTTTCCTTTAATCGTAACGCTAAAATATTACAATGGCTTAGGAATGCGGAGGGGGGGGGGGATTGGTCAGTTGGACAATGATTCGATTTGCCATATCCTAGACTTGTAAAATATATGCTACCTTATTTTATTTAATAATATAATATTTTGATCTTGACTAACGATTTCTTTTAAAAACCAAACAAACTGAAATAATATAATAGATGATTTTTGAACTCCGTGGGGGAGACAGGTGCTGTACCCTTTTCCAGCTCCCGGACACACTCAGACGGGGGCGGTGCGGATGCTTGGGTGTGGCTGGGGGAGGGTGACATCGGGGGTGGTTGGTTGCCGTGGTTACCGGCGGGCTCTCCTCTTCCCGCCGAATTATTTTCCCTCCTGTCGCTGCTCCTTTCATCACTTGGTTCTTTCTCAAACCCGTTCCTTGTATGTCCGTACTATTAGCTAATTTTTTTTTTACCTGATTTTAATACTAGTCAGAAAGTTTGCCCTTAAGGAAAATAAGCTGCCAGCTCGAAAATATATATTTTTAAAATTAGTCATTCTCTTATTAACTTATTTACCATAAATGGCTGGGATATGTGCATTTTGGGATGCTTTAAAGTATTCCCGCCTCTTCAGCGCTTTATTCTCCTTGAAAAGAGATCTTACCTGAAGACATCCGTGACGAACTGTATTTTTTATTTTATTTTTTCCCCTAGTGTAATAAAATGTCGAGAACTTTTCCATTAGAACAAGTGATCGGTCACACGACTTTCTCTCTAAGTGGTTTGGCTAAAAGCTGTCACACACCCTCCCCTCAGGCCGTACTTTTATTCTATCACGAAAATATTTACTACTTGAATAATCAAATGATCGGAGTGAATAAAAGATAGAGAAAAGGGTGAATAAAAGAAGGTGGGCGAAGAACCACCCCCCTCCCCCACCACGACACCACATAATAAAGACTTTTTGAAAAATTACATTTGCGAGAGGTAATTAGCTAGGAAAAAAAACCATATTAATTAGTTAATGAAAATTAACGTATGCGAGAGCTACGTTGTCAGGCAGTTTAACGAACGATGTTGCGGACAGACTTCGAGATCAGGTTGGCACAGTGTTAAAGCACCTACCTAATTCACAATATTAAACCCAACAGAATTTTATTCTTTTGATAAAAGTTGTACACGGTTTGTTCCGAGTTCAAGGAATACCATCTTGAATCTTATTCAACTGCTTCCTTGCGTTGCTAGTGCATCATTTGTTTACTTATTGCCTAGTCACGATATGACAACTGTACTCGAAATGTTCTCGTGACCTACGCTATCTATGTATTATAAAAAATTTAAACGATTCGTCCCTAGTATATTGTTTTATGAGTATGTAAGTATTTACCATTAGACCCTAATTACTAATGATGATATCGCGATTAGTGGCTAACTGCTGTTTCCCGGTAAGTCCTCTGAAGTGGCCGTCTTGGGGGTTAAGTGTTTTAGTTTCCACTGTCCCCCCAGGTCTGTTGGAAGCCATTATTGTCAATATTTAATGAGGACGGCTGTCATCAAAGGGTCTGGTCTGGTATCTGGTTGCGTGACCAATGGGCATTATCTGGCCTACACCCTTTGCCCCCCCCCCACCACTAATTTTACGACCTTGTATCCATTTCCTTGATCCGCTGGCTAATAGCGCCGGCTATAAATAATGTAGAGCTCTCATTTCAGTCAGCCCAATCGGAAGTTTTCAATTATTCCCCACCCGTAGGCTTCGTATTCTATATCGGAAATAATCATACTTTTGTAACTTAATACACAATATTTTCATTGAGCTATATCATCTTTATATATTTAAAAATCTCGTGTACCGATGTTTGTCTGAGGTAAAATCGGAAACTACTCAACCGATTTTGATGAAATTTGGCTCATTGTTTGTAGTTTTGTCCAACTTAAAAGATAGGATAGTTTTTTATCTCGATTATTGGCCTCTATTAGGGTAAATGTACACTCTTGGGAAATGTTTTGGCAAATATATACTCTTACCTTCATGTTTTAAGAAAAGTTGGAATACAAATAAATTACAAATGTAAAATTAATTAAAAAATGTAAATGACAAACAAAACATACTTTGCTTATTATATAATATGTCGTAGGTTATGAACCCAATATTCATAGATACAATTTTCCCAGTTTTCAGGACCAATACGATGGGAATCAAACAAGTAATAATAAAATATAGTAATTTCATAATGAAAAAAGTTTTGTTTATTTGAGCAAGAATTGCTATTGTAGCACTTGGAATTACATAATATTCCAGCATTTTTACAACTGCATTTTTTTTTAGGAACATGTTCCTTCACAGATGCATCTTTTAAAACCTTGTCCACCAGTTAGGGACTGCATTCCTATAATTTCTCTTACCGATTTCTCAACATCTTGAGGAACGTCTTCGAATGGTATAAACTTTTGTTCACAAATGGCGAATTCATGCCTAGAATAAGATTGTTTTAAAACTCCCTCTCCAGTTCCTATTTATATAAATGTTTATCGTCATCTCTAGACAAAACGATTTTGTATGCTCACATTTACCAAAACGACATGGTCATTGTGAATTCAATGTACATTTCCCTTTGAAATTGTAAATGCTGTTGAATTAGTTGAATGTGTACATTTGCCGGAATATCTACTTTTACCGTAACATCCTCAATATTTCTTTTTAGCAAATTAAATGCCTATTAAACTACAATTTAGTGTGATTATTTCTAAGTTCTATAAATTTCAAACAGATGGCGATTTAAATTGATTTATTGACACAACACTTAATTTTCTTTCGATATTTAGGGTGGGTAAGCATAAATCTACTTTTTCCGGCTTGGACTTTGACTAAAAATCCATGTTTTTCCCATGGCAAATTATGTGTCGCCTTTTCACGTGTGAAGAAAACATGGAATCTATTTGTTTTAGCTAAAGACAAGTTAACCAAAATCATTGTGCACCTATTAGTATAACCTCCTGATACGATATATCATATCATCATGTGTTATAATCTGAACATTTTTGCTTACTGTCTATTTTGATTGTTCTAAACCAACTAACTAAATTATATTCTTTATTAGTTCCTTTTACATGTGTCATTCATTAACACATTATGGTCAAATGTAAGATGTAAACATTAATAACTTTAGCCCTTCTAAATTCTTTACCATACAATCTTAAATTTGGCGTAAAGTTCTACCTTAAATACCGCTTGGTTTAGATTAGCTGAAACGTTTTTATCTTTATCAGTGAATTTTGATTTGACTGTATTAAAAAGATTACGATATACCTAATTAATTCAACGCGTGGTAGGGTCTGCTCATTTTATATAAAATTATTTATCTTTGATGAAGATAGATTGTCAGGTTTTTACAGTCTATAAAACATGTTTATCATAGTTGTCGACTGTTTGAACCAGGCGAAACGAACTTCCAAACCTCACCTTGGTCGTTAAGGACATTAATAAACATTTGCATATTAACATAAATATAGGTCTCATCTATGATGTAGTGGTTAGTAAAATAATATTAATGAAATGGAAAATGGCTAAAATCTCGTAATGAAATAAGGTTTATTTTCGCTTATAATGAAGCGACCTTGAGTTGCTTTTATCCTTTAATTTATATGCTATGTGAAAATTTTTGCATAATCATGTAATAAATAAGAAAATGAATCTATCCATGGCTTTATATGAATGTTAAAATTCAAAACTCAAAGTTACTTAAAGTAGATTTATTAATATATGTTTTGCTTAGAACCTCCTGTTCGCACTTTTTTAAGTTTCAACTTAATTCCTAAGCTTATTTGGAAGGAATGTAAAGGATATTTAAAAACAATATTTTTTTTCAATATTTTAATTCACTTATTTTAGTTCCTTATTTAAATTTAAATTCTTTCAATTTTTATCCTTAAAACGGGTTCCAGGCAATTAAGAATACCATTTAAATTCCCCTTTTAAACATTCAAAGATTAGTTGACTAATAATAAAGTGAATATTTCCATAATTATGTATGTTTGTTAAAATTTAAAAATCAATGTTAATTTAAGTAAATTTATTTAAATATGTTATTGTTTGGCGCCGTCTGTCCAGAATTTTTCCCGCGAAAGTTCTCCTTTATTGTTTTATCCTAATGATTAACTATTAAAGGAAAGTAAGGGAATTATCAGTTATTTAGTTAACTGTTATTAATATCATTAAATCTATCTGAGTAAAGTGATTTGGTACTCGTTATTAAAATAAAGTTATTTGAATTAACTTTAGCTAATATTTTTTTTTTTTTTTGATCTGTTGAATGATTTTGTTGAGTGCAATATAATAATGTGTCCTAAAAACATTGCAGATATAATTCAATTATTGAATTCAGAATTATAATTATAGTGCAAGGCTTTCTATGATATTTTTTATTTTAAAAATTTAATAATTTGAATAGGGAACGGTTATTTCTACATATTATAGCAAATTGTTCTCATGGGCCCGGTGTGGCTGTACGGTAAAGCGCCGTACTCCCATGCCGGAGCTGCGGGTTCGAGTCCCGCCCTGGGTGGTGCTTTTCTTTCGTAGGAGAAGTATCACCCAGTGCCATGGGTGTTAGTATGGGCAGTATAGGGCTTCATTGGAAGCCTTAAAGTCCCAAAAAAAAAAAAAAAAAAATTGTTCTCATATCAGTTTTATTTAGACTATTAGTTGATTTATTGTACTCACCAATTTGTGCAAATTACTTGATTCTTTTTTTTTAAATCTTTAATTGTGAAGTCATTATGCTGAAATATTTTCTTCATGCAGAAGATGAGACTAAACATTGGACAAGCGTGGTCCGATATTTAGGGAATGGTCTGGGAGCAGCGTCCTCAGTGAAGGTCGGCTCTGGTCTAGTCTTCTTGTCTTGGTCGATACACTTTCTTCTGTCTGTCTTTTTATTTAAAGTGTTTTTGTACGTACTGTCGTAGTACAATATGGAATAGGAGTTCTTCATCATCCATCCATCATCCATTGATACATATTTAATCTATGAATCATTCAAATAAAATTTTTAAAGTTCACTATTCGGAAGCTATTTAAATTCTCTTCTCAATGGATATGATAAAAGTGTAATTGTAAATCCACCTATTTATGAATAAATTTAGGTTTCAGGAGTCTTTTTGTTGAATTCTGTGGTTGTTAAAATTTAGTTACATACGAAAATACTCTTTCCTCTAAAAAAAAAAAGAAAAAAACTAAAATTTTATCGAAATATTTGTCTATAGTTATGATTCAATCCTACATCTTTTTTTTGTATCTATTATATACATTGTTTCATTTCCTTGTTTAAACGCTGAAAGACGGTGACTAGTTACAATACATCTTTGATGAATATTGCTAGGGTAAACCATACAGTTATTGACACCCCAACTTCAGCTTAAAGAAACAAGTAACCAAGTCCTAATTTTATTCCAAGATATACATGAATCTAATGTTTAAAGGGTCCTCTAAGTCATCTATAAAGTAAGACTTTAACAAACTAACCATAGGGAAGATTTCATAATCCATTTTATTAAATCCACAGGGTGTCAATAACTAGTGTTTGCACTTTTAACAATAAACATTGCCATATTGTAAAACTATTGAACTATTGGCCCAAAAAAAACCTCTTGAGTCTTTATAAGGATAGATAATGAGGAGCTATAGGAAGTTTCAATTTGATCCCTTCATAAAAAGTATTTTTTTTAATCTCACCAAAGAAATGTAGTCTTAAGGGTGCCAGTAACTGTACGGTTTACCTTATTAGGATTGTCACAAATGAACCATTTTTATATTGTAATTTGTTATTGAAATCTTGTTTCCAAAAATATGGCCATAAGGATCTATGTTCCATGCAGACATAGATCCGACCCATCTCGAGGGAAAGTCTTGACCTTCCGTCTGCCGGCTCGCTCCAAGGTTGTCTAGTCCACTGCCAAAATAGCCTGTGCTATACTACTCTATTATATACTATATCTTATAAAGCTTTACTATTTATGTATACATAATGTACATTATGTATACATAAGTTAGATAATATTCAAGTATCCTTGGCATGATACAATAGCGGCTATTGCTGTAGAGCCTTATGGCGGTTTATGATTAAATTATTTATGTAATTACTACGAACAAAACAGTTATAAAAGATCCTAATTTTTATTTAAACATTGCATGATTTTGGTTTATTTATTGCTTATTTGTAATTTAGAGAACTATTGATACTGACTATTAATTTTTTAACATAAATCTCATTAGGAAATCCGTTTAATCTCATCTCTTGAATTGATTTTTTTCTTTAGCGATTCCCATAATTTTTATTTTATCTTATTTATTTTTTGGGGGGGGAGACTGCTTCATTATGCCGGGGATTTTTTTTTTTTTTTTTTTTTCTGCACATACATTATTTGAATTTTGTTTCTATAAATGAGTTTCGTGCCTTGAATGATTATACGTTTTATTTTTTGTTGGCTGGTTAATGGTTGAGGAAGTGCCGAACGAGAGAGCGAGCGGTGAGGTTGGTCGAGCTTGTCTTGGTTATTTTTAGCCTGGGAATTTGCTCACTCTGCAACTGCAACCCTTTCTTATTCTCTATACCAGCGTTCACTTTATATCATTATATTATACTATTTTTTTATTATTATATTTTTAATAACAACCATAGTTATATTTTAACTTACAAACTAAACGGAATTAGGATATTAATTTAAGTTAAATTACTGTTTTGAAATGTGAGCCATGTTGATTTTATTATTAGGCAATTGAGATGATGTATTTCAAGTTTGGTAAATGAATGAATGAATGCGTTTATTTGTTTTCGGAGTTTATCCTCATACAAATAGAGTTGGCTGTATACATATTACAGGCATGTTAATGCAGTAATTATATATCAAAAATTAAACAATTGGAATTAGATTATTCAAAGATGTATACAATAACATTTAAGCCTTTAAGAGCTTATAGTTTTAGGAGGTCTGCTTCGCTTCCATCTTGAACAAATTAAAATTAAATATACTTTAAGTCGAAAAGAAAAACAGGAAAATAAGTTATAAATAAATATTAATAGATAAAACTTATTAACATATACATACATCTTACTAGAAAAACAATAAATATACTCACGAATAAGAAAAAAAAAAAAGAAAAAATATCACCTGCTAACAATAATATCAACATCAATCAAATATCAATTACGTGTGAATGGTTGTCCTAAGTATTTATATTATTACATTTATTCGTTTATAATAAATGATCTTATATTTAGACTGCCAAATGTGTAATGGTAGATATCGTTTAATTATTGTATTGTATCTATTGTAAGTAAATTTCCTAAAATAGAATTATTTTCGTGATTAATATATTTAACTATGAAATGTTTTCTCAGTTCATTGTACAATGGGCATTCTATCAAGAAATGGAATAAGTTTTCCTGTTTTTGAAGAATACATATTGTACAATTTCCTTTCCCATCTAATTTATGGGTTATTCCATTATAGTAAAATACAGGTTGTGTTTAATTGGCAATTCTAAGCTGACTTACTAATCTTTGTTTTTTTTTTTATATTAGCTCTGAAGTTTAGATATTATTCACCCTGATTAAAGCCAATAATATTCCTATATTCTGAGTTATATTTCGAATTTATGGCTGAATTTATGTCGTTACAGAAAAAAAGGTTCTCAAATCTATTTATTATGTCTTTAAAATGTTCCAAGATTGTTACTGATACGACTTTCATTAGTTTTATTTTTAGTTGTGAATACCAGTTATTTATCTTGTTGTTATGGTCCAGATCTTTTAATCTGTCGTAACAAAACCGTGGCAGTCTATCTTCGGGCATAAATTCTTGACCAATAGTGAGAAGAGAAGTGGGCTTAGTAAGCACCCCTGTCTTAACCGGACACTTGAACTGAACTCCTCCGATAAACCCTCTCTTGTCCAGACTCTAAATTTAGTTCCGTTGTATAAATCTTTTAAAACCTTTATTATTTTGGTCGAAAGATTAAATTTGCTTAGCTTATAAAACAAAGCTTGTGTTTCCACTCCATCAAATGCAGATTTAAAGTCTTTAAAAAATAAATATACTGCCTGGTTCATTTTAAATTTCAGGTTTATTATACCGAATTAATATTATATACCGAATACTGTGAAAATATAATCATGGGTTGAAAATCCACGTCTAAAACCAGCCTGATGTTAGTGTATCATCCTTTTTTCGGTTACCCAGTCTTTATATAACTCCGGTAAATAATTTCGAAATTGTCTTCAGGAGAGAGATACCTCTATAGTTTTCCACAATATTTATATCCCCTTTTTTGTGTATTGGTTATGATTTTAGCACTCTTAAATGGTTTTGATTATTGCACTCTTAAAACTATCGGGAATTTTTTCCTTGCTCCAGATATCGTTAAATATTTCTTCTATTTTTTCCAACATCACTTGAGGGGCATTTTTGAAGAATTCAAAAGGAATACGGTCTATTCCTGGTGCTTTATTGTTGTTTGACATATTTAGGACCTAAATAATTTCCGGTATAGTTATAAATTTATCGAATTGCTCATTTTCTCTGTACTCTTCTGTGTGTATTGGTAAGACTACTCTATGAGATGGTTATAATAATTTTACAAAGAAATTGGTGATTTCATTAGATTTTATTTCAGGCCCACATAAATGTTTGCGCTGTCTAAAATAGTTTATCGCATTCCACAATTCTTTCGCGTCTTTAGCAATATGTATTATTTCTATCGTGTTTTTAATAAAGCGATCCACCATCTGTACATTTTCTTGACTATTTCTATTTCTATTGTTTTTATACCGGTTTCCAGTCGCACTATATAATTCGCAGTATTTCTAGGCCATTTGTAGATTATTTTGACGTATTTCATTGTTATTATTTCCAAATTTGAACAATATTGAGGGGCCCATATTCAAGTTTGGTAAATATTATAGTTCCATAAGTCGTGATATGTTTGAAAAAACGAATTGCATTTCTCCAAGTATATTAATGAGAAGTGTCAACAGAGAAGTGGGTACATATAAATCAATCCGTTTCCATATTGATGTGTTCGCCTAGCTACACGCCAGTGTGGTTGATATGTGGAGATTGCAACGCGTACAATGCAAGTGCAGTATTTTATGCAAACGGATGTGAAAGGAGACTAGAAACCGGACAGAAAATAAAGAGGTTAATGATAAGTGCACTCCGTTATCTACTGATCTAGATAGCATAGCGTTCTTTTTCTTCTTCCGCCCTTCATACTTCATCCGTCATCTTGCGAGGCGTACCCCCCGAGGAACATGGTGGACAACGGGTCCTTCACGGTCAGGAGAAAGTGATTTAGTCCAACCAGATCCGCCAGTTTTGGCATCTCGCGAACACGAGTCATCTTGTTTTTCCACAGAGCGTCTAAAAATCATAAATTTTGTGACACATACGTATAGCTTTAGAACCGTGAATAAGTACAGCAAAATAGTATAGTTATATTATGATTTTCTATTACAATATATCGAGAGCTATGTATATGTATATTTTTTTTAATATACTTTCTATTTAATATCTATAAAGAAGAAAGGGCTTATCATTGCAAGTGCAATAAAATGAGGAATGCAAGGGTCGTAAGGACGATAATAAAACAAAGCTGGGTAGAAGTACCGCTACATGCTCCTGCGGTCACCAACCCTCGCCAAACCCACATGTCACCGTGGGCCCTCTATCCGCATTCCTTTATTTAGTATTATTTATTACGTAGATGTATTATAAAATAATATATATATATTGCTAATTAAAATAAAATGCAACTGCATATATTAGCCTAAATCGTAACGAATGAGTTCTGTTTCCTTCCCACGTTGTAGAAACGCCATATGTTTTGTATCATAAAGTATAAGTGTAATATATTTCATAGCGCGGAACTCCCTTGGATAGGCAATAGAAAACCTTGATGAATGGAAAATATATTTTAAAAAAATTAATAAAACACTCAATTGTATTTAACCCTTTGCACTCGACACCGTTTCGGACGTTACCTACCGGCAACTCGACGCAACTTATTCGCGAAAACGTACACCCTAAAACGTAATATTATGCAGTAAAATTTCAGAACCAAGTAAGGAATTGTAATGAAATAATTACCTTTTAGTTGAATTTTTCTCAAATATATCCAATCAGAAAAGCGCCTAAAATGTGAAAATCTACTTAATAACTTTACGGTTAAGTAGAAGCACATGGGAAACTAAATCTAAATAAAGGGATTATTTAGTGCCCCGAACTAAATTATTGTACAATCGAGGAAGTAAAAGATGAATTAAAACCACAAAATATAGCCGATGTTTAAAGATTAACATAGGTACTATAAAAATAATGAAAAACACCGGAAGCCACGACCGTCATTTATCACAAAAAACGAAATATTCTACAAATGGTTTTTACGATTTGTTTATGTCTTAATGTGTTAAAAACTGAAAATATTTGCAGTATTATCGAGTTTGATGACTACAGAGACCTCGAGTGCAAAGGGTTGATGTAGTAATCTTTGGATTTGGGTGATCATTTAAAAAATTTGATTTGCGATAATCTTGGTGGATATTTCACCTGCTTTAGAGATAGAACCTCAATTATTTATTCTGTCGAAATAACAGTCATACATGAGCCGTGATTTGGTCCTGGGATTGCAGGACCCTCCTGTTCCCTACCAGTTTAACTTAAAAGTTTATCTAAAACACCATATTGTTACTTCGGTATGTTTTTCTTACAATATTCTGCAAACCTTCAGTAGTACATTGGATTTTTTTTTTTATAAATACAGGCGCATGATGAAGCTATACATAGATAGATTTATATTATATTAAAATTAAATTATGTTATATGAACGTTTAAATGTTCCAAAAATTTAGAGTAATTTAAATCCTTTTCCTTCTTCCATGCAAATAAATATTTATTAGAAATTATTAAACATTTCTTGTACTCGATCAAGTTATATTAGAAAGTTGAATTTGAACGGCTTCCTGTTCCTCTATTGGCCTGACTTCAATTGGTTTTAAAAAGTTAATTTTTCCTTTTTATCATTCATTCTTCCTGATTGGTTAATTAACCCCCATGTATAAGTACTAAGGGCCGCCCTTTGTTAATTCATAACTTAACTAGAAATGGATCAAAAACCAAGGTTTCGTACTATGTATATTTTAAGTTATTTGTATTATACTTAATAACAGATGAGGATGTAGTAACGGGATCCTTGTGGATTCCTAAGGAAATCCGCGATATCCATTTAATAATTTATAGCTAGATATCGTTTAATGATTTGAAGTTATCTCGCTTGCTCGTTGACGAGATAAAGGTTTTTATTTTATGCGAGTGGTAAGTAGACCTCGCATTGTTATTGTTGATTGCGTGGGTGATAGTGTCGAGTGTCGAGTATGCGGTCCGTGTGTCGATAAAGGCGAGATTTCCAATTTGTTTCGATAATCATTGGATATGATAACCTAACAGCTATAATATTTTGATTCAATGCGCATTTAAATTCACGATTTGACTATCCTTGATGATGGTGATAATGAACATATTAAAAAAAAATCAAAAGTAAAGTCGTTTGAACAAATACAGAATTACATTTATATCAAAATCTTCGAATTTTTGTAGTAAAAAGAATTTAGGATTTTTTTTATTGTTATTTAGGTTTCATTTTGTTTCTAATGAACTGTGAAAATCAAGCAGTGTTTGAACGTGCTCGGTAATCGTGCACTTTGGTTTATTGAATATTTAAAGGGGGAATATTTTACGCCGACAAAGGAAATTTTCTTATAGAATCTTTTTAAAATATATTATTTCATTTTAATCATTATCGGTTTAAAAATCTACATAAATAGAGATGAACTTCTGTTTGTTTGTCGGTATTCTTTATAAGAAATCCATACCGTTTTTCCTAAATTTTCCAAATTTCTCTCAGTGGTTTTTTGATACCAGGTGCGAACACCTGTCCATATTAAAATTACATAACTTCAGCCGATCTTCAGCTGATATTCTTTATTGTTATAAAAATCATAATGATCTCGCTTTACAATGGTTTTTTACTAAATCGACCGTTTCATTAGAAAAATGAAATTCCCGGGGGAAACCGGGATATAGAATCTTTTTAAAATATATTATTTTGATTTTAATCATTATCGGTTTAAAAATCTATATTAATAAAGATGATATTATGTTTTTTGTTTTTTGTTCTTTATAGAAATCCATAACGTTTATATATTCTCCAAATTTCGCTTAGTGGTTCTTTCATACGAAGTGCGAACACCTGTCCATATTAAAATTTCATAACTTCAGCCAATCTCTGGGTATATTCCTTATTGTCATAAAAATCGTTATGATATCGATTTACATTGGCTTATAAGAAATCGACCGTTTGTGTTGAAAAAAGTCTCATTTTATAGATTTAAAAAATTAAATTCCCTGGGTGAAACCGGTATATGCAGCTAGTGAATGATAAGACAATAAATTTGATAATAATCATTTTTGTGAAAGGATTATTCAATTTAGTTGTTTTATTGCACTTCCGCTTTGTTTGTAAAGGTATCTTTGCTTTGACCGCTACCCTTTATTGTTTTAACATATCTCCATCTTTTATTGTTATTGGAACTAAAGTATATTTTTCTTATATTTTTAAAAATACTTTACCCATTAAATATAGAAGCGATTACGTGGGTTAAACATTTTTTATTGAACGAAATTAATATTTTACAATGCCACACAAATTATGATAACACTAATAATTAAACAGGTTACAAAAAGTATCACTTTGTCACTATACAGTAACACACAAAAATAACCGTATGACTTGAGCTTCAAAACAAGACTAACGCTATTGTCCATCGCTTCTTATATCTAGTCTGAAGAACTACCGTAAACGCGGGTTACTTGAGCTCATGAAACTTTTAAAATTATTCTTGAAAATAGGCCCAACGTATTGTTTTCTTTGACATACTCACCTTATATTATTAAACAACAGTTTATTATGAATACTTTAACATATTGTGTCGTACTAAATATTTTTTTTTTTTTTTTATTTGGGCTTAAGGTTGAGTTACTTGACCACAGACTCAATTCCCATTGAAAATACTATTTGAAGGGAGTTTGGTTTCAAGTAAGAGGGTGGTTATTAAAAAAAAAAAAACGACTAATATTATTTTAAAACATAATTTTAATAATGCTAGTTTTGAAACATATAATTTAAACATTATTTTGAGCAACACTTTAAAGATATTGTCCATACATCACTAGTTGAGCCTATAACAATGTTTAGAGTCCTGTCAAATAAAACAAACTTCGTTTTATTAGTTTTGGGGGACTTATTATAGCGAGGATGACACCTGGACACACCGTATTGTTCCGTTTTACCAGAATTAAGTTGCCTATTTCAAGGAAATCTTTGTCTTGATTTAGCAAACGGCTTAAAATCTGATTTTAATCTAAAGGCACTAATTCAGCTATATCGAAGCCTGCCATTCTTTCTGAAAGTGGCTTTGCTAATCTTATTAAATCCCACCGCTCGCTGCGTCATCCTCTTACCCCTTACAGCTTCCAAGCATTTTTTCCATCTTTTCGGCAGTAACGTCAGCCATATGTCCGGCTTACAGGTACTTGCCAACATAACATTAGGATTTAAAAAATTTAAATGTGGTCACGGTCAAACCTTCAAACCTGTGGCTCAAGTAACCCGTATTTTTAGATAATTTGTCCCAGTTTTACTTTATAACATACTGTTCCATTTATGAGGTATTTAGGACTTAAAAAGGCCTCAATTTGCTTTGACAATAAACTTAGGACGAAATGTACGAACTTAGCTTCAGTTTTAGGCTATGTTTTCTTGTAACTTTACAATATTTGTTTCATAATGTGTATTTAGGGAAGGGTTCTATTCAACTGATTTATTTACTCATGCCGTGCTGGTACACCATCGACCCACCCTGAAGAAAACATGACCTCTGAAGTAAAGTTTTTTTTTATCTCCCCTTACAATTTTGATCTCTCCCATCGGGGGTTCCTTTATTAATGTAGAGAAGTTATATTAATAAATAAATTAAATGGCTCCGAGCCCGGCTGAGGTAAGGCAAGGATGGAAGGAGTTAATTGTTGAAGAAGTTCACTTTGGAGCCATTTCCTGTGAAGATGGGTCGCGTGACAGGAAGGAACGGCTAAATAATTGTAGCGAGCTGCTCCTTATCCGGTCTCCGTCGTATTCTTCATTCTCATTGGTTCTTACCTTTGCTCTGTTGTTGTTTTTATAAAAAATATTTTATCTAAATTAGTTGTATATACCACCTTGAAAACCTTTTCTCATAATTGGATTTAAAAATATCTGGTGCGATGCGCACAACACACAACTTTCACTTACGAACTTAGCATAGATTAGAAATCGACAGGTTTCGATAATATGTAAATTCTACACTTTCCCTCATTAATATGCTATCTCCATAAATCCATTATCCACATTAATATTTGTATATTTCCATAAGTTATAATGTGTCTGTAATGCAAAACTTGAATATTTTCAGTACTGTCCATTCATTATTGCTTAATTCTTTTTTTAAGGGACCAAATTTTATCAACAGTCGAATTTTTTTTACTGCTTGGTTGTTTTTTACAGCGATTTGTTTTCTATAAATATATCGTGAACATGAAATGACAGGAGGTTGTATTTGGTGTGTTCCTATAAAATCACTTTACATTGTCTTCAGAAATTTATTATGGAAATAAAGTTTCTAAAATAAAATATAATTAATTAAAGATTATCTTATACCATATTTTTTCACACCTTAAATGCTTTAAAAAATTTAAGCATCATGTATTTATTCTCTAAAGTAAAATAATTTTTTTTATAGTTAAATTAAATTTTTTAATTTTCATCAGTGATAAAGCCTTTTTGGAGTAAATAAAAACACACCTGAAAATGAGAAAACATTTATTAAGTAAAGTACCCCCTCCGTTTGACCAATTCTGATGAAACTTTTGCTATCACACCGCGGGCATATTAATTCTCCAAATTCTCAGTTTAATCAAAATCGTTTGAGCTGTTTTTGAGAAAATCGAAAAAAACGTAAAAAGTTATTAAATAAAGTACCCCCTCCGTTTGACCGATTTTGATGGAATTTTTGCGGTCGCATCACGAGTATATACACACACTAAATACCCAATTTCAGGTTCGTACGGCTTATAGTTTTTGAGCTAGTCTGTTGACACACACACACACAGACCATTTCGCGGGACTTGGTAATTGGTCACAGGGGACCCCAAAACGTGAATTTCCGTTGAAAACCGGAAGTCTATATAGTTCACGATGGCAATACTGAGGGAAACCTCACTATATATTTCATATTTAGGTATGCGAAAGTAAAAAGCAATGATGGTTGCCTCATCAAAGTAGTAGAGGATTGGAAATAGATTTTTCTTAATACCGATGTTTCATTATTGTTCTCAAAATTTTGCCTCACTCCATTTGTATTGCTTTCCTTACGTTTCTCCTGTTGATACCAATTTCTTTTTAAGCAGAATTACGTTTGGGCTTCCAACTAATTCAAGCCGTGAGTTTTTTTGACAAAACTCCACCGACTTCAATTGGTAGTTCTACCAAGATGAGCTAACAGCTGAAAGGTTCTGAAAATAATGATAACTTTAAAGCATTTAAAGGATCTTCAAGTAGGCTTTTCCATGTGATCGGTGATTGTTAATTGAATGAAGGTTGCTGAGACGTAGATGGGGAGTTCCGTTAGGGACTTGAATGGGTGCAGTCCTTGGCTAGGCACGCCTCCGTAACTTGGCTACTACTTAGTAATGTAGGTGTTTAGTTGTAGTCACTATAACACTAATGATACTAAAAATAATCATCAAGTAACCGTATCATTATATAAAGTAACCGTGATTTATTATCGAATACACGTATATTTTCAACCTCATTTAAATAAATATTGCATATTACCTGTATCAGTATTAATTATCTTTGTTCATTTTTGTTAATTAACCCTTATTATATTTACGTATAATATAATATTCTTAAAATTATTTACCCACACGTTCACAGCATTATAAACTTCCAACATTATTCAAAACCTCTTCCACTAACAATGAAGTCGTGGTTTCCTTATTTCTTTCAGTATCCTTCACGATTAGCTGATAATTCATTCTCTTAAAAAAAAAAAAATAGAAAGCTTAAATCAATTGTGAACAGGCATGTAGTTCTTTGCCCCGATTATTTCTCAAAAACCCTCTGAGCACTTATTGAATCAGGTCAGATACTATCAAAATATCTGAAGATTCATATACTTGTGGCTGTTTACAATATGCTTTTCATAAATAGATACTGACGAAGCCTTTCCGTTTTTTCTTGACTATTCTGTTGTTGAACAATGGTGACAACCGTTTCCATCATGAATATCTATATGAATCATTGCCTTCTAAAAACAGAAAATATAAATCAGTTGTAAATAGTCGGAGAGTTCTTCCTTTAACGTTGGGATCAAATTTATACTTATGGAATTTCTATTACTTCGCTAAATTTTTCTTTATTTTTCAAAAAGGTCATTGTCTGAATATTTTTATTAAAAAGCAGGATGTGTCCAATGGTGCTGTTTCTACATATAAAAAAAACAAACTACATTCCCCCCCCCCGTAAATCATGGCAGGTACTTGATTTATAATTAAACTCTTCCCAGTAAAGTTTAAATAATTAATTAGTTCAATTTTTCCTGAATTGGATTAAAATGGAAATTAATTAATTTTTAATATGTAACAAGTTAGCTGTACTGTGTTTATATTTTGACATGCTTCTTTTCTTTTATTTATATATACATATAAAGTAGGCATTGAAATATATACTCTTTATCGTATAAAGTAAATTCATTGTTTTCAATTTGAAATTTGTCTTACTAAATATCATACTTGTAAAAATTGTTAAATTCTTCTAGAAAATTTTAAGATTTTTATTTTATTTTTAAATCGTTTCTTGTTCGTTTTTTTAACGTCTCTTTATGCTACTAAAGCTAATCGGACGATGCTACAGTGGGACTTCTAAATTTTGCCTATCCAGTTATAATTAGGATAGGGATCTTTAACCTCCATTTTACGTCCAATCCGTGGGACGGCATAGCCAAGGATTTTTTACTCCATTAAAAAATGGCGCGTAAGTCGCGAGGAGCGAACCTGCGACTTTTAGTATTGTAGGTTGCCATGCTAACCACTACACCACAGGTGACCCCTTTTCAAATTTTATAAGTTGATGAAAAGAAGTTAGGTATATCGCTAGTATCCAGTGATGCACGATAAGTCTCCTCAAAATTTCCTTAGTTGAATCCCATCTTTCCACGTGTCAGAACCAACCAAGTTGAGCATATTAATACAGGATATCCAACTTTAAAAACGATGAGCACGTACGTGAGGGTTTTGTGAAATTTCGAACGTAACCATATTTTCGTAGGTTTTCACTTCAGTGCTGGTTTTATCACGCATGGATATTATTGAATGTCTTTTCATTTCACCCAATGTTTATGAATAAAACTAAATAAAAATCGTAAGATATGTGGGAAGTATGTCCTTTTGTTGTTCTGAGGTTTTGTTGTTCCCCTATTGTTCCTGACTTTAAGTGATGAGTTTCGGTGGATAGAATAATATTTGAGGAATTTGTAGTATCGATTCCTAACCTTCCTGTTTTTTTTTTTGTTATTTGTTTATTGATCTGTATCATAATTTAGTAACAAATATTCAATAACCGAAGTTTCGTGTGTCACGTTATTCTTGGGTATGGCGGGTAAGCAGGTGTGTTGAAGGACATCTGGATTTTCGAAAGGTTTTTCTCCTCTTTGATACAACGTAGATAGAGCCATGAAAGTATTTAAGTATCCTTCTAGGCGTAAAGCGTGGATGTATAACGATGTGTTTGTAGGATGTAGGATATATATTATTTGGGACGAACCATCTGTCGACCTTGGTAGGCTCAGTCAATGGGCACGCTGTGGCGCCGCTCTCACCATTGAGTCTGCTCTATATCTGTTCCATGTTCCCAGTACATCCAACCATCCACTTCCTATCATCCTTTGGTAATTCTTTATAACACTCCTCTAGAAGAAGAATTCCTTGTTGACGGACATCTCCCTTAATACCATAACCTTATAAAATACGGCATAAATATTATATCACTGTTAAAATTGTGTAAATGATCTTTAGACCCTACAAAAGTCCATTAAAATAAGTCCATTTATGAATTACAGGTGTATTTTGAAATATGCGCCATGATTAGTGTAGATAATGGTAGGTAACACATGGTGCAATCCTGTATACTAACTAATGAGGCAGCAGGAAAACAGCTGTTTCCAACTCATTCATTCTCCAATATGGTCTTCTTCTGGTTTTTATCCATCTGTTCAAATCGAGTAATGTCGAAACTAGAATAACGGCACTGTTCAAAATATGTATATGTACATGTTAAGGACAAAACGTCAAAGAATATAACTCTAAACATAATTTAATGTTATAGTAATAATAATATGTGTCCAATATTATTCATTCAAATTTTATATTTTTTTATACACTCAAATTTTATACCTATCTTTTATATGGGTTATGACATTTAGCGGGATGTATTGATATTTTCACGTCATCATATTGTAGTTGATCTGATAAGTGATGTACATTATTTTTCATTACACTGCACGGAAAGTAACTACTTTCGATGCATGCAAACAGTAGAGAAAACAGCTGTTTCCCGTTTACTTCTAAAAGTGCACCGAAAATTTGCACGCGCACGGAAAATTTACAAGTGCACCGAAAATTTTCGCTGTACTTATTATTTCGTTTACGGCCACCAGTAGCGCTTGCTGATTGCATTAAGAACAGCTGTTTTATGAAAAATTGAAATCAAGAAAACTGAAATTTACAACAATCAAAACTGTACAGTAAATATTAATTTCAATTTCTAAAATTCTTAGAACCCTTATTTATTTCAGTATTTTATTTAATTTGTATTCAGCTTTTTTTTGTCGATCAATAAACTAATCAAACAGTATAGTAGTGTTTGAAATTATAATTTAAATTAGTTAATTATGTTAGTTTGAGATTTCTGTTATACTGCCAGTTTGCAGTGTAATGAAAAATATCGTTCATAACACGTACCAAAAGTGCTTTTCCCGAGCTTACTCAAACTATTCCCGTACTCGGCTTCGCCTCGTACGTGAAACTCGAATTCCCGTGTTCGGCTACGCCTCACACGTGAAATTCCGTAGCGCACGGGAAAAGGCCACTTTCGGTACCAGTAATGAAATATACTATTACCTTATACTGAAAAATAAAATAAAATATATCATAAGAGTTATATTTTGGGTAACAATTAATAGAACGTGTAAGGTTAACAAATAATGAATGAAAATCTTAAATATAAAATATTTATATTAAATGTACAATTAGTATTATTACTAATATTGAATCCTTCAAATGGTAATTGAATGTCACGTTTGGAGTTAGTATGCTTTTTATAATTCATATTATATAATGGATCGTCTCTAAATCCATCATCAACTTTTCTTTATTCCTGTTGTTTATTATATTCAAATTCGTATCTGTGTCGTGATTTTGAAGGATGTTCTTCGGTACCTTTATTTCTTTGATCAAATATAGTTTTGGGGATATTGACAGCACTAACTTCAGATATATTTAAATTAAAGTGATGAAAAGGACAGTAAGCTTTTTAAGAGTTTTAGTAACATGTGTTTTCTTTTTCTGTACTAGTACAGTAAAGAAAACAGATGTTTCCTTTACATTACTAGTAGTGTAATGGATCACTTTCTAGGCTAGCTAACAGTCTAGAAAGAAATACTTTCATAAGCAGTATAATGTAAAAATATTATGGTTAAACATTGTGCCAATTGTAATGTTTCTTACGACAATCAAAGACAATAAATATAAACATGAATTATAAGTATAATGGGTTTTTTGTCTCCTGAAAATAAGAATAAACTGTTATTTGACCTCAAACTTTTTCAGTGTCATCGACGATGTGTTGATCAGCTGATCGTAGCTGGCCCACCTTCCCCCTCCCTCCTCTCACGTCACATACCTAAACCATTTCGGTTTTCACCTTTTTTACCATTCATTTCCAACTTGGTCTTTCGTGAATTCTGTATATAGCATCTGTTTCTGATATTTGTTGAAACTATTTAAGGCAGTTATTGGAGGAGGAGTTATTATTGGAGTTATCTTTTCTCAAATGTCACATAACGCCCAACATAATCCCAATTGAAGCATCGCATGATAACGAATGTACAGATCTGACATAGAACTTTTCGCACATCTACAGCCTAAGCTTTAATACGATATAGAGTTATCTTGTGAAGTCAGGGAGGTTTTAGAACTATATTATGTAATAGAGGGGGAGAGAGAGGATGCGGCTGTTTTAGAGTTGATCTATCTTGGGCGAGACTTGGCACTGCCTCAGTCGGTCAGCCTGCCTCTTTGCCATGTCCCCTATCCTCTGCCTCCAGGAGCATTCCCCTGTCCGCTTTAGATTTACATCTCCTCTCTGTAGTATATCCTTCTTGTACGGAGGAGAAGGAAGAGGAAGCAGGGAAGAAAGATATAGATAAATGTCACGTTTTTAAAATCAGAAACTTGAGGATATGACTGCTCATAAGCCGATTTTCGCATAAAGCTTTCTTAAAATCAAACCAAATACTTCGAAGAATTTTCAGTTCAAATTTCAAATTATAGATATAGATAGTGGTTTGTTGATAGATATTCTTAGTGGTTCGTCATATCGATTTGAAGGTGCCTACACACTGTGCGAACCTTACCCTCGAACAGATTGTTCGGAACTATGTTCAGCTAATCTAAATAAGACACGACCTCGAACTTTATCTGTTCGTCTGTGTGTTCGGGGATAGAGCTAGTGTCGCTTTTGGATTAGTTAAAATAAGCTTCTAGACCTTTTAGCTTTTTTTGGACGTTGCATTTTATTCGTATCATTTGAGATGCCTTTACACTCTACGAACTTTACCTTCGAATCCCACCCTCGAACAGCCTTCACGTCGACTGTTCGGGTGTTCTAGGTACGTCGTCTGTTCGCCTGTGTTCGGGGGTAGCGCTAGTGTCACTTTTAATTTGGGTTTTTCCCAAGTGTTTGTTATATTAGTGCGCCGTTCTAATTTGTCTCCTATTTTTTTATTTTATCAGATAATATAAAATATATTGATAATGGAGCTTTTCCTTCATCATAAGATAGCGGTGGGTGCGTCAGCCATATTGGTTCGCTTAACGTCACGTTAAGTATAAATGGCTGTTCGTTTAACGCCGGTACGGCAAGGTTCGAGGGTGAGGTTCGTAGAGTGTAGAGGCACCTTCAGAAATGCCGCTAGTTTCAAGTTAGCAGTCTTTATGATGAAAATATTGTATTAAGGTGCATAGCTGTCAGACATCATTGTTCAACTGGAGATTGCTGTTCGTGGTACGCCGATACGGCAAGGTTCGGTGTTACTTGTTCGAGGTTGAGGTTCGCACAGTGTAAAAGTACCTTAAAATTTTAAGGATATTTTTCGGTACATTTGACTACTTTTAAAACTTGTTACGCAAAAATCTGCTCTTGAGCTATAAATCGTTTCAGAATTATACATGAATTTATTGAAATCATTACATGGTAATTTCGGAACATGAGTACCCTCCTGTTAACAATACGACCAGAAAATTAGTATTTTAAGAAGGCTTCTATACCTCTGGAGACAGAATTATTTTAGATTTTTCTATCGTTTGAAAAAACATCTTTCGACATCTGTATCTAAATACAGACCTATCATCCAGTTTTATAGTTGTACTATAATAGAAAAAAGTTAGATTGGTTAGAGTGAAAATATGTTGGAGGAGGTGGTGTGAATGGAGAGAAATTCCTGAGGTTCCCCTAGCGGTAACTAACGGTCTTGATGCAGTTGTGCACTGGGGGGTTAGGGCTACTTACTGCATACCTGCCGTACTTGTACTTGGACTCTAGGGTCTTCTTCGTTGGAATTGCAGTTCTTTATATTTAGCACGTTTTTATAGGATGGGTAGGAACATCTCTTGAATCAGAGCAGGTTACATGCATTCGTTAAAACTGCTGTCAAAAATAAGGAGAAGTACTGACAGCACAATATTTTGTCAATACCCATAGCAGAATTATTGAGAGAACTAATAACATAAGAGAAATAACATTTAATTTATACTTTTTTGTTCCGGCTAATTCTTTCTTTACCGAAGTACTCGTGTATAATTAAGTTCCAAAGGTCTTTGTTAATTTTAAATGGAAGTAAGTTTCCAATAGTAGTAGACGCAAGTTTTTTTTTTTTTTTTTTTTTTTTTCTTCAGCAACTAACATTTAAGTAACTTGCAGATTTTTGAAGACGTTTAATATGGTGTTGTATTAAAGGTTATTTTCAAATGCAAATTAATACCAACGATGACAAATTGTTGGAAAAATACCTGTATTATTTCACAAATTACGCAAAAAAACTTTTTTAATTACAAATTTTTCAGTATCTTTTTATAATGCACCGTTAGAATTATTTTCGAATTCAACAAGTAATTTATTTCAATGATTCGATTTTTATATATAGCTAAAGATTATCGTGGCTGTGAATTTATTGATAATATTGTTTAGATTCGGCTCATACTGCTTTCCATTGATAATAAAATAGCTTATAATTGATTGATTTATCAATAGCAATCACTTACGTAATGTTCCTTTTTTGGCGATTTTAGAAAGGATGTGTGAGTTTTATCAATAAAAAATTCTTTTATTAGAGATTCTTCTCATGAGAAACTGATTCTTACTGACCATAAAAGCCAATAGTACTTTATTTCCTTTTTCAAGCATTTAAATTTCTTTTACTTTTTTTTTTTTTTTTTTTGTCCGAGAAAGCCATTTTACTCTTTATATATTGGAAACTTCCAAAAAATAAATTTCTTTAAACTTACTTACTGGATAGTCTTTTATGCAAGCGTTGTGATTTGCCATGTTTTTTTTAATTTTAATTTTCATCCCTAATTGTATATTCAGCGTTTAAAATATGTATATCTTTTATCTCTGCCTTTAGCGGTGTTAGCATGGAAAGGAGAATTTTTCATTTGCATAGAGTAAATATAAGATTTTTTCCTTGTAGACGGTGTCGGGATTCGCGGTTTTTTAATAACTAACTATGCTGTATTTTTAATTAACATACAAAAAAAATACAAGCATATATATTTCTATTTAATTTTGAATTCCTCTTCTTCGTAAATTAGACTAATTATGCTAAATTATTCATTCGATGGCAATCAGTAAACAGTCTCTCCCCCTCCCAAAAAAATTTTATACATATATATACATATACATATACATTGATATCAAAATATTTTTTCTGATAATGTTAAACAAAGGAATTTTTTTTTCTTGATCACTTTAAACAAACTATCCTGTATATGCAGAGAACCTGGGGTCGCTTCCCGGGCGTAGCTCAATCTTTTATCTTCTATTAAAATTGTTCAAAAACCATAAAGTAGGTAATTATTTAAAAAATCAAGAAATATCTAAATTTTAACAGATCCTGCATAAATGATAATCGCTTTATATTTCTTTATTTATACTAAATAGTGTAGGGTATTTTTAGTTATATATTTTTTTTTTTTTTTATAACTTACTTTTTTACTTTAACTTAACCTATATATGAAAAATGTAGTTTAGGAAAGTATTGTGATCGTTAAAAATTTCGACTTTTTTAATCTTTAAATATCACTTCTCAGTTTACTCAATAAGTAGTGTTCAGTCTTTCACACAGGTTAGGATGATCTCTGCCAAGACCACCATATTTTTTCTGTCTGCGATCAGACAGGATATTCACTCAGCTGATGTGTCGTTCAGGTACGACTAAGTTTGACGTCCCGTCTCCTTACCTCTTTGGCATCGCTTTACGGCTATACCCTCCTACATAATAATGTTCAGAAAGGACTCGGTCGATTTTTTTATTTTTTTAAATAAAGAACAACGTGGGCGGTTCTACCCACGAGAGAGCTAAAACCAATTTCTTTTCCAAGAACAAAAGCATTTAACGAGGTTTATTTTTTTTACCGGACTCTTTCGACCCTTGTAAATTAAGTCCTTTGAAGGCCCCCTTGGATCGGTTCACAGAAACGCCATTTTTCCCTTCGAACAGTATAATCGCTGGAGGAAAAGGGGAAGGAATACAAAACATGCTGGAGTCTCGTATGTTTTAAATTTTTTCGGGTCTCAATAATAAAAACATATTTATCATAATTGATTACTTACTCCAAAAAAATTGTAATTTGTTAGATTTTTCGAATCGTAAAATTTTAAATAACATAGTAGACATATTTATTTATTTTACATTTTTTTTATTAAAAATTCTTCTGATGTGGGGTAAACCATACATTTATTGGCATCCCAAATTTAACTTAAAGAAATAGGTAAACAAGTCCTAATTTTATTACAACATATACATGAATGTAATGTTCAGTCATCTATGAAGTAAGACTTCAACAAACTAACCATACGGAAGATTTCACAATTAAATCCACAGGGTGCCAATAACTAGATATGGCACTTTTAACAATAAACATTGCCACATTGTAAAACTATTGAACTTTTGACCCAAAAAAAAACTCTTTTTTTTAAATTTAACTACAGAAATGTAGTCTTAAGGGTTGTATTTTGTAGATAAAGTTCTGTACATTACTTTTTTTTTTAACTAACTCCAATTAACTGTAAATTCTTACATAACTGTATCAATTTATTTTAATTTTTTCCTTTTCTACTTTAAACTAGACAAAGAGAAAGCCAGACCAGTTTTATTCCAGCAGTTGGTTATTTATTTTTCTAGATCCTACGCACGCATGGTCATGCGACCCAATTCACTTAACTATAAGTTAAAAAACTAAAACTCGTTGTGCAGTTATTTTATTTTTATCATATATTTCTCAACGGATTTTTATTATTAAAACATAAATTTCCTATCGTAAATATTAAATGATGATCAGAATTTTCAGTTTGAAAAACATTTTTATTTTCGAAAGCCAACGTTTCGATCTAGCATAGATACTCATATATTTGTTTTCTTTTACCCCTGATAAAGATCCACAAGTTGGATCGAAACGTTGGCTTTCGAAAATAAATTTTTTTCCAAACTCAAAATTCTGATCATCATTTAACCTATCGTAAAGATTAACAGTTGACTATCTCTCACCTCTACAAACATAAATTTAATTTAAAAGAATAATTATTTTAGGTTGAACTATTTTTTTAATTCGAAAAAGAACTTCTCCGATTCCTTATAATTATAGCCCTCTATGTTTATAAAGTTTACACTGATTATTTTCTCGTGCATGTTTGGCAAACAAAATTTACATTATGCTGTTATCTCATGTATGGCAGCGTTATAAAATTTGCCGGTCTATTTGCTTGAAATTTAAATATTTGCAATGATGTCAACGTTTCCCGCAAACGTCGTGTTATTATTACCAAGAAGTCATTTATTTTATTTTCCACATGGACTTATTTTAATTTCATTTTATATAACATGAATGTTTTAATAAATTAATTTATATTTCTTATTTTGATATTATAAATAAAACCTTTATTTTATGCCCTCCCCCCCCCTTTCTTATAGTCTGAACATTTAGGGATTTTTTTTAAATATTCTTAATTTAATTTTTAATAGATTGAAAACTGGCAATGCTTATTATGTCTAACATAGTTTTTATTTTTGATTTAAATGAGTATGTTAGCATTTTTTTCTATTTATTTTCTGTAGCAAATTTTTGATTAAATTAGGAGTCAATTTATTTTAATCATTTCAATTTTACTGTAGCCTTAATGGCTTAATAATTTATTTAGTTCAGGTACCACGTCGAAACTATGATATGCCTTTCATAAGTGCAGTGAAGTCAAAAATGAAATTGTATTAAGTTTACAATACAATACAATAACACCGAAAACTTATTATTTTCTGCAACGTTTTTATAATTTTATGGCCCTTGATACTACTACCCTTCTACCCTTTAAATTTAATAGTTAAAAGTTATTGAATATTATTTATTACTAGTTACTTTGAACCATACGCAATTTTCTTTCATTTTTTTTTATTTTTTTTTTAAATCTTTACTTATGTTTGTTATCTGACTGCGATGAGAAGTAGGCATATCCTTGTAGGATCGTTAAATTTTAACTCAATCTAAGCATTATACCTGAATTTCTTGACAAGAACGTCATAAATCAGATAAAACTGTTTACAATCAAACAAAAAAATATTTATTCTTTTTCAAACATTTAAAAAAAAAAATAAAAAATTGTGGGGGACACCTGTGGTATAGTGGTTAGCATGGCAACCTAAAATACTGAAGATCGCGCGCGCCTCGTGGTGGCCCTAGGATTTTTTAAAGGGAGTAAAAAATCCTTAGCTTTGCCGTTCCTCGGATAGGACGTAAAATGAAGGCTGTACGATGTTATGTACTCGTTAAAGAATACTATCCTAATTATACCTGGATAGGCAAAATTTAGGACTCCCACTGTAGGATCGTCCGATTAGCCTTAGTAGCATATAAATGGGCGATAAAAAAAACAAACAAAAAAAATTGTTTATAATCCATAGCGATATAAATGGAATATACGTTCTATATACGTTAAATTTTCTTCTGCTCTTAAGCTTTAGATTCACTCTCTTAAAACTATGTTGTTTTTTTTGAGATATGACGTTGAAATGAATGAGGGAATTATGTTGATGTCCTAAATTAGTGAAGACTATGCAACTATACCAAGATCAGAGAGAGAGAGAGAGAGATAGAGGGAGAGAGGTAGGGGGGGGGGGAGAGAGAGAGAGAGAGAGAGAGAGAGAGAGAGAGAGAGAGAGAGAGAGAGAGAGAGAGAGAGAGAGAGAGAGAGAGAGAGAGAGAGAGAGAGGGGGGATGAGGGAGAGAGATAGTGTGTTATAGATAGTAGGGAAGGGAAGGATGTTGGCTCGAACAACAGCTGATTCAGTTCTATTTATACCCGCCGCTATCAGCTGTTCTCCTCAACAGCTGTTCCTATCTCCCCTCTCTGTAATATATTACATTCCCTTTTCACATTTACTACTATTAGTAATAATAGTACTTCATTTATTTCTGTAATTATGAAAATTAGCTAAATAAGTGTGGATGGTTTCACTATCCTTTTTTTATTCTTTTGTCTGTTAAAGAAATACATACCTGAATCTTTCTCTTATTTTATATCTAAGATACTAGTGTGACAATTATTATAATATTAATTTTTATTATTAACTAAAATAAAAGTCTTTGACGAAAAGATTAGAAAGTAATGTATAATATAAGCCAATTTTATTTGCCAAAAACCATTTCGAGATCTATTTTTCAGACTTGTAGAAAGATATGGCTCCCCCATCAGAGTAGTGCTAATGTGTTCTTTCGATTTTTTACTGCTGAACATTAAATAGTTTATTGTCTCAATAATTTTTTTAGAATTTAAAATTTTCCTCTTGTTCAAAATGCCTTAAGTATTAATTCTTAAAAGCCTTCACATTAGATGATTGTCGCAGATTGCTGACTAGTGTGAATTTAAGTTTGAAGAGAAAAGAAAAAAAAAAATTATATATTTAAAATATATTGTAACACTTCTGTGGGTTAACAAATATTTATTAAACGAAAATATAACAATATCAATGCCAAACGAATTATAACTACAAAAATATTCAAGCAGGTTACAAAAATTATAACTTTATATCACAAAAATCATAAAACTTGAGCTCCACCGTCAAGGCAAAGACTAAGACTGTTTAGTCAATTTTAATCTCGTGGAAGCTCGAACAATCTAGATCCGAACAGTTCGCTCCAACCGCAAGTTCGTTCTAACAAACGGTCTTGGATTTTAAATCATATATTTTTTTATTTAACGATATAACGTTACAATATGTTCATTCCAGTATAAGTATGCTTCTTAAATAATCTCTTAATTTTAATCGAATTACATCTTGTAAATTCTCCTAATAATGCACAAAAGTTCCTTTAAAATATATCGCTCAAATTTTCAGATTAATTTACTATTGATCAAATTTTAATTTTATCAAAGACAATTTACTTTCTACCGGTAACCATGAGAGAATGTGTCTTCAGTGTCCGGTCTATTTTTTTAAATATTGATCGTCCCATCATTTTATGCTCAAACAAGCTTCGACAATTATGACACTGTTTAGCATTGGTTTATTTCTTGATCTAAGAAATCTATTCATAATCCACCTCTTTTTTTTTTCACCCATAATGATGCGCGTTTTTCCTTTATTTTTTCTAATAATTTTTTTTTCCTTACTATTTTTTGATAATCCAGTTTATATGTTTGCTGTATAAATGCTATGTGCTTATTTTTGAGGCTAGCTGTGTTAAGTGCTGTGTCGATATCTATAAATACAGAGGCGCGACCTCCGGACTGCATTGAGGCCTCCAGCGTTCGCCAAGTAAATTCGGTTCAATAATTAGCAGTCTCCTACTGTCCTAAATTTTTGTTATACCATTACATTTTCTCTCGTATCTGCAGTAAAGGATAATAAAACTAGTGTTATATAGGAATAACATAATAATAATTATATTTATAGCTTCTACCATAAATTATGAATAATTAATGAAACGTTTATATAACTGATGTAAAGCTTATTAATACTTTAATGTATTTTTAATAACCGCGACCGTTCAACGCTATAGCCTATTCATTAGAAAACCCATTCATTAAAACCTCATCATTCACATTTCCAGTCGTAGTAACTGAAACATATGTGACGCATTCCTAGGAACTGAAGGCAGCCTTTTATCTGTGAAGAAAAAGAGAAATTCGTGGAGACATCTTGACGTTTCGGTTGCTTAATGGATGTTATCTTTTTGGGTCGCAGTTTACCCCATATTGTACATAACAATCCACTACTGAAAGCAAATATATCCTAAAGTATAAAGTATTCGTGAGCTTTCTTAGGTCGTGTTTTATAATCATTACTAAAAATAGATTGAATTTTTGATTCGATTTATTATTATGTTTTACTATTAAACATTTAAAAATCTGTTTTGAAAATTTAATGATTTGAAATATGTAGAGGAATCGGTGTTGGTTTCCTTGTAATATTCCTGCGGCTTATAGATTTTCTACACTTTATAATTACGTAAATTTATTTTACGTGGTTCTAAAGATACATGAGGCATTAAAAGAATAGTAAAATCGCTTGGGTATGGATGAATTATCCAAAATTTTGGAGTGATAAACGTCCCTATTCATATCGGACTGTATCTAAAGGCAGCCACTGAGGGTGCCAAATTGTAGCGTGTCTGGCCCCACCTCTAATCATGTTTTAGTTTTAGTTAGGAAGCGGGTCCAAAAATACTTCTTCGAGGTAATAAATTGCTGTAATTTATATTTTAAAAAAAATCAAGAATAAATTTTAATTTTCTCAATTAATGATGCTAACTGTTTTATTATCATTTTCACTGAACTGTAATTACTCTATCTTATACGGATTCTAAACACCAGTTTATTAATAATTATCTGATTTATTTTTTTAGCTGAAATAAAGCTATGTTTATTAAATTTTTATTTGTTTGTTTGAATGATAGCTCGGTAAAATTTATTATCAAACTAAAGGTATCATTTATTATGGTGATTAAAAGGCGACCAGTTATTTAGTCTCAACAAATTATATTTATTTTATGACAGCATACGTTTCGGCCATTCGGAAATCCTCAGTGGTGAATGCGATTGCTTATTTATATTGTACTATGAATTATTTTTTTTTTTTTTTTTTTTTTAAACATTATAACTATGCTGGCTTGTCATTATAGCCGAAAGAAAATTTCGGGTAAAGAAATAACAACTTATTAAAAAGATACCTATAAATTATTATTGCTTCTCCCCTTTCTTGAGACTTTAGTTTTATTAATTATATGGGGATTAAACGGAGACCAGGCATTTAGTCTTGACGAATTATATTGTTCTATAATTTTATTTTTATTTTTTATTTTTAAATAATTTATTTAAAAGATTGGGCTCCGCCAGGAGTCGAAACCGGGACTGCCGCGTGACTTGCGCGGTACGTTATCCACTGCGCCACAGAGCTCGCTTTCAAACGGAGTCAATCCTTCCTCTTCACTGATAAAGAGTTTTTTTTTTTTTTTTTTTTTTATAAAGACACCATAACTATGCTGGTTTGTCGTTAAATAATACATTTTTTTTAACGTCGGCTTTATGCCACGAGTGCCAATCGGGACGGGTTCTCTACGGATAACCAATCTAATCCATGGCAAGCCTCTGAGTCTGTTCTGTGAGGCCGTCCCGAGTTGGCTTGGGCGGGATTCGAACCCGCACCGCTAGCGTTGGAGTCGGAGACGCTATCCCCTACCATAACACATTTATTGATAAAGATGTTCCTGATCTTTCTATTTTTGTGTTATTTTTATAAAGACACCATAACTTTGCTGGCTTGTCATTAAAATTAGGTATTTATTACCATTGTCCCTCACATAGATTACAATTTAAAAAAAAAAAAAATAATTGGCTGTCCCTTCCGCAGTGCATCCCTTGGTACTGGGGATAGGAACAGAATTATTTTACTTTATTATTTAAACAATTGTTATTCATGTAAGTGAAAATGGTAATAAATACCTAATTAACGATAATAGGAAAAGGTAATAATTACCTAATTTAACGATAAACCAGCATAGTTATGGTGTCTTTATAAAACAAAAAATAATTTATAGAACAATATAATTTACAAAGACTAAATACCTGGTCGCCAATTAATCCTCATAATTAACAAAACTAAAGTCTCAAGAAAGGGGATAAGCAATAATAGGCCTTTTAAATATAGCAATATGTAATCGTTTTGATAATTTGTTGTTATATCTTTACCCGAAATTTTCTTTGAAATACTGGCTTTTTTTTATTCGAAGACCCTTGGGAGTATTTTTATATTACTAATTATGTATTTTTATCATTACTAATAAGGAACACTGAAGCTGTTTTAAATTTTACATAAACAATTAATTTTTTAATATATATATATCATATCCTTCCTAGAGCAGAGATAAGTCAGCAAGGATGAGAGTAGGGTTTGGGTGGGAACGTTGAATGAGCGAAGGAATGCGGGCGGAATGGCGAGATCGGGTCCACTGAACTCCCTTCACCTCCCTCTCTCACATCCCATATCTTTATATTCTCATTCCTTTAATGTTTATCGTATATATATTGTGTTTATTCAATAATAATTATATTTTTGTATACCTAAAATAACTTAACTATATTCTATATTAATAGGTACATAGTTTATCATCCCAAGTATAATTGGTGGTACCAAACATTACAGAAGTTATTCTGTAGCTTGTAGCTACAAAGATGGTGAGGTCCATTTTTATTGTAACATCTGTTCTGTCATAGCCATTCTAGCAATTATTTTTGCATGATTAATCATTAATCATTAATAAAATCATTCTGATTACAGCCGAGAGATTGAGTGTTGTAATATGACTCAGTCAACTCGAATATAAAAGTTTGCACCTTTTCCTTATTGGTGGTGACAGCAAACTATATTTAAGAGTGTGTTTTTCTGTTCTCAGAGCAATTATAAGGAAGTGTCCTAAAGTTGAATAATGACCGTACTTAGTAGGATTCATTTTCTGAACTTTGAATGTTAGAGCTTTGAATGTATTCGGTAAGATGGATTGGCAGTGTATAGCGAGCAAAAATATTATAAATTCATTTTAATTTGTTTATTTAAAATGTAGAACCCTTTTAACCATGATGGTTATATAAACATTTTATTGAGTGTTCAGAAAAATGTATGAAATTAAAAAAGTACGTTACAAGTACGTACAATGAAATGATATAAAATGTACAAATATTCGTAATGAAATTAAAAAACAAGGAAAAGAAAATACCAATGACTTATAATTTTGTTATAAATGGAAATATTTTAAAGGGATCAGAAACTTTTCTTTTTTTTTTTTTTTTATCTGCATATATAAATTAACTTTTAACAAATAAAACATAACTAGCTGACCCGTGTGAAGCATTCGCACTCGAAACTATACTTAAATCTCACTTAATTAAAGTACACATCGTATATTTAACATCGTATAGTGCGTAGCTCCAAGACCATTTTGAAATTTTCGCTGAGAATTACAGTTTTTCGCTTACAACTCGCAAACAAAGGGGTTAATCGAAAAAATGAATATTACCGAAAATTTTCCCCTTGAAAACCTGGAGAAGATTGGCATCATTTAGAAACCTCTACGACCATTTTTCCCTCAGGTTTCGCGCTTATAACTCGCAATCGAAGTGAAAATAATTGGTTTGTATATTTTTCCGGTGTAAAGGTTAAGGAAAGCTTTAAAATGATGCCTCATTCATGAAATATGATTAAGTATTAAGGAAGTTATGGCGTACCGACAAAAAAAAAAGGCCTTGAGAAATAATGTGTATGATTTGATTTAATTTATTAATTGGGTCTTTTTTTTTTTGAGGCTGCTTAGTTATACATATATGGTAGAGTATGTAATTGATCGATTGTTGGATATGTAGTAAATGTTTATTATTATTCATGTACCCCCACCCCCTCCCACCTGTGTACAGCTCACTTCGCTTTGAGGTTGAATAATAAATAAGACACAATTGAACGATTGAACCTTTCGGATGAATGGGGATGTTCGCTTTAAACAAACACAGGTGATTGTGACAGTTACAGCAATAGCTAGCTATATATGCATGTTATTTTTAGATATTTACACTATGTAATTGGTTCGTTTCGTGGAATAGTATTCCGAACGGTAGCGTAATAGTCGGTCTATATCAGTCGAATATTGTGGAACAGTTGACGGTTTTCCTTGTTGTATACTAATCAATCGTAATTAGTTTATAATTTAATCATTAGGTTTGATACAGTGTAAGCTAATATCGTACTAGCCATGTTTCGCAAATCAATGGGCAACGCTTGAATCAATTTTCCTTGTAAAATGGGAAATGAACTGATTGCCATTTCGATTAATTTGAATTTCCAATGTCACTTGAATCATTATGCTTTCAATTGGATTTTTTTTTTTCATCGCTGTTCTCATTGATTTATTTATGTATACATGTTTAATCGGTTCGAATTCCGCTTGACCTATTCCACTAAATGTTTTTATAAAAGAAAACCAGGATCCAGTTTTTTGCTTAAATCATACTTAAGGTATGTTTAGGGCACTTTAACTAGAGACCAGTAGTCAACAAGTAATTAATTAATCAGTATCTAAGTTAAGTACCAGAACTTCTATCCCTTAACCATTCATGGGTTGTTGATTTTGGCTTTTGGAATCATATAGCTCTCTCCTTTCAATAACGGTTATATTTCAAAAATCGTCTATTTTTATTTACAAGTGCATTTTATATGTCCTGTGAAATTTTTAAATCTTAAAATTGCTCCAAGAAATATGGGGTCTTTTTAACTTTAGGCAACCAGTTATTTTTTTATTTAATAATTTGCGTTATTTATTAACATTAAACATACATTAACATTTATTGACATTATTTTAAATGTATGTATTTAACAAGCCTGAAATGTAAACAAATTGATAGTTTAATTTCCAATTCGTTGAATTATTCATTTAGGGGGCCAATATGCTTTTAATGATTTCTAAATACAATCAAATATATCCTCGTTCTTGTGTTTTCTTCTGTAAACAAACTCATATGATATTGGTTTGTTTGTTTGTTTAACGTCCATTTTTATGCTACCAAGGCTAATCGGACGATGCTACAGTAGGAGTCCTAAATTTTGCCGATCCAGTTATAATTAGGGTAGGGATCTTAACGAGTACCTGACAACGTAAAGGCTCGGTACCTCCATTTTACGTCCTATCCGATGGACGGCTTGCTAAGGATTTTTTACTCCCTTTAAAAAATCCTAGAGCCACCACGGGGCGCGAACCCGCGACCTTTAACATGACATACAGGGCGCATAAATTAATTTGTCCTTTTCTACATTTACGTGTTTTATTTAATATTCCTAACCTTTGAAATGTCTTAAACGCCATTTCTTCTGATTTAAGAACCTTACTCACTTTTATCTAATTCATTGTTAACAAGAACAACTTTAACGAGGTAATTGGTAGGTAACCTCCTTAATATATATATATATATATTTTTTTAAATAAACATGTTTTATTAAATAACGGCATGATGAATCACTTATAATATTTAAAAATAACTGGTGTGGGTAAAGTAAAAAAGAACCGAAAAATGTTAGAATGTGGTGATTTGACCGTGATCACGTTCAACCGCCAGGTTTTCCACCCTTCAGTTAATATTAAAAATATCCTGCCAAGCCGGATTCGAACTCGAGGCTTGACAACAACTCATTGCCTTACCGAAAAATAATCTGTATAATAATCGTATAATAGAGTATTATACTATATCAGTTATATAATAGTACTTTTATATCTTATAAAAACCATTTAAAATTGCATCCGTTGGATATCTTGTTTGTTTTTATATTGCAATTAATAATTATTTCATGAAATATATAGTATCCGTGTATGTCCTCTCCATCTGTTTGTCATAATTTATAATATTACCTGAAACACTTCAAATTTAGCGCCAAAGTAGAAGTAGGCGTGGCTTATTTAAGCTCCGCCCTTAGGCTTATCTTATTACGGTGTCTTTACACTCTACGAACTTTACCTTCGAACACCACCCTCGAACAGCCTTCACGTCGGGTTTTCTAGGTTCCTCATCGGTTTTTACCTAGTGACAGTTGTTTGTGATATAAGTGCGCCGTTTTAATTCGTCTCCTATTTTTTTATTTTTCAGATAATATAAAATATATTGATAATGGAGATTTTTTCTTCATCATAAGCAAGCGTTGGATTGGTCAGCCATATTGGTTCGCTTAACCTCACGTTAGGTATAAATGGCTGTTCGTTTAACGCCGGTACGGCAAGGTTCGTAGGGTGAGGTTCGTAGAGTGCAAAGGCACCTTTAGGTTGATTTCTTTCATGGAGTTTAACCTATATAATTTTGAAATTAAGCGATGCAACATGATTTAAGTTTTAGTATTTTGCATTCTACCATGGCAATTAGAATTCAGCTGTTAATGAGAGGCAATGTTATAAATATATAAGTTGAAACCGGGTTGCGAAACTTGATTGAAGTTTCACTCACTTTCTATCGGCTCCGAGAAACGGAGTGATGTAGTGAGTGAGTCATAGCGATTTTGTTTTTTCCTCTCGAGCTGCTTACCATATATGTTTCCAATCTCTGCTCCCTCATTGCTTTCTCGAAATGGTTCCGACTTGGAATGTCTGCTGCCCACCGTATAATTTATATTTAGGCGCCACTTGCTGAGTCGCTTTCCAACGATTTCCGGTCAAGTCGGCGGTGATATCTTATGATATCGAAGGATGGAGCACATATCATGTTTCAATTCGTCGTCATATGGATGATTTGGTTTTAGATTACATTTTGTTGAATCTACTTTTTTTTTTTTTTTTTTTGTATTAATCGATGTAGCTTATCGACTTCCGACGTTTCGGCCTAATTATAGATCATCATTAGTGTTGAAAGAAGTCGAAATGACCGATCGATGTGTTAAAAGAGATTATTTTTTTCGGGTCGCGACATCCAGTTACTTTTAGTAAACAGTTACTTCTTTTAAACACTTATTTTGGCACTAGTACTGAAGTGCGGCTTTAAATTTAGGCCTGATCTCCACTGAAAAGGACCCTTTTGGGGGTTTATTTATCTCTGAAGAGCGAGCGTGAGTCGAAAGCTAGAATCTATTAAAGCCAATCAAGGCACTTTTTAACTTAAAAAAAAAGGCGATGGGAGTTCTATAACATCACCTGTCAAAACAGGCCACGCCCATCAGCCGCTTTTCAGTACCGTTACCCTTATTTTCAAACAATATTTATAACCTGTATTTGCAAATAATGGCCTAGATGAGAATAACAAGAATATATTTCAGCTATGAATATTTATTTATAATAGAACACACCCTTGTTCTATGTAATATTTCATTTTCTTGCAAAAACTGAAATGCCTCGTTTTCGTCAGAAATTTCTTGAGCTAATTACAAAAGAGCCATTTTTATCATCACTGAAATTAAAAATTAAGGTTATCACTGTTTATAACCACTACAGATTGTTGAAAGTAACTGTTTACTAAAAGTAACTGGATGTCGCGTCGTGAAAGTAACTGGATGTAGTTTTCGCAAACAGACCATTTTTTTCTTTCTTTCTTTACATTTACGTGAACTAAACTAATTATATTACAAAAAAAAAAAATAATAATAATAATGTTCCTTTATCAGGAGAGAAGGTTCCATTCATGTTGTCACACATGATGGCGTGCGGAATGAAATAAATGAATGGCCCTCAAGGTCGAAAAGTTTCTCGTATGGTCAGTTTATTGTTGTTATGTTGACATGTAAGCCCGGTAAAAGAATTAAATTTCATTCGGAATTTTTAGTATAGGTTGAATTATTTTCAGTCAAAACTTTTGTATTTTTAAAAGCCAACGTTTCGATCCAACTTGTGGGTCTTCATCAGGGCTAATAGAAAACAAATATAGGAGTATCTATGGTAGAAGATTACAATTAAATGAATACTTTACATTACTGTTAACACTAAACCTACCAGAGCGGTGAAATGACCGCTTTTGAGACTTTGACTAAATTGTTAATTCCAGGTTTTTATTTTTCTTCAACTTACTGCAAGACTTTTTCTATAATATACAGCTGTTTAATTTTTCAATATATATTCTTTTTTCGTTTTTCCTGATCATAATGTGTACTCTACCGTGTTCTACCCAGAGCGGTCTTTTGACCGCTAGAATATTTATGAAATTATCTGCATTTGAAATCTCAAACTTAACACAAAAACAGTAGTTTTCCAAGAAAATGTCATTCGATTGTGTTCTAGGAAAACGCCATGTGCTTACAGTTTGTTTTATGATGGGTAGAGAACCTTCCAGGCTTTTGGAGAACGTTCTGGACTGTTCTGATTCAGATTAAATATAAGGAGCGATGGACTGTAGAGTTAGTCTTCACCTGAAGATCACATGGTTACGTTTGTGTTAAAGTGTCGTTATAAGTTGTTACTTTATGTAACCTTTTTGATTATTTGAGTTTATATTGTTTGTATGGCATTGTAAATTGTTCTTTTCATTTAATATAAATTATTTCGACCCACTTACGGTTACAATACTATCATATATTATTGGCCTTTACCTAAAACAAATTCATACTTAATGGTAATTTCGTATTCATGGAATTTCTAAGCTTTGGAACTGAGATTTGCTTTGAATATTGTGGTAGATTTTCTGTTTTTCTGCATCGCGCCTATCCACAACATACAAACAGGCTTAGAGTTCGTTTCCTTAGGTTCTCAAGTTTGTTTATAGAATGATATAGTAAAAGGGATCTGACTAAAATTACGGCATATCTTAACGTAAACAAGAGGTGCTGACACACTGGGAGGAAAAAAAGAGGAAAAGATGATGACTCAGTGATGTTGGGGCCGCAAGTCCATGACCCTAAGCTTAGGCTATCATTAATCACTTCTCCGTCATCATTATCATCACAATGATAGGATATGCTCTCTTCTCTAAAACTGTATTCTTTAAAGGGGGGCTCGGTAGGATTAGAAGATCATTTTTCCTAATATAAACAGTGCCAAATTCTGTCTAACTTTTTTATGGGGGAGGATCTTTTACCAAATAACATCATTAATAACAAAAAAAAAATCCGCTGAAGTAGCTTTTATTTTTGTTAGAACCTTAACCACAGGATTACCAATTGGTATCTGACTTCTTAGTTTTACCAAGGTGGGAGGGCTCTGCGAACCCATAGCTTTTTTATTGTTTATTAACTATAAATTTTATTTTTTAAATTTATTTCACGAGATTACAATATTTGTTTAAGTCACTTTATGTCATTGAGGCTAATCGGACGATGCTACAGTGGGAGTCCTAAATTTTGCCTATCCAGGTATAAATAGGATAGGGATTTTTAACGAGTACCTGACACCCTACAGGCTTGGGACCTTCATTTTACGTCCTATCAGAGGGACGGCATGGCTAAGGATTTTTTACTCTCATTAAAAAAATCCTAGGGCCACCACTGGGCGCGAACCTGCGACCTTCAGTATTGTAGGTTGCCATGCTAACCACTATACCATAGGTGACCCCTTTTAGAATATTTGCATATTTATAAAATTGGGGACGTAAAAAAAAATTTATACCTTTATAATTTTAAATTAATTAAAATTATTAATTTAATAATTTTAAATAAATCCGCGAGGCACACCCTTTTTTTTTTTTTTTTTTTTTTTTTTTTTTTTTTTTTTTTACTCCACTATTTCATATGGATATAAAATGTTACAGAAAATTTTCAATTCACGTTTATATTAATCTTGAATGCTTTTAAACACCATAACTAAATTATACTTTGACTTCTCTTCATAAGTTGCAAAAATAAGTGTGTACGAAACCTTTTTTAGTCGGCGGTCATTTATGAATAAAATGTTTGTTCGGTATGTTTTTTCGATTTCGAAGATCATCGTGGGATGATCTGTGTCTTGGTTTCAGAATAATGCTATCTCAACCTAACTTGAGACATAAACTACGGGTGACCTGTGAATTTGCCTTCTGGTTGGTGTTGAGAAATAAAACGAATTTGTTTAGCAGTCTTGTAGAAAAGGTGCGAACGCCAATCCTGAAAATTGTTATTATTAAAGGTGAACTCATCATTTTTAAGCGTTCGCCGTAAACGAAAAATATCGCTTGAAGCTACAGATGATGCGGTGTTTGACTTTAATCGTCTTGGTTTCGCAACTTTCTCTTATTGATGTGTTTCCCAGGGGATCACTGCTCATCAATCACAAGTTTTACCAATGACGAGGTCGCGATGGGTCAAGTACCCATTTCGAAAAGTTGATGTCCCAATTTGAATTCTGGCCGAGTAATGATAGCCATTGCATTCAGCTTGTCAGAATAATTTATTAAGGGATTTTTATTATTTTATTTTTTTAATAAGCTCTGTTTTAATAAAATTTGTAAATTTGAGTTGAGAAAAGAAGAAGGCTGCGAGACAGACAGAGCAGAAAAAAAAATTCCATTAATAAGTAGAGCCCAAGGAAGTTAGAGGAGACTTTTACAACTGAATCGCGTGAGCCGTACAAGGTTTGCGGCCACGCTACAACCCGAAGAACCTCGCATAAATTATTTCGTTTTATTTATGACAAATCTTTCTATCACTGATTTATCTTAATTATTATTTATTTAATTTTTAAATAATTTAACTCGTTTCCGTTAGCTTTGATGTATTAGAATAAACTAGCTCTTTCCCTTCTCAGTGGCGGCCATGGCCAACGGAATCTCAGGAATGCAGTTTCCCGTTCCGAATGGCCAGCTGTGTCCTCATGTATTTAGTTCTTATGGAGCTTTCTCCAACAAAAAGCAGTTCATTTTTTTTTTTTTTTAATAATATGACAATGAAACTCGATCGTTGGTTAATATTTTTGTCCATTTGATCATTAAGAGGTAGAAATATATATTTTTTACTGAGGTTGAAAGGCTCAGAAAAGAAAAAATGCACCAGTACACACATAGTTTTCTACATAATTTCGTACAGAATTTTTAATAATGAATAAAATCCAGTAAAAACTTGATAATGAATTTATCATTAATGTTAATAGACAAACATTTGTCCTTGAATATTAATTCATACTATTATTTGAATATATATTGTTTTTTATTGTTCTTTTTTTCATAGATTCGTATTATATTTTAAAATCCATAATAATGACGGCTTCATTTTGTAGTTTGGCTTCTCTTCAAATGGCATATTCCTCAGAATAAAATATATTAAAAAATAAGTTCTTTGATTTCGCCTTACTGAAAAAAAAAAATATTTCTTTTTCCTTGTACTAACATTTTACAATTGGACTTTAAGTTTTTTACGAATAAATGCATTGCCATGTAAAATATTTACTTCGATTTCTAATTTTACCAAGAGACGAACAATTGGTCCATCGCGGAGGTTTTTGTTAATAACCATCATATCTGTACCTCAGAGGTAAACTGTCGTAACTGACATTATTAAACTTTTAAAGGAGAGCACTTTGAATTTCAATTGTTCATATTTCTTGTCGTAAAATAATAATAATTACTTCTCAGGTACAGATATATCATTCATGTTTGGGCAAAAGGGCTTAAGTCATAAAAAAGTTTTTTTTGCCTCGTCTTCTTAAAATTCATAATTGACTATGATTTATTCGTTATTCATAATTTATTAAAGTCTCTGATGAAAGAATATAGTTTCCTTTATTATTCTGGAATAAAGAAATACAATCAGAAAGAATTTATAATGATTTTCAATGGCTTGGTAAATCGTTGTTCAAGCTTCCCATTGATGACTTAACCCATGTATAATAATAACCAGTGGTATATTATTTCTCAAAGCCTTTTTTTTTTTTGTTATTTCGGTACGCCATAACTTCCTTAACCTGTACCACTACAACCCTTAGGCCCGATGCACACGGACGACACTTTTCTGCGATGCGGACTATAAGCCGGGTCTGGGGTACCTGGAGTATAATGGTAAATCCGGTCGGTCCATTGTACTCCAGGTACCACTGACCTGGCTTATAGTCCGCATCGCAGAAAATTGTCGTCCGTGTGCATCGGGCCATAAAGGGTCTTGGGTGCAGTACTATGTAAGGAAGAGTACTGTTTCTTGGTCAGCGGTCGTGCAAGGAGGTGATTTGACCGTGATCACGCTCAACCGCCAGGTTCTTTCCCCTTAATTTTTCAATTAAGGATCCCCACTTTATAGAGGCTGGGTTTGCCCCAGGAGGGTCTCTCGGCCTACGAGACGAACTGTGGCAAATAATAAAGATATCATAAGCCATGTCAGATTCGAACTCGGGACCATAAGCACAGCAGTCCACTGCCTTACCAGTGGCCACCCCGCTCCCACTAACTTCCTTAACACTTCATCAAATTTAATGAATGAGGCGTCGTTTTAAAGCTTCCCCTAACCGCCACACCGGAAAAATTTACAAATCACTCATATCGCCTTCGATTGTGAGTTATAAGCGCAAAACCGCAGTTTTAGCGAGAATATCAAAATTGAGCGGTTTCTAAATGGTGTCAATCTTTTCAGGTTATCATGGAGAACATTTTCGGTCATTTACACTTTTTCGATTAACCCCTTCGTTTGCGAGTTGTAAGCGAAAACTGAAATTCTCAGCAATAATTTCAAAATGGCTGCAGGGCTTTTTCGAAGGTGTAGTTTTTTTCAGTTTGTCGAGACAAATATTTTCGGTTATATACACATTTTCGTTTGAGATTTACAAGAAAAAACATGCGATTTCAGTCGATAGAAACAGCAAACTAGCTTTTCGCGAAACCAATATGTTTCAAAAAATAAATAATCACAATTTAAAAACATCTATTCTTTACTTCAACCTATGCTCATGACGCACTAAACGATACTAAATATACGGTGTGTACTTTAATTAAGTGGAATTGAAGTAGGTTGGGGTGCGAATGCTTCGCATGGGCCGAGTAGTAGTAAATAATTAATAATTAAATAATTAAATAATTAATAATTATTAAAAAATAAAACTATTCATTCAATTACTTTGAAAATTTACTTATAAGTTAAAGGATTTAGCATAGTATACTTAAAATATAATAATCCAAAGAATATCTTTGTTTTTTTGTTGTATTTCAAAGTGATGAACTTTGAATTTTTCTTGGTTCATTTCTTGGTTCATGGACCTCAAGAACATTGTCAAATGTACTACTACTTCGTATATTTGCTCTGTCTTTCAAACGAGTGTACTCATAAAGTTAAGGTGCTGTTGACCAACTTTATGACATATTTGCTATGTTATTTGATGTTTAGTTTTCTTTGAATAACTATAAAATATTATAAATAAATCCGTTAATTTTTCATTATTATTAATAATTTATAATCAATAAATTCATTGATATGATTTTAAAAATAATAAAAACACAATATATCTCAAACAATATTTAATATTTCTTAATTTCGTTTATGTTTACTGTCACAGCTATAGATGGATGACAGATAATTGGCTGGGAGGTAGGCTGTCGAAGACTGGAGATGTGCGTACTATTATAAGGAATTTACATTTCCTTCTAAGAAACCGGTTCTTTATCTCTTTCTTTTTATTTTTTTTTTATTTTTCGAAAAGAGGGGGCACTGCCTTTTAAGTACGTCTTCAGCTTGGCCGATGCTCCTCGTTTGGAGACCGAATCCTTTTAAAATCCTCTCTTTCATACAACTTATTCAACTTATATATTGAATAAGGAATCCATCTTTTGGCCTAAAGAAATTAAATTATTTTCCTATGAATAAGATTTTAATTCAAAGTTATAAAATGATAATTAAAATAAAAACAAATATATTTCTATTATATAAAAAATTAGGTTGGATATCAATTTTTATATTGATGGACGAGCTTTTAGCAAATGATGAATTAATTAAAAAACAAATCTTAAGAAATTAAAAAAAAAAAAAAAAAAAAACTGAATGATTAACTAGCAATTTATCTTCCTTTTTTCCACAACTATTTATTTTCACATTACATGTTAACGTTTCGGGGCTTTGTCCCCATTTTCTAAACCTGTAAATATAAATTTATCTATTAACATTTAATGATTCAATTACTGTTATAATAAATTATATAGCTTACATAAAATAATTTCTCAATCGTATGATTGATAGTCTTTTAATAAATTTTCCGAAACTATATCATTGTCAAAAGCTAAAATACAATGTTCTACATTTTTTATGTCAGCTCATACTTTTCCATATATAATTGACTAAAGGCTGCTGGACTTTGTCCTCTATACTTTCACCCTGTTTACACTAAATCCCTTGTCCCCCAGCTGATTGTGATTATTATGTCTTTTCTAATTATTATTTTACTTAATTAAATTCTTTTTATTTTATTTAATATGTCCATATAACGGGTGCCGCCTAAGTTTTTCGTATCCGTTTTATAATTGACTGTGAATTTATAACAAAAACCATAATTATCACAATCAGCTGGGGGACAAGGGATTTAGTGTTAACAGGGTGAAAGTATAGAGGACAAAGTCCAGTAGCCTTTAGTCAATTGGATATGGACAAGTATTAGCTGACAGGGTATTATAGCATTTGACAGTGATATATTTTCGGAAAATTTACTAAAAGACTATCAATCATAAGATTGAGAAATTATTTTATGTAAGTTATTTAATTTATTATAACAGTAATTGAATCATTAAATGTTAATGGATAATTTTATGTACAGGTTTTGAAAATGGTGACAAAACCCCGAAACGTTAACATGCTGTTAAGTGAAAATAAATACTTGTTGTGGAAAAAAGGAAGATAAATTGCTATTTAATCATTACTTAAAATATATAAAAATCTTCCAACCAAATTTAGAAGAAAAAAGGAAAAACTGAAATATATGAATAACACGGTCAGATCCGTGTTAAGACTTGGCAAAGGCACAATTGTCCAAGAGCACGTGAAGTGTCTTAGTTGGTTGCACATCTGCTTCTTTTTTGCAGTTTCAGTTGTTAGTGTATTTACTCAATACGTCATTTTTTTCTTGTGTGTCCGTTACTTTTGTACTATTGCATTTGACCTTATTATTTTCTGTTTCATAAATGTTGGTACTTTTTGTAAGAGTTTAAAGTTATTTGCTAAGTTTATTAACGCAAGACATTTTAAAAACCCCTCTGGAGCCAGATGACGATGCTGGAAAATATGCGCTGGCCTCGACCTTGGTCACTAGCGGTTGGCTCTCCATTCTATTAAATACCTAGAGGATGATTCAATGGGAACGCAACTCGATTCTGCAAGCGGGGATGGTTTTGCGTATTTAGGATTGGCATCAATTGGAATTTTCAAAAAATATTTTCTACGAGGGAAGTGATTAATAGATTGACGGTTAGTCACACCTTGAGTTATTTGTCATCGAGTGATCACGCCAATTTTTAGGAGGCCAATTTTTTAAGAATTTTATCCATGATATTTTACTCATTCCGCCTTGTAAACCCAATAACTATTTCTGATTTAAGTTGTAGTCGGCTACAGTTATCAATTTATACCTTCTGCATTAATTGTATCATCTGTCTTACTACTTAACGGAGCAGTAATTATTAATCCATTATCTCTATCTAACCAAATCTATAACGTCGCGCTTCTTTACTTTGTGAGATCTGTTGTTATTCGGTACTCCCATTTAATGCTTGGTCTTCAGCAAACAAGTTTTCCCAACATGTTCGTTTCCTCTTGATTTATTTCGGTTTCTCTGTACGTTACCGAATTAGATCATCAATAGATGATTGAATTAGAAGCAAATTATAGTTTCTATAGAAAACTATAGTTTTCCTTAGCTGATGCCATTTGCTTCTTCTCATTCTTTCCAGTTCTTGCTTTGAAAGCTTTCCTCTGGTATTTTATATCCGTGATTTGTATAAGACACTTAATTTTTGTAATGCTTTGAGGCCTTGAATAATGCACTTCCCCGTGCTGATTGACGTCGGCGATAATATTTCAATGGAGGTTTAAGAGTTAAGGCGTAGTTTGCATTTTAAAAAATGGGAGGCCAGATACATTACTCCTGATTGGTACCTATTGAAGGTCATTGGAATCTTTTGGCATTGAGCGTCTGGAAACCGAAATGTTGAGGTTAAAAATGTCGACAAAGTGAATTGAGTCGATGAATAGAAACGCGGATCGAATAGGCAGATGTTGTTGAGCAGACCCGATACCGGACATGCTTGCTAAATGTTTTGAATTGCAGAGTCTTCCAAGGCAGCGGGGTGTGGTTGCTATTAAGTTAATGGCAGAAGGCGAAGTGACTCGGAGGAAGGGAAGGAGATGGCTGGAGGATAATTGGAGTGCGGTTTCACCTTGGGCCGCGGCTCGGCAAGGCTGTCTGAGCTCTCTGGGTCACGGCGTACTTTCCCTAGCCGGCGATATAGTGTATAGTGTGTATCTATAGTGGATTATTGTGATATAAGGGAACGAAGAAAGTTGGGAGTGTTTAGGATTTGAGTAGATGTTGGAAGACTTAGTCGCTGCTAACAACCTTCTCAGGCAAGCTCTTGTATCTGTAAGGAGGTGCTTAGTTATCCTCAGCAGCTAAATGCTTTGCTAATTAATGCGTTACCTGTCCTGATTACATTCGTAGACTGTACTTAAATCCGAATCTTTCCAATTTGTAGACTACGGTAACCTTAACATTGAACATGTTGTAAAATCAAATCATCCAAACTAAAGGAGTTTAGTATATTGTCAATAAATTGAAGGATTGAATTTATAAGGGATTACTTTTTCTCTTAACTCTCGTAATACCTTAAAAGTAGCAAGTAAATGGAACGAGTATCTTTCAGAAATAAATACTATTAATGCTATAAATACTACTTCTATACAATGCCGACGTTTCGAGCCACAGTGTAGGCCTCTTCATGCTCTTTTCCAATTTCGCAGTTGAAGCCAGAATGTTTCAAACGTTACAACCCTTAAGATGAGTTTTCAAATGTTATGCGATATTACGTATTTGATGACCAATTCTCGATTTATTCCCTCGATTCATCATACGTCATACATTAACCAAGACATACTTTTTAGCTACTTGAGTCACAAATGTCTTGATGGTCTGCAGTGCCCAGGAAAGAATACAATCCCCTTAAGAGCTAGACGCGCGTTACATCGAGCGGCAAGTTGGCTATTAATCATCACTACCCCCTCACCTGCTGCGATACGTGAGACCACACGTCACGGGCCGTGCACGGCGCGTATGATAGACCGTGACGTCCCGTCACGGTCGGTAGATGTTAAGAGGAAGGATCATGCAAGTGCATATTCCCCATGCAATATATTCCATTGTGGTCACTGCCCGGCTGTATTGGTTGTAACATATGGTATTTGCGTCACCCATCACCTTTCTGTGGAGAGTGAATCTTTTATTCATTCCGTATCTGCATCAGCTGTTTTTTTTTTTTTTTTTTTAATTCCACTCTCTCCTAATCAAAATACAAGATAGGTGTATTTGTAGGATACGAGTATTCCTTAAAGCATCTTAAGACCTGCCAATACTGACGGAAATATTTTAAATTTTAAGTCTTAATAATCCCAATGCAAGTGTTGTCTTGTAGCTCACTGATTTTAATAGTTAATGAAAGAACGTTTGAATGGCTCTTAAGATTTTGTACACAATGCGCAAATTTCACATTGTTATCTCGAGTAAGTGCCGTTGTTGTTTGTTGTTACGGTAAATTAGCAGCTGGTACCTGAGTTCTCAATGCCAACAGGTGTACGTCAATTGACCACGCACGTCATACCATGTGAATAGTAGTATGGCGACCTTGTCACTTGCCCGTTTTCCTCCTTCATTCTTTTGTTATTATTTGGAATTATTTTATATCGAAATTAGCATTATCACTTTCACTAATGTAAAAAGAAATATTTTATCTGTGACGGGTTGTCGTCTGTTCATTATGGCTTTGATAAGAGCTTTTGGGGCCATGGCAGTTAGTGTGACCAGATAATTCATTGTAGGTTAAGGGATTCTCGACAATTTAGTATCTATTATAAAATACGAGGCTATGAAAGAAGATAAACAATATAATGAACATTTCCTTGTAGACTTATTCCCACTCTACCACAAATTTTTACTATATTTAGTATTATTAACTGTAATTAATATTGCTGCATACCATTTAAACCATTTTAATAATCATCAAATCTTCCCTACCACGTTTCAAGTTTAAAATATCTTTGTTATATATAATATTTCTAACAACCATGTAGAACTTTGAGAAATGTAAAGGCTCGCTTATAATATAAACTTAAACTAATTACCAAAATTCATAATTTGGAACTTTGAAAATTGTTAAGATTTAAATTCGTTAGTTAAACTTAGTAACTCAGTTAAATTAATTCTAATTTTATTGTTTATAGGTTTATAGAATAATATAGTTTAGATATCTGTTTTTTATTGAATAATTAATATTCCTTTTATTTTTCCAGGTAATTATTTCTGTTGATCTGTTTTGGTTATGCTGCTGTGATTGGTAAGTTTTAAATTATTGATATAGGCTATCTCATCCTAAATATCAGGTATGTATAAATGATGATCAGCCGAGAAGTGACGTTTAGACTACGTTGTACGGTTTTGAAACGATTGGAAAACGTCAGTACATAATCGGATGTCTTGCTTATGAAATCATTGGATGAGAGCTACAAATGCTGATTATGCAAATTGTCGGTGATTGATTTGAATGGTCCTATTAGGTGTAAGGTTCACAACGTAAAGCTAGTCGATTGTGGTCGATAATTAGTGGGGGAAAAAAATCCATTCTTCCACTTACTCATATGCCTCCTATTCTTCTCCAACAGTTGAATTGTTGTCGTATTGTGATCAATATCCTTAATGATGGTACGAAATAATGAATCGAATACCGATTAGTTTTGGATAGATCACTAGAATACAAGAAGGCATATTGTCATGGTGACTTCATTGATCAAGTTATTGAGCCGATAAAGTAACAGAGAAACACACATCATTGTTCCTCAAAGGAGATAGTAAATTTAGTTTCAAGACAAACTCGATAGTCGCAATATGTAATTCAAAACTTTATTTGGAATTATCATCCTCAATCATGCTAGGACCACTCCATTCATTGTTGATTTGAACAGAAGACTTACAGTTTCTGGAAAAATTACGTAGGGTAAACCATACAGTTATTGGCATCCCAACTTCAACTTAAAGAAATAAGTAAAAAAGTCCTAGTTTTATTACATGACATATATGAGTCTAATGTTTAAAGGATCCTCTAAGTCATCTATGAAGTAAGACTTTAACAAACTAACCATATGGAAGATTTAACAATTAAATCCGGGGGGTGTCAATAACTAGTTTTTTTTTATATTTTTTTTTTTTATATTTTGCGACATTTGCGCCTGCGCTGGAGCGCATCTAGCAAATTTGTTGTCTTGGACTTTCTTGATTTAATTGCTGTGCTAGAGCATATCCCTCGGCCATTGTCGTTTTAATCTTCGTTAGACGGGTAACTGGGAGGAAGAAAGAGAAGAACAAGTGGGTTTGGATGGTTGTGAGTTCAACAGTGAAATGTAGTGTATTTGTCGTGAATGTATGATTTTACTGTTGGAATGTCCATGTCTTTGTGTATTATGTTGTTAGAAATGTACCATGGAGCGTTTACAATTTTTCGAAGAATTTTTGACTGTGCTGTTTGAATTTTGTTTATGTGTTCCTGTTTAGCGGGACCCCAAAGTTCTGCTCCGTAGGTCCAAATGGGTTTTAGTATCGTGTTGTATATTAATCTTTTGTTTCGTAAGTTAAGTGAAGATCTGTAGTCCAGGAGGTGTGACAGTTGTTTATATCGTCTGATCAGTTCTTGTCTTTTTAGTTTTTTTACTTTCACTTACCTATATATGAAATATATAGTAAGTGGAAGTATTGCGATCGTGAAAATTTTCGACTTCCGGTTTTCAACGGAAATACACGTTTTGGGGTCCCCTGAGTCAAAATAACCAAGTCCCGCGAAATGGTCTGTGTGTGTGTGTGTGTGTGTGTGTGTGTGTGTGTGTGTGTGTGTGTGTGTGTGTGTGTGTGTGTGTGTCTGTGTGTCTGTGTGTGAACAGACTAGCTCAAAAACTATAAACCGTGCGAACCTGAAATTGGGTATTTAGAGTATGTATAAGCCCGCGATGTGACAGCAAAAATTTCATCAAATTTGCTCAAAGGGAGGGGGTACTTGTTTGTTTGTTTGTTTGTTTAACGTCCATTTTTATGCTACTTAGGCTAATCGGACGATACTACAGTGGGAGTCCTAAATTTTGCCTATCCAGGTATAATTAGGATAGGGATCTTTAACGAGTACCTGACATCGTACAGGCTCGGGACCTCCATTTTACGTCCTATCCGAGGGACGGCATAGCTAAGGATTTTTTACTCCCATTAAAAAATCCTAGGGCCACCGCTGGGAGGGGGTACTTTATTTAATAACTTTTTAAGTTTTTTTCGATTTTCTCAAAAACGGCTCTAACGATTTTGATTAAACTGAGTATTTGATCTATTTATATGCCTGAAATATGACTGTTAAAATTTCATAAAAATTGATCAACCGGAGGGGGGACTTTACTTAATAAATTTTGTATCATTTTCACATGTTTTTTTTATTTACTCAAAAACGGTTTTAACGATTTTGATCAAACTTGGTATTTGATGTATTTATATGCCAAAGATGTGACAAGCAACATTTCATCACAATTGATCAACCGGAGGGGGGACTATACTTAATAAATTTTGTATCATTTTCACGTGTTTTTTTTATTTACTCAAAACGGTTTTAACGATTTTGATCAAACTTGGTATTTAATGTATTTATATGCCCGAGATACGACTGTAAAAATTTCATCAAAATTGATACACGGGAGGGGGGACTTTACTTAATAAATTTTGTATCATTTTCACGGGGTTTTTTTATTTACTCAAAAATGGCTTTAACGATTAACAAAAATAAGATATGAATGTAGAAAAATGTGTGACTTTGGGAAATGATATTTAGCAAAACACGTCAATTTCTAATCTAAGTAAGTTGGTAAGTGAAAGTTGTGTGTTGCGCGCACGCACCAGATTTTTTTGTATGTTCCAAGTGAGTCTTTTGTCCAAGTATAGTCCTAAATAACGTACATAGTTTTTAGATGGCACCGATGAATTATCAATTTTTATTGGAGGACAGGTTCCCTTCCTCAGTGAAAAAGTTATATGGACCGACTTAGCGGCATTTATTTTACTTTCACTTACCTATAAATGAAATATATAGTAAGTGGAAGTATTGCGATCGTGAAAAATTTCGACTTCCGCTTTTCAACGGAAATACACGTTTTGGGGTCCCCTGAGTCCAATTAACCAAGTCCCGCGAAATGGTCTGTGTGTGTGTGTGTGTGTGTGTGTGTGCCTGTGTGTGTGTGTGTGTGTGTGTGTGTGTGTGTGTGTGTGTGTGTGAACAGACTAGCTCAAAAACTATAAACCGTGCGAACCTGAAATTGGGTATTTAGTGTATGTATATGCCCGCGATGTGACAGCAAAAATTTCATCAAAATTGCTCAAAGGGAGGGGGTACTTTATTTAGTAACATTTTACTTTTTTTTCGATTTTCTCATAAACGGCTCTAACGATTTTGATTAAACTGAGTATTTGATCTATTTATATGCCAGAGATATGACTATAAAAATTTCATCAAAATTGATCAACCGGAGGGGGGACTTTACTTAATAAATTTTGTATCATTTTCACGTATTTTTTTTTATTTACTCAAAAACGGTTTTAACGATTTTAATCAAACTGGGTATTTGATCTATTTATATGACCGAGATATGACTGTCAAAATTGATCAACCGGAGGGGGGACTTTACTTAATATATTTTGTATCATTTTCACGTATTTTTTACTTTCACTTACCTATGTATGAAATATATAGTAAGTGGAAGTATTGCGATCGTGAAAAATTTCGACTTCCGGTTTTCAAAGGAAATACACGTTTTGGGACCCCCTGAGTCGAAATAACCAAGTCCCGCGAAATGGTCTGTGTGTGTGTGTGTGTGTGTGTGTGTGTGTGTGTGTGTGTGTGTGTGTGTGTGTGTGTGTGTGTGTGTGTGTGTGTGTGTGTCTGTGTGTGTGTGTGTGTGTGAACAGACTAGCTCAAAAACTATAAACCGTGGGAACCTGAAATTGGGTATTTAGTGTAGCTATATGCCCGCGATGTGACAGCATAAATGTCATCAAAATTACTTAAAGGGAGGGGGTACTTTACTTAATAACTTTTTAGGTTTTTTTCGATTTTCTCAAAAACGGCTCTAACGATTTTGATTAAACTGAGTATTTCATCTATTTATATGCCCGAGATATGACTGTAAAAATTTCATCAAAATTGATTAACCGGAGGGGGGACTTTACTTAATAAATTTTGTAACATTTTCACGTGTTTTTTTGATTTTCTCAAAAACGGCTCTAACGATTTAGATTAAACTTAGTATTTGATCTTTTTTTATGCCCGAGATATGTCTGTAAAAATTTCATCAAAATTGATCAACCGCAGGGGGCACTTTACTTAATAAATTTTGTATCATTTATACGTGTTTTTTTTATTTACTCAAAAACGGTTTTCACGATTGTGACCAAACTGGGTATTTGATGTATGTATATCCTAAATATGTGATAGCCAACATTTCATCAAAATTGATCAACCGAAGGGGGGACTTTACTTAATAAATTTTGTATCATTTTCACGGGGTTTTTTATTTACTCAAAAACGGCTTTAACGATTAATAAAAATAAGATATGAATGTAGAAAAATGTGTGACTTTGGGAAATGATATTTAACAAAACACGTCAATTTCTTATCTAAGTAAGTTGGTAAGTGAAAGTTGTGTGTTGCGCGCACGCACCAGATTTTTTTTATTTACTCAAAAACGGTTTTAACGATTTTAATCAAACTGTGTATTTGATCTATTTATATGACCGAGATATGACTGTCAAAATTTCATCAAAATTGATCAACCGGAGGGGGCACTTTATTTCTTAATTTTTTTCCAATTTTTACCTTTTTTTCCGATGATCTCAAAAACGATATTAACGATTTTTATCAAATCGTCATGTTTAATGAACATTAGGTGTTCTTTAATATCAAGTTAGCTTTATCATTATTAAAATGTTCTGAGGGGGCTTTTTTGGGGGGGGGGCCTTTTTTGTTCGTTTCCTATAAAGTACCTTTGTTTTTGTCTCTCGTTACGCCTAAAAATAACAATTGGCAAAATATGAGATATGATAAAAAAAAGAAAACATAAAGAGGAGAAAAAAAGAAAAATATTCAGTCAACTAATGAAACTCGTTGAGCCCACGCATTCGGAGTACGCCTTTAGTGACAGACCATTGTTCATAAATTAAAGCCGTTCTGTTCATTTGAGAAGTGGCAATTAACAAAACGCATTAATTTCTAATCTAAGTAAGTTGGTAAGTGAAAGTTGTGTGTTGCGTGCACGCACGCACCAGATTTTTTATTTTCCACTATCGAAACCAATTTTCGAGGTCGAATAGGTGGTTTTGGACTGCAATAGTTATTGCACTTTTAACAATAAATGTTGCCATATGGTAAAACTATTGAACTTCTGACCCAAAAAAACCCTTTTAAGTCTTTATGAGGATAGATAATGAGGAGCTATAGTAAGTTTCTATTTGATCCCTTTATAAAAAGTTTTTTTTTAATTAACCACAGAAATGTAGTCTTAAGGGTGCCAATAACTGTACGGTTTACCCTAGGTACATACTTCTTACAATCCCTAAATTTTCCAAATTTATCCTTGATCTTACTTTAGAATTCCTGAATCGATCTTACGTTTGAATTACTATTCAAGAGCAAAATCATAACGAATAAAGCAATAGTGGTATCAGAGCAAGATTAAATAAAATCGATTAAGCTTTTTGTTTTATAATTAGATATTTTTTATATCATGCATACTCTAATAAATTACATATCATATTCTTAAATGATATTTACAATGGTTATGAGGTCTTGACTTCAATAACTGAAAAATAACTCAATTTTCTTAGTTTAACTCAGTTTCAATAAAAAATTGAGTTAAATTGTTTAGTCATTTATTCAAATTCTTTAAAATAAAAACAAATAAATGGTAGATTATTTTTTTGAAATTAGCTTCATTTTTTGTTTGTATCTTCGAAAATTCAACTTAACATTTGGTTAAGTATGATGTATTTTTATTTATGAAGGTTTTTTAATTTTTTATAGAAATTTTTATACCAGAATTTTGTGTTTTAAAAATTAATTAATGTTGAAAAAAAATAACTACACTTTCTTAGAAGAAAGCAATCCCCCCTCCCCAACCTGAGCATGACATTTTGCAGCAGGAAATGTTATTTTTATCTTTTTAAAAACGGTGAAGCGCATATCTATGGAAATGCGTCACAGCTATTTATGTATTTTTTTATCTCACCTGCTTTTTAAGGCCTAAATTTACATAGAGGCCTTGTTAAAGATTTGTGCATTTGTCAGTTAGCTGAATTTATAGTATAGGTACCTAACGACAGTTTTTAGAGGTCGAATTTCATATCTTCGCATATGACTTATTTCCTAATTTTTATATGATTAATATTAATACATCATCGCTCAATATTATTTATTAAATAATACAATGTGAATTTAAACTATCCATAATATTTAAAATTTATTCTTGTTTAAAATTTTGTTGACGCCCCCTTCGCGGAATTACCGAGAAGCTCGCCTTGTTCTTGAAATTCTGGGAAAATAATGAAGCGATTTTCTAGGAATTCATAAATATGTACAGTGGCTCACAGTCAAAATGATGCAAACGAATATTTTTATTTCAAATGCTATTTACTTCCTCATTGTGAAAATTTAAAAAAAAATGCGCATGAGGCCATAATGGTTCATTGTCATACATTAACTTTATATAATCAAATCAACTCAACAGCAATTGTAGAAAGAGAAAAAAAATCTTCATTAAAACTCGTAGCGATTGAAGGTCACCGTGAAAAAGATGCAACGTTTACTTCCGTTTAGAAAAAAGTGAAAGTAACAAGTATTCTTCAATTATCGGGTAAATGAGTTTATTAACCTTTTAATTTCTTTTCATTCTTTCAATGGAAACAAAAATAAACAATATGAATACTAGTAATCAGTCTAGTTCGAGCTTTTGCTTAAAATGGGTGCGCAAACAACTATTCGTGAACGAGAAATAGTGATCAGCAATTTAGAAATGGACAAAACAAAACGAAAAATTGCCTCTACTATCAATAGGATTTATGCCACCGTTCAAAATATTATTGAAAGTTTTAAAAACTAAAATAGAATAATAAGTGCAAAACATTTTTTTACTGGTAATGATGAACGTTGGATTTTGCGCCAAATAACAAATAATCCAAAATTTGGTGATCCAAAGTTGACCACATTAGTTAAAAAACATTTAAATGAAATGGTATGTGCTGAAACCATTCGAAGGGTCTTAAGAAAAAAACAATACTACGGTAGAGTTACATGGCAAAAACCTTATATCACTGACAAAAATAAAAAGCTTCGAATCAATTTTGCTAAGCATTGTTTAACAAAAGACATGGACTTCCGGAAGTGTTCAGTATTCGAATGAGACAAAATTTAATTTATTTGGCTCTGATGGAAGAGATTTCGTCTGGAGAAAGTCAAATAAAGAGCGCCATGAAAAAAATCTTCGCCTGACCATCAAACCTGGAGGTGGTCATGTCATAGTTGGGGGGTGTATTGCTGCCTCGGGGGTAGGAAATCTTCATTTTATTGAGGGAACAATGGATAGACATTTATATTGCCACACCGTGAATGAAAAAACTTAAAGCAAGTGCAACTGAGCTTGGAATAATAAATAATTTTGCTTTTTATAGTGATAACGACCCCAAGCATTTTTCTCATCTTGCAAGAGAATGGTGTTTATATAATTTACCCCAAAACTATAAAAACACCTCCCCAATCACTAGACCTAAACGTCATAGAGAATTCATGGAGTAAATTAGAAACAGAAGTGAAAAAACATAAGATATCAAACAGAGAAGATCTCAAAAAGGTGCTACAAGAAGAATGGGACAATATAAGCCCACCTTAAACAAAAAAGCTTGTCCAATCCATGCCCAATTGTTCGAAAGAGATTATAAAAGATAAAGGCTTACCTACAAAGTACTCAAATTCGAAATATTTTTGATTTTTTGGATGTTTTTAATTTTGCATCATTTTCACTGTGACCTTAGAAGTGTATATTTATTCATGAGGTTTTAGTTTAATTTTAGGATTTGATCTCAAATAAGCTTTTAAGTATTGTCAATTCTAGCCTAATGTTTGTACTTTATATTTGTAAACAAAGATTGTTGAAAATAAATGTTGGCTTGGTATAAAATAGTTTTTTTTCAAAGTTTATACCTTGCATCATTTTGACTGTGAGCCACTGTATTTTATTTATCCTAAAAGATGTTCCGAGACTTCCAAAGATTTGTAGAGATTTTTTTAAAATATGTAAAATATTTTTAAATTACTTATATAAGCTATTGTCAATAGCTTACCTACATAATATTTTCCGGAATAATCGATAGCAGTCAACAAAACTCTTTATTTAAACAGACTATGTTTCTACACAAACATGAGGGCTAAAACGAAACAAATATCTATTGTTTTTATTTCACAGAAAAGTACATGGAAACTAATTTTAGGAAAATTGTAATTTAAGGTTCCCTATTTTAGAGTCAGTTACCTGCAATGTTTACTTACTACTCACATGAGTCAAGAGTACTTATCCCTCGTGAGATTAGGGTACTGTGTGAGACCTTATTATTAAGGTACTATTGCTCTGGTCCTTAGAAATATGAAAACCTAACGCTTCTTTGCCGATTATATAAAAATAAAAAACATGGATTTTATATTTGCCAGTCTACAACAAATGGTAGTTATTAATATTAGGATAAAAAATAATGATATTGATTAGTTTTATTATATTTTTATGGTTTTGAATGAGCCTAATGAACAATTTTGTTAATTTTTTTTTTTCGTAGCTGCTTCCGCAGCTCTTAAAATACTAGCGCAGTAGATTTCTTTTTTTAAAGAAGGGAAGTTATTATTCTAGGGCTGTAAACACTTTTATAGTCGTCTTTTTTTTTTCTTTTTTTTCTGAAGGCAATATAGTTTTTTGTTGCCATTTTTTTTCCTCTTGAGTTTATGAGACCTCCGATAAGAAGGCTGGCTCAATAAAATTTCCAATAACTACTTCCTTACTAACTACCGGTGTACTAACCGTTTCCCTTGTCGCAGTCTCCTTTGCTATGCCACCCACCTCCGTGGGACCTGTAGGATCGGGAAATAATTGAGCCTTAAATATAGTGCTGTGGTGGGGAGCGGAGTGGATCAGCTGGTTGTGGGAGTCAACGAGAGATTAGCATTAGTAAACAGGTGTGGCCGAGGTTATATATACTAGCTATTGTATCTTATCAATCTGTTTTATATATATGAATGAATGGATAAAAACCAGTAGTAAGTTTATAATGTTTTAAAAATATATTTGAAATTTTTGGCAAATGTTTCTCCGGTTTTTTATTGCAAATAAATATCATACCCTTCTTAAAGATATTTTACGTTTCGGGGGCTACTTGATCATCCTCCTCAGTAAGTTTTGTATTTTATACATGCATGCACACGAGTCCTAAAAACATGAAAAATTTGTAATCACCATTCATACAGAGGCGATTCTAGTAAAGTTATTTTTAAAAAACAGTAAAATATACATTGTTTTTCTCTGTCACAATTTTATTTTTCACTGGTCGGCCTCAGAATTTTCATTTATTGGTATTTAACTTCAGAATGAACGTACTTTAATTTACTACCGTTCACATTGCTCCTTACTAATCTGTTTGATGAACTTGTCCATGGAAGTCAAGTTATCCTGCCTTCCATGGCGTGAAAGAAGTGGCACCTCAAAATGTTGAAGGTCTATTACTATGGGAGAATCCATGACCACCCTTAAATATTTTGTTCTTTCAGTTTTATGAATTTTAAGTGGATAATGGAGTTAGGTAGTTACTATGCCCTTCACCATAATTCTTGGGGTTGTTTAGATCACGTCCTTTTTAATACAAGGTACAATGATCCCATGCATAAATGGCCTTGCCAGCCACGTGATTATAAGACAAAGGGCCATGACCCCTCCCCCCAATTTTGTGCAAAATCTGCCCCTGTCTGTTATCCCTAATGTCTGTTGATTTTTGGACCCTCAAAAACTGTTTACCTGAATCCTTTCTGTATTCTTCTCTACATGACAGGTCGATTTAGGTTACTTAAAACTCTTGTTGTCATGTTCAAGGAAAATAAATAAACCTTGCTGACTGAAATATTATACATTTGTAACGTCTACCGCTTTGTAGAGTTACGTACTTTTTACCTGAAACCTTACTTAATTCTGCTCTGTTATCCTCAGGTCAGTTTAGGCTAAGGTTTCTGAGGCACAAGTGTTGAGCTCCTTTTGCTTACAAACAGATTACCTTGTTTACAGAACCTGACACCAAATTTACCCATTACCTGCAAGTTGATGTTTGGAGAAGCTTGTGCATTGTGTACAGTGAGTGACCTTTAGTGCGTAATCAACAGTTATCTAAATCTCAAGTCGGTAGTTTCTATTTGGTCTATAAATTAAAACCAGCCGGATCAGAATTCAATGATACTAGAAGTGCACTAGATTAAATGCTATTCTCTTGTGAACTAACTTGGAACATGGTTTTTTGATGTTTATTTCGTTTTCATGATAATTACAAAATCTTAAACCTTTTAAAGAAACCGGCATGATTGTCTTTCAATGAGCAATACCGTCAGTCTGATAATATTTTCTCTCATAATTCATCTACTCTGGTTTTCTTTCTCTTATCGGTATTTTTTTTTCCCCGCCCTTTAATACTTAAACATTCTGTATCTTTGTTTCTCATTACCCCATGGTGATTTTATTAGTTTCTCGCCATGTCTTCTTATGTGAATCCTTTGCTGAGTTTCTATCTCATCAAAACAGCCAAATATCTACTTAATATGGTACTTGGCAGCAATTGTTGCGGCGTGTTACCTGCATGTTTGCTGGCAGTATTTTCATATTTTTCATAAGAAGCTGGTTTGAAACAGAGCAAATATTTCGTAAATACTATTTATTCAAGTAGCATTGTGGGTGGGAGACGTTCGCTTAGGCAGATGCAGATTTGACGCTCCGAGCTGTGTGAAGAAAAGATAAGCAATATATAGAAAGGAAGAAGTGTGTGTAGTATTTGTAGAAGACGAGGGCTATATTTAGACTTGATCCACTGTATAATAACCTGTAGGTTGGTGGTCCTAATCTGACCGGTAACGAAATAACCACCTTCTTGGTGCGCCTCAGTAGTTAAATTGTTATGCAATCGGGTTGTGCAACTATCTGCATTCCTTTGAACTAACCGCATTTTGCGCAATTTGAATAATTACTGCAGAAAACTACTAATAGCATTGGCAACAATATCCGGTCGATTTGTTGATAATCGGTATATTACTTTTATGATTTTACTGCGGTTATTAAGGATTCATTTGTTTATTTGAAAGTTAATCATCATATGTTATATTTAGATGGTTAGTTATTTTTCAAATTAATGGTTAAATAATTTTTGAAAGGATCACCGTTGCAGCGCTTTTAACAATTGAGATAACCGTAGGCCCTCTCCCAGCCTTGCCTACCCGTTCTCTTCAACGAGGGATGTAACCGGGGGCTAGACAGATACCATCACATCACAAGATCTTGCCAATAACGTGATATCTCGATGGCCGGCTATTTGAATGATTGTTCTCGAAAGGTGTGTATCCATGCAAGCTCGTCAAATTTGTCACTCAATTAAACAAAAAATTTATATTTTCTTCTTTAAACACAGAAAATAAATTCAGATATTATCTAAAGCGATCGGCCGCATAAAATCAATTTTCTACTTCAGGTATCATCAAATCTATTCTGAATACTTTTTGTTATACTTTTAAATTAAATTCACTCTTCTCAATCATTTTTTTTTTTTTATGACGTTAGAAGTATTTAGCGAAGTGATTGATGTATTTATTCAATATTAAACCCCTTGGCCGTTACTCAAATATTCTAGGTATTAACCTTCCATTAACGTAAAACATTTCCACAAAATCCTCTTAAGCATTTAAAAAACAAAACAAAAAAAAAAAAATGGGCTCTGATACCTCTCAGAAGTGTTAACCAATGGGCTTTTATTTATTATTTACTCAAGCAGCTTTACTTGAATTTTTATGCTAATAGTTCTAAATTTTAATAAACATATTCGAAAAATAAAACAAAAGTATATAATATATTCACAAATTCTTGATAGATTCAAAATAGATCTAAAAATGTCCTGAAATATCCAAATGATGAAAAAAAAAAAAGGAGTAGTAGATTAAATTATGACTTAAAAATAGATCTGTGGAGGATAGCGACCCATTATAAACGGACATTAACCAATGAGTAGGCGGGAAGAGAAAGTAAAGGCGGGATTGTCTGCAATGCGGCGTTACTGCGCATGTGCTCATCTCGCCCGCTTCCCGCCGGCGGGAACAAACCTCCTCTGCCCTCTCTCTCTCTCTTTTAGATAGTATATATATATCGATATAAATATATATAACTATATAATTGAAGTATAGATAATACTGATATGTTTGTTATTTATGACTTCTTGACCAAATATGATCCTCATTTAGCAGTTCTAATTTTTTTTTTCTTTGATTTCAGTTTTATTATTAAAATTTTATATAATTCGAGCTTTATTGTTATTATTATTGGAAAAACAGTTTCCTTTTTCAAAAAAATAAGAGTTTCCTTATCTAACATTGGCTTTCATTGTAATCAGAGAAGTAGGATTCATTGAATTATCTTTTATTTATCTCTTTTTTTTTCTTTTTCCAATTTTATTTTTATAACCGATTGTCGGATGAAAAGTTATGTAAAATGATATAGTCCGGGATATACGAGGTACCTTCATCTTCATCTTCTGGAGATTCGGGGTATATCATTGAATTCTCTGACTGATACTCACGAATCGATGGGGACGACCCAGGATCGCCCCAGACACGGCGACCGACTCTTGGGGCAATTTGGTGAAGAAGGAGAAGAGACAAGAAGACGGAGCCTGATGACCTTTGTCTGTCGGGCGTCGTCTGGTGGCTATTGATCCTCGGGAGACTGTACCCCCTTGGGCGTGGTCAGGCATGACGTCCCCCCGGTGACGTCACTCCCCCGCTCAATACTACTACTCTGGGGGCCCTTACTCGAAGGCGAAGGACCTCACTTTGCCAACCCTCGCTCTAATTACAGAGCCAGCCCATTTCAGTCTTCTTGAGGGGTCGCCATTATAGTCGAGGACAATCTGCCGATTCATAAGTAGTCGTTTGTGTGATGTCGCTTTCATCAGCATCACCTCGTCGAGTTGTACTAGGAGAGCGTAGTAGTGTAGTACGTTCGTTGAGGTACTACCTGTCAATGGGTCGTTCTACCCGCTGGTCAGCTTTGGCTTCATCAATCGGCTGACATGTTGGGATTGGTCCATTTAGCAAGGATTAAGATTATTTTTATTTATAATTAGTGTATATATTGGGCAGGAAAATTTACTACACTAAGATGATTATCGCTAAACCGGAATGATGTAACCATTAAAGCACTTTTTAAAAAAATTGACGTCCAATTAGTAAGCCTAATAATCACTAATTTTCTACAAAACAAAATATTTAAATGCATAGTTTTTATTTGGTCATAGTTTGAGTCATCAAAAATTAACATTGAGGGGCCTTTAACGGTAAAGAAGTTTACCATGTCATCATTAGACGTTTGAAATGATAGTTGCCTTTTTGTGCGACTCATTCTTATAGTCACATGGGCGTTTGATTCTTCTACATCAATACAAACCTCCTCTTTTCGTGATAATATCATGGTGTCGGCGTGTGGGAATCTTGATGGTGTTTCACTTATTATTTTGTAACTATTCTATATTTTGTAATTATATAGAATTTATCTAGTATACCTGATGTCTTGATTACAACGAAATTAGCCCCGATGTTTTCACTCCTCCTGGAGACTCCCGCTCCTCCCGATGCAACTCTAACCTCCCGGAGTATCCTAGACATGGATAAAACTCGGCGTGGGGTTATTAAAAGCGAGGGACCGGAGTGGGCAGGACTGGTTGCCGGCGTCTATTCCTGTCGTCCCTGTGTAATCTGCCAAGGTCGCTGGGGCATGGTCCGTCCATCTTGGTCCAGATATCTTGTGCTAGATATCTCCTTATCAGTCAGTTTTCAGTTCTAGTTCATCCATCACCCTCCTCGCCAGAATCTGGATGTCGAATAACTTAGAACTTTATGACAACATTATGCGTCGTACTTTGTAAGGAGGTGCTGTTTCTTGGCGAGTGTTTGTTGCAAGGAGGGGATTGATTTTATGCATATCATGATAGGTTCTCTTTCAGCGTACTATAAAAACAGTCAATACCCGATTTTTTAGATTTTCCTTTTAATTCTATTTTTACTGCATGGTTAATTTATGTTCCGCTGAAATGTTGTTCTGTCGGCCATTATTCTTTCTTTGGTATTCTCCATATAATTTCGTGTTGGAATCTGTGGAATTCTCAGGAGCTTTCCGTGTTATTTCCTGACCCAAGTTATTCATGCATTGTTCTTGTGAACTGTTCGATCTTAGGAGTAGTACGTGGCGAAGCTTGGTCGCGTTCTAACTGAACATGTTGAGGCAGTCCCGGTTTTAACCTTGCCGTACGTCAGCCTCTATCTGCGTACACCACGCTCTGCACGATAATGGTATGTTGCGAGAGTTATATCACAATAAATCATTTCTTTCAAGTTTTAAAATTACATTTTAATTTTTTTTTATATACGTATAAGAAAGTATTTGGTAGAAATCAATCGAGAGGCGCTTCCAGAAAAATATTTTGTAGATTTTTCATTTTTAAATAAGAATAGGTAACCGATGAAAAAAAAAAATGTAATTTCTCGGATACCGACTCCGTATATCGTCGTCACCATGCTAAAGTAACGAATGTGCAACTAAAACCTATGCATATTCGTTACTTTAGCATGTTGACGACGATATATCCCCTCTGGGTCCGCCCATGTTTTAATAAATTAGCTCTGTTGATCTCATTCATTGTTTCAATTTAATGTGCATTGCACATGAAGGCTCAACGTTACGTTTTTAAATTTTCTTGTTAGCATTTGTTGGCTAAGAAATCATCTAATCAAACTTTATTCGGGAACCCAAAGAAAAAAAACAGCTACAAATATTCTTCGCATTCATTGGAAAAATAGATAAATGTTGCATCAATAATGAACTATTCGAAACAGCTTTACTCTTCGGTCATAATTTTTTTGTGCCCATGGAATTCTTCCTGTTTTTCCTATTCCTAAACGTTTTCTATTCCTCTACGAAACCTGCATGTTGAGTTAGACGTAATGTTTTTCAGAAAGTTTCAACTTGGATAATTATAATTCTGAACAGTTCAAAAAATGAAATAAATAAAAAATATCAATTCTTCAAGTAAGCATTTACAGCTTTATATTTGGATCACTATCGTTTCGACACTTAATTTAAATACCTAACGTTTTTTTTTTAATTTTTCAAAATAAAAAAACGTTTCACTTTTAGCTTTGAACAGTTCCAAGACATTCGTGTTACTTTCCATGACCAAGACATTCCATGGAAAATAAAGCCCCCCCCCTCTAAAATAATTAATTAAATAAAATTAATTAAATAACTTTATTAAGAAATAAGTTAACCTTTTTATTGTCAAATTTAGTTTTATTAATTTATTTATTTAAAGAATGAAGTTGGTGAACTATCATTCCTCCAGAACTATGCACTGCCAGACGGTTGGCCTTCATTGTGACCTCATGGTCTAGAATTCTTACTGTCTGCACGTAGTAGATTATTTCACATTCCTTTCTTTACATCTGACCATTTGTATTGGTATAATAAATAATGAACGGTTTAATTTATCCGAACCGATAGCTGTAATGAGCCGGTATTGCGCTCCGGCCGCCGGACGCGATGAAGCGAAGGCTGTGATTGGCCGAGAGCGAGCCGGCAGGGCGTGGCCGCTCCATTGAAAAGTCGCGAAAAATACCTTGGCATTCCTCGTCCGGTTCCAGTCCTTCCACATCTTGTTTTTGCCCTCCGCTGCCTCCAGATCTTTCTCCATTTGCAAGGCGCTTTACCAATTACGCTATGAATTTATTGTTCTCCTTTTTACTTTCACTTACCTATATATGAAATCTACAGTAAGTGGAAGTATTGCGATCGTGAAAAATTTCGACTTCCGGTTTTCAACGGAAATACACGTTATGGGGTCCAAATAACCAAGTCCCGCGAAATGGTCTGTGTGTCTGTGTGTGAACAGACTAGCTCAAAAACTATAGGTCGTACATTACTGAAATTGTGTATTTAGTGTATGTATATGCCCGCAATGTGACAGCAAAAATTTCATCAAAATTAGTCAAACGGAGGGGGTACTTCATTTAAAGAATTTTGTCTATTTTTTACGTTTTCCTCGATTTTCCCAAAAACGGCTCTAACGATTTTGATTAAACTCGGTATTTGGTGTATTTATATGCCCGCGATGCGACAGTCATAATTTCATCAAAATTCATTAATAAGAGGGGGCACTTCACTTAGTAAATGTTGTCCCATTTTCACGAGTTTTTTTTTATTTACTCAAAAACGGCTTTAACGATTTTCATTAAACTTGGTATTTGATGTATGTATATGCCAAAGATTTGATAGCCAACTTTTCATCAAAATTGATCAACCGGAGGGGGGACACTACTTAATAAATTTTGTCTCATTTTCACGTGTTTTTTTATTTACTCAAAAACTTCTTTAACGATTTTGATCAAACTGGGGATTTGATGTATTTATATGTCCGAGATATGACTGTAAAAATTTCATCATGACTGTTACTAAATGAAATTTTCCAACTAGTACATTATAAGAATTATAAAATCAGTCGACTTGGGATATTATGCTTTCATTGTCAAATTATCTCAAGTAAAACCTCTTATTTAATAATAAAAGAAATTAGTGTTTGTTATAGATCAAATGAAAACAAAAATAAAAAATGAATGTGGAAAAGTGTGTAACTTTGAGAAGTGGCATTAACACAATTTCTAATCTAAGTTAGTTGGTAAGTGAAAGTTGTGTGTTGCGCGCACGCACCAGATATTTCAAGTGTACTATTCAGTATCCTTGATGCTATGTGTATACCATGACGTTAAATTGCTTGGTCCGTTTTATAAAAAAATGAGTTGCTATTCATTCAGTTACTATGCAACATTATAATCATTAGAGGACAAGTGGCTCCACATAACCGAATGGTAACCTTATGATTACGAAACAAGTCCCAATCCCAGGGAACTTAAAAAAACTCGAAATGGATCCCTCCCTATGGCCCTCAGTTCAGGAAAATATACCTCTAGCGGAAAAGGTGAGGAAGGTAGAAAAAAAAAAAACAACAAAAAAATGATTTCTGTTTTGCTTGTTCCTGGGAAATTTAGCCAACTAAACAAAGGGGATCAGAGCTACTGAAAGAGTAGAAATGTACCACAATTCAATTGCATGATTATTTATGTTTAGTTTAGTTTTCTTCCATCTTTGTCGCCTGATCTGGCTATGTATTTATCATATCTGACAATGTATATATCATCAGGATAATGGCATCATTACTCTGGAATAGATTTTTTTGGTATTATTCTTTGACAAAAATTGGCATATTAAAACAGGAACCCTAAAGATTTTATTAACCTCAGAAATTTCATCTAAATGGGTAATGTTCCTGTCCGGAGTTTTCTCTGCATCAAGATGTTCCTCGAACTATCGCTTGCTTAGTTGACAAAAAACCTTCTTGATTTAACACCATTTTCTTATTTAAAGTCATGGCTATAACTATCGTCCCGATATCTATTTGTTAGTTTATATTTTTTTATACTTTAGGAATAATTTATAGTGGTTCTTGACTTGGGTTTTACATCTCTCTTGAGCTGAGGAGGTATAGAGGACGTTTAACCCAATAAACAAACAAAACGACGGCTCAATAGCGGATAAGATATCTAAAGAAAATATTTACTCCGTTCTCCAAACATCTTCTCTTCACATAACATCCGCACCTACCTGCCTGCCTGCCTGAATGTCACTCGGTTCGTTCTTGACCTTCCGTAAGGACTGTGGGTGTAATGGGCAGGCGTACCTGAGCATCATCAACACCGAAGGTGTTAGTGACCTCCTCTAGGCAGATTATGCCATGTTGTCTAACGACCTAAAGAAGTATGGTTTCATTAAAACCTTTTATTGATGTATTGACATTTGGTCGAGTTTTTCAATACAATTTTTTGATCGAGAGTTTAGTCGACCTATCAAATGCCGGATAGAACACTGCTTTTCCTTGTGGAAAGAAAGGTGTAAGAGTATATTTCAGAATTTTACTAAGGTGCTAAAATGGGTGAAGTGAGGATATTGTTGCTTGGGGAATGGTGGCACGAGATGAAGCGTGCCTTATCTCTCCGGGCCGACGACTGCCTGAATAAACAGGGCCTTATCTTCGCCACTCTGTTGTCTTCTTGCTGTCTCTTGTTGTTCAGTCAATGGTCAATGGTGCTAATATTGTTCTTGTTCTTGTAGGCTGTCCTACCTTTAGTTCAAGCAAACTGGATTGTTATTTCAATTTAGAAGATTATAAAATATTAATGATTGTTCAATAACCAAAAAATATTATGTTTGCCTTTAACACCATTTACATGTTGCCGGAAAGAGAACTCTCTGCACTGCGCTATCATATTAGTCCAAGGGGTTGTTTGCATTGTCCTCTCCGTAACTTTTGGCGTTTCATCCACTCTCATAACTACCTCAATAGTTTAAAAAACGTCATTTAGTTTTGTTGTATGCCCAAGCCAATATATAATGGATGGATGAGACTATTAATTGTTTGCACTTTACTCTAAAATAATCTAATTTCGTTTATTAATAAACTATATCAATTAATTTATAATAATATGACATAAATAATAAGTTCAAAGACGATTGAGGAAAGATCGAATCGATTGTACTTGACATTTATGTTTATTCAATTTTCGTGTTTCTTAGGTTTAATTGCTCGGTCTCCCTTTAATCTCAAGGGAATGGGAAATAATTTTTTACTATCGAAGGTCAAGTGCTGCTGTCCTTCCACCTTTTTGTTCACTTCTGCCAAATATTTGAAAATTGTTTGCGCCAGTTTTGAAGATCATTATGAGTGTTACTTCTTCTCCCCTTAAAGTTCAGAGTAAAGCTTTTCTGCATATATGTTATGCATTGTATATACATAGCTCCAATTGAAGATCGTCGGCTGTTAGGTTTTGCATCCATGACCGCCAAATTAATTGCGATTGCTATGCGCTGGTAATTAACTCTGACCAAGGCTCCTTACTCCTCATGTTATGGTCGGCGGTTCAGGTGGGCTAAGAAAATCCTCAACATTCTTCATTGTGTTGGTGGCTCTGTTGTCGAACTGTATAGTTGCTATTTTTCTTGCCATTGTTACAACTTTTAAGCTATTTGTGGCTTATCGATCTGGGACCGAAGCATATCCCATTTGGTGGTGCAATCTCAACTACTGCCTTCGAAATTGTAAACTGTTGTGATTTTTTTCATGACTAAATAATTAGATATTTCTTTAAATAATTCCTGTTTGGCAAATATCGTTGCAGTCGGCGTCAGTGCCATGTGCCTTCAGTCGATGTTTCATCCCAGATTCTTCTTGGTCTATTCCTTGGACCTTTAACATTAAGTTCACCATTCCCTATGCGCTCGTTCGTTCGTCCTATTGATTCTATGCACGCCACTGTAAACAATTAATATTTAACACCCGATAATGTGGAAACATCATTACTACTGGTTTTCAGCAATATTTCTGAAAGCTTAGGGAAAGAGTTGTCAACCAGTGTTGAAACATACATATTTAATGGAAATTATTTGTTTCCATGATAATAAAATGAAGGTTTCAACAACTACATAGATGACCGGGTGTACGATTCCCCGTTTAAACAGGGAATCAGGTAAACGTCGTTTGAACACGATTCCGTGTTTATTATTGCTTTATTTTTACTTTTTAATTTATTATTATTATATTTTTTTAGTATGTACAATTTATGCCTGGAAAACTCATTGCTCCAAGATGTAAAATCTTAATAGCAATAAAGAGAAATAAAGTGTTTAACCACAGAAGTACTTGTAGTAGAGAAGTATCTGTAGTAGGTACAATACGTTATCAATCCCGTTTCGTTAGGCGTTAGGCAGTGTTTAGAGAGTGCATTGTCAACTTAACTGGTATTCTTTTAACCCTTTCAGTCACCATGTCCACAATTGTGGACACCGATTTTGTTAGGAATATTAAAACAAAAGATTTGTTTACTTGATATTTCAGATAATTTTTCGCTAGGCAGCAGCACTAGTTATTCCAAAGAGGTATAAACTGATATGAGAAATCGAGTTTGAACATGGACAATGCTTTGAACTAATTTTTTCGGACATCAAAATCAGTGTCCACAATTTCCGAAAATTGGTGACTGAAAGGGTTAAAATATATATCAAAAAATAAAAAGAACTTAGAGGTGATGAAAAATGAATAATGTTAGCACTTGGAGCAATAGGCACTATTGTCCAATGAATTAGTAAACAAATAATGTTAGGTTATAGTTAACCTGTGTTTAAACAAGTGCTATAGTTAACGGTAGTGCCATTCTTGACCGTTAAACTTTAAACGCTGTTTAGCCCTTATCACCAACTTTGATCAAGGGATTAACACATTGTGTACTAGGCATAAACTACATTCATTAAACATGACGAATTTGATAAAAATCGTTAAAGCCGTTTTTGAGATCATGGAAAAAAAGCTAAAAATTGGAAAAAAAGTTATGAAATAAAGTGCCCCCTCCGTTTGACCAATTTTGATGAAATGTTGGCTATCACATCTTTGGCATATACATACATCAAATACCCAGTTTGATACAAATCGTTAAAGCCTTGTTTGAGTAAAAAAAAAAAAACACGTTAAAATGATACAAAATTTTTTAAGTAAAGTCCACCATCCGGTTGATCAATTTTGATGAAATTTTTACAGTCATATCTGGGGCATATAAATAGATCAAATACACAGTTTAATCAAAATTGTTTGAGCCGTTTTTGAGAAAATCGAAAAAAACTTAGAAGTTATTAAATAAAGTACCCCCTCCGTTTGACCAATTTTGATTAAATGTTTGCTGTCACATCGCGGGCATATACATACACTAAATACCAAATTAAAACCAGACACACACACACACACACCGACACACAGACACTCAGACCATTTCGCGGGACTTGGTTATTTTGACTCAGGGGACCCCAAAAGGTATACATACCACCAAAAGGTGTACATATTTCCGTTGAAAACCGGAAGTCGAAATTTTTCACGATCGCAATACTTCCACTTACTATATATTTCATATATAGGTAAGTGAAAGTAATAAGTAAATGAATGTGAAAAAATGTGTGAATTTCAGGAAAACGCGTCAATTTCTAATGTTAAGAAGTTGGTAAGTGAAAGTTGTGTGTTGCGCTCATGGCACCAGTTTTATTGTGTGTTATAGTTTTAACATTCTAATGTTTATTGCATGAATACTATTGGTTTGCGATTAATCAGTACCTAATGTTATTTAAATTATTATTTCTCTTCATTAGTTACCTTCGGCCTCATGGTACGTTTAGAACGTTACACGACAGGTTTATCGTGGAGATATTTCAGAAATTACTACGATTCATCACGGATAATTGATGGTAGATGATGGGAGCGGGGTAATCACTTAGTGGGGAAGGCTCGGATTCATCCTAACTATTATTTATCAGGGTCTATTTTTAAGACAGAGTTGAGTGATAGAGGTGGGGGGGGGGAATGGAGGGGGGAGGTAACCTTGGGCTGCGCGAGACCAGCTGAGCGGCGTCAGCTGAAACTGCGCGCCAATGCTGGGGCCCCCTCTGGGGCTTCCCGCCATTCCTATATAATCGATCCTCTACGATCTAGTACCTAGCGTTAAAGATCTTTAGAGAAACATCATCCTCAATGATACATATGTCCTTCGAATCCAACTATCTGTTTCAGCGCACGAGTCTAACCTAAATATTATGTAATAATGTTTAAGAATTGTCTAATTTCACTGTTTATATGATTAAATCAATGCTAAGGAAAGGAATGGATTGAATCAAAGATCGCGAAATTTTAACCTATTTGATAATTTCGCCCCCCCCCCCCTCACACACACTAACTCTCCACTTTTTTTAATATAGTTATGTCCAAGAAAATAAATTATTTTACCTCTCTCTTATTAATTGTTTTGTTTTTTAATTTTATCTATGTCCAATGAAAAAAAAGATATTGGGTGTAATTATAATTAAAATCTACTCTGTTAAATTTTTATTATTACTTTCACTTACCTATATATGAAATATATAGTAAGTGGAAGTATTGCGATCGTGAAAAATTTCGACTTCCGGTTTTCAACGGAAATACACGTTTTGGGACCCCCTGAATCGAAATAACCAAGTCCCGCGAAATGGTCTGTGTGTGTCTGTGTCTGTGTCTGTGTTTGTGTGTGTGTGTGTGTGTGTGTGTGTGTGTGTGTGTGTGTGTGTGTGTGTGTGTGTGTGTGTGTGTGTGTGTGTGTGTGTGTGTGTGTGTGTGTGTGTGTGTGTGTGTGTGTGTGTGTGTGTGTGTGTGTGTGTGTGTGTGTATGTGTGTGTGAACGTACTAGCTCAATAACTATAAACCGTGGGAACCTGAAATTGGGTATTTAGTGTAGGTATTTGCCCGCGATGTGACAGCAAAAATTTCATCAGGGGGGGGGGGGGCTTTTTTGTTTGTTTGTTTGTTTCTTATAAAGTACCTTTTTTTTTGTTTACGTGGAGAAATTAACTGTCTCTCGTTAAGCCTAAAAATAAGAACTGGCTTAATATGAGATATGATAACAATAAAGAAAACATAAAGAGGAGAAAAAGAGAAAAATATTCAGTAAACAAGCTTTTAGGAAGAGACTATTTAATTATAGATATAGAATGCAAGGCCTCAAAGTCTCGTATAATTTCAATAATTCACTTAATCGTGCAGTTTACATGCCAAATTTTCGCCTATTCAGGCATCTTCAGGGCTACAACAGTTTCACATGCAAGCTAGAAACAGACTGATATTCAGTCAACTCATAAAACTCGTTGAGCCCACACATGCGGAATACCCCTTTAATGACTGACCATTGTTCATAATTAAAGCCGTTCTGTTCATTTGAGAAGTGGCAATTAACAAAACGCATTAATTTCTAATATAAGTAAGTTGGTAAGAGAAAGTTGTGTGTTGCGAGCACGCACCAGATTTTTTTTTTTAATGAAAAAGTAATTAAAAATATTTTCCGTTGGACATAGATAAAATTAAAAAACACAAAACAATTAATAGGGGTTATTAAAAGTAAAAAAATCACAAATAGTGAAATTTTAATGAATAATAATCAAGTTTACGCATAGTTAAATGAGCACGAAAATGACCATTTTCAAAAATTCGTTGCTACCATCGCACTCAAGTTGAAATTTCTTACAGTTGGTTTATGTTGCATGTAAGCATATCATGTAAAAAAATGAGATTTTTATCAACAAGCCTACCAGAGATATTAGAGCCTAAAGTTAACAAAAAATTAAAAAATGTGAAGTTTGAAAATTCATAAAAAAATGAGGTAAAGAATATCAGGGTTAAGAGTACTTTTAATGAAAACTACTTAGTTAGGTTTATTATCATGTCAAAAATCAGCTTTGGAGTGCATGCCCTTATACCCAAAACTTACCCTCAAAAACGGTGTTTTGAGAATTTAAAGCAGTTGTTTTCAGTAGCACTTTTCAAGTATTGGACTTCAAAATATTAAAATAATGAAGTGAACACGAAATTTAGAACAGACCTTAAGGAAAAAAATTGTGTTTGAATTGTTAGTCCATGACTTACCAATCATGAGAAAATGAGTTTTCTGTGAGAGCTCAAAAACTCAAAAATCGGCCTGAAAGGTGAAATAAAAATGGCTGCCATTTTGAACCGGTTGATCCTAAAATTGTTTAAAAAATTGATTTCTACTACTGATTCCATAGGCAATTGGTGGTAAAATTATAATTTTTTTCTAAAATGATCGAGCGGTTCTTGATATCTTTGGACCACTTGATATGGAATGACCGTATAGTTAATTTTTGTTAAAAATTTTGCACTATTTTTCCCCGACCCATTCATCTATGGAATTTATATGGTGTCGTTTCTTTACAATTACTTTAAAATTCATTATATATTTCCTCATAGTCTGTATAGAAAATTAAATTAAAAAAAAAATTTCTAATTCTGAACTAAGTTTTTCTTTTAGTGCCGGTTTATCATCTATCGTGTTTGAAATCCGATAAGAAAATATCAGCTGACCACTTATTTTTTTATTTTTTTTTTTATCAATGACTGATATAAGCAGTCGTTAAATCAGCTGATTGTGTGTTATCAGTTTTTGTTTGTTTTTTCCTGTTTACTCTAAGCTTACCTGCTGATAAGTGATTTTTTTTTTCAAATCGATGAGTTAGGAATACCGCATCGAATCGGAATCTTGTAGAGTTGTGGATCTTGGGCGGACGGGGTCTGAACTCGGAGCATATCCAGTTTTCTATTTGAATGGTCAAATCTGCCCTTTCATGATGACATAAATTAATCATTAACTTTTATTCAATAGAGTAGATAATTCAATGGTTAATGTCGGATTGACTTTGCTTGGGATTGGATGTTTATTCGTTTCTAAAGTTACATTTATTATCATCTAGCAATGGAAGACGACTAGCTGACAATCGCAAAATGTTTATTCATTCTCGGTAAAACCTATTTCGCTCTGTCTCTCTCTTATCTTTTGTTTCGTTCCTTTATTATCTCGCCAGTGTTAGTTCTGTGATTTTTCCTGCTATATAACTTTTGAATAATTACTTGTCAGTACTACTTAAAATATGTCGAAACAAGAGAACAATTTTAGACTTATCGCATTAATTTAATAAAATATCTTTAGAGACCTGCATTGCTAAAATTAAGAAAAATAATATGTTTATTAAATAAATTTTATCTTAAGAGAATAGATTTGCCTCGGTTGGGAATCGAACATGGGTATCTGCATCACTGTTGCAGCATTTAATTTAATTTAATTTTTTTTTTTTTTTTTTTGAGTACCTATCCTCTTAAGTTAAAGTGTACGTATCCTATTACGAACTCATACCTCTAAAATAATTTTGATAACTATTCCTGGCGCCTGGTGTTCTTTTTAAATTATAGTCTTCCCAAGAATTTTTATTATTTTATTTACTGTTATGATAATTAAATAATATTACTTATATCAAAGTTATGCCTTCTCATTTATGGATGGACCAAGATTCCATGATCACTCCCTAGATGTAATTAACGAGAAGGACCCAGTATTGACAACGTGTTCATGAGTGCCTCCTCCCTTAATTTCGATCTCTATTTAGGACTTTAACGAATTCCCAAAGCGTCTTTCTCGGATAAAAGAAGGCCTTGATTAACTTAATTAGATCACAGCTATCGACTTATCTCGTCTACAAGGGATAAACAACGACCAACTTGTCAGTAGAGATCGGGACCACACTAAAACTCTCTTGAAACCTCTATTTACTTTCGAAATACTCGGATATTTTCGGTATTCCGCGTAATTTGTGATAATGAGATCTTGGCTCTAAACATGCCTTTACACACTACGAACTTTACCTTCGAACAACACCCTCGAACAGCCTTCACGTCGACTGTTCGGGTGTTCTAGGAACTTCATCTGTTCGCCTGTGTTCGGGGGTAGCGCTAGTGTCACTTTTGATTTTGGTAATCCCCAAACGACAGGAGTTGTTAGTGATATTACTGCGCCGTTCTAATTCGTCTCCTATTTTTTTATTTTTCAGATAATATAAAATATGTTGATAATGAAGATTTTTTCTTCATCATAAGCTAGCGTAGGGTGCGTCAGCCATATTGGTTCGCTTAACGTCATGTTAAGTATAAATGGCTGTCCGTTTAACGCCGGTACGGCAAATTTCGAGAACCTGTTCGAGGATGGTTAGGGATGGTTATGAGGTTCGTAGAGTGTAAAGGCACCTTAAGGGAAATCCTGGGGACATGGGTAATTGACAATGTGAGGAAGAATTGGCATGATCAGAATTTAATTTATTTAGGATGTTTGCTAACAGCAGATATTGAATCCTAAAACAACATTGCTTACAGTAGATAATTCTAGATAGATATCTTAAGTCAACATGAAGCTTCGTCTCTGGAAATGTTTAGAGTTTACCATGGTTTTTTTTACAATTTTTGAAACATTAGCTTTAATGTAGGATTTGCATAAGGTATTTCTTTTAAAATATTTTTTTTTATTTATTGAGGGGGGGGGGTCTGCTTTCCCCTTGAAGTGGCTTGCGGGCGGTGAATGCAGTCGGCGAAGGAAGATGATGCCCCAATTGAGGGGAGGAAACAGATCCTTGCACTAATGTCCCCTTCCTTTTCCTTTACCATTTACCAATTGCCACCTCTTCCACTGCTCTTGCCGCCTATTGTAATGCCATTTACTTATTTGTATTTATGTACATGTTTGTATTCCGAATTATATCTATCCTTTTATTGTACTTCCATAATTTGCCTGAAGTATAAAGTTAAAATAGCCACTGAAAATCTGCGAAGTGATAGTTCTTTTCATAAGCTTTACCATATCTTTGGTCCAGAAGAATGCTGCTCCAACTCAAAATAGCGATTTTTTAGGAGAGCCTATAAAAGTTTCTTTTTTCCCCTTCTTTGATATCCGTTCCTTCCTTCCTACTTTATCGGATTTTTAAACCCTTTAACTGTGCGAACCTCACGTTCGAACAGATAATCCGCCGAACCTTGTCGTACCAGTTTGGATCCTGCGGCTGTTCTGACTTTTGCCGTAACTTATTATAGATATAAGCAACGTCAGAAAAATGCTAAAAAAAAGTCTAGAAGCTTATCTTTACTAATAGTAGAACGACAATAACGCTATCCCCGAACACACAGGCGAAGGATAAAGTACCTATTCGAGGTCGTGTCTTATTTACATTTGCCGAACATTGTTCGCGGGTAGTTTTGAGGGTGGAGTTCGTACAGTGTGAAGGCACCTTAAAATTTTGCACCAAACATCACTATAGCAACTGCCCATAAGCGATTGTGCTTAGAAATAGTGGAGGAAATTTGAAGATAATTCATGAAAAATCCTTCAAATTGCCTTTATTTTAATTTTATTTATTTTTTGGCCAGTCCTGTTTTTGAACAGCGATCTTTAAATTAACCTTCAGGTGAAAGAATGGCCAACTCCTATTTCAAAATTTTCAGTAAAGCACTACAACAGTTTACGAAAATATAAGTTAAAAATAAGAAGGTAAGAATTTTTAAAAGAAAAATATTATAAAAGTGCTTTACTGAAAAAATGTTGTAATCGGAGTTTGTGATTCTGCCAACTGAAAGGCTCAGATAACAATTTGTTCGCAATTAGAGGAGATATTTGTATTTTATCTAGTTATTTGTGCATTGGAATTTAGAAATTATGATGACAACAAATTACAAATTGATCAAAATCCTATTGCGTTTAAACAATAATTATTTACATTAAAAATGAAAGTATATTGGAATAAACGCTGATTTAAAAAGCTGAGAGAAGCAGAATAGGTCAGTGAGATGGCAAGGTCGTTGCCCCACGCTTTTACCTTGCCTTTACACTGTGCGAACTTCACCCTCGAACAGGTAATCTCCGAACCTTGCCGTACCTGCGTATCACGAACTGCTATTTACACTTGACCATGAAGTCGAGCGAACAATGATGTCCGACCGCGCCTATGCACTATGCCTATGCATACAACAATTTTCATTACAAAGACGGCTGACTTGGATCTAGCGGCTGTTCTGACTTTTGCTCTGACTTATTATGGATAAAAGCAACGTCATAAAAATGCTAAAAGAAGGTCTAGAAGCTTATCTTAACTAACTCAAAAGCGACATTAGCGATATCTCCTAAGACACAGGGGAACAGATTAAGTACCTGTTGTGGTTCGTGTTTTATTTAGATTAGCCGAACACTGTTCCGAACAGGCTTTTCGAGGCTGTGGTTCGCACAGTGTGAAGGCACCTTTAAAGTCGCTCGTGCCAACGAAGGGGGGTGGGGGTGGGATACCTATAAGGCCCGATGCACACGGACGACACTTTTCTGCGATGCGGACTATAAGCCAGGTCAGGGGTACCTGGAGTACAATGGACCGACCGGATTTACCATTATACTCCAGGTACCCCTGACCTGGCTTATAGTCCGCATCGCAGAAAAGTGTCGTCCGTGTGCATCGGGCCTTAAGGTATCTTTACACTCTACGAAACTCACCCTCGAACATGTTCTCCCTCGAACCTTGCCGTACCGGCGTTAAACGAACAGCCACTTATTCTTAACGTGACGTTAAGCGAACCAATATGGCTGACGCATCCAAAGCTAGCTTATGATGAAGAATCGCAATCAACTCCTGTCACTTGGGAAAACCCCAAATCAAAAGTGACACTAGCGCTACCCCCGAACACAGGCGAAGAGATGAAGTACCTAGAACACCCGAACAGTCGACGGGAAGACTGCTCGAAGGTAAAGTTCGTAGAGGGTAAAGGTCCTTAACAACCTGTTTAAGTAAGGGAATAAAAAAAAAAATATTGATTTCAAAAAGTATGTATATCTTGAGATAGTTTATAGGACTTGATCAAAACCCTATTGCTTTTAATCAATAATTATTAACTTTTTTTTTTTTTGGCCCCAAGATTTGTTAGCAAATCCTATTTTGCTAATTATTTACTTTAAAAATTAATTTTTTTTTCTTTCATCCAAAAATTAATAAATGTTGCCATTTTGAAAAAAAAGTTCCAAACAATAATTTCAAATGCTTTAATATATAAAATAATAAAAGAAAATTCTGTTGGTGCCAATCGGAGCCAGCTGACTGGGAGCACAGCCTCAATAGAACTTTCACATTCCAAAGAGATTTTCTTCAACTAAAAATAAACCCGACATTTCACTATCCTGTGTCCTAGGCGAGGTCACCTTTGTAAATAACCTTCTTGCGCCAGGTAAACATACATTAATTCTAATCAAAATTAATGTTTTTTATATTTTTATTCATTCTTCAGTTTCCTTTAGTTCGCAATACCTATGAAGAAAGACAGAAATTAGGTCTGTGTCTCAGTACGACGTTTTTCTCTTAAATAAGGGGGGGGGGGGTTAATGTGTATAATCTATATTATAGTAAGGTTACATGTCGAACTAAACTTAAACACTGAACCTCCTTCCCTTAACTATACGGAGTGGGACAACATCGCGTGATGGTCATGCTTCCCTCTTTTTTTTTGTTATTGTTTCTATTTTTTCATATAATTTGCTTTCGTTTTAGTTTATTTCTTACCGATATATGAGCAAACATGGGCGCGTAATATTAATTAAGAATATTCGTTTCTGATCTTATTCCTCTCTTAATTCTGTCAATTAAACAATTAATATGATACGGACGAAGTGAAGATGAAATAAATAATGAATTGATTATTAACTTATACGTATGCCAGTGTTATTTGATATTGTTCTCGAAGGGCAGGGAAAGATGATAAATAAAAAAGTTAAAAATAAACTTCTGAATATCAAAACAAGGGAAAACGTGGGAGAGACCGCAGGTTAATCTCGAGGAAATTCAAAGTAATAAAACGTTCTTTCAATAGTTCCATTTTCTAGAAGAGGAAAGCAGGGGTTGAAATCGATAATTATTAAAATCAAAATCAAAATCAAATCTGATCAAAATTTTTATCTGAAATTTTAAAAATCATTTGATGATTTTTATTAGGAGTGATTTTTATTTTTGATCAAAAGTGAAAAAAAATCATAATCTTATTATTATTTTTTAATTAAATTTTTTCGATTAACAATAATAATAATTTTCGACTAAAACTTTTATAAATCAGAAATATAAATTTTTAGTTTATTATTGCGATGTTCCGAAGAATACGTTTTTTTACTCCTCCCCCCCCCCCCCCCGCTTAAAAATTTGACATTACATTTAAGATGCATATAATCAAAAAATGAAAAAAAAAAAAAATCGTCCGTCCGCTGTACGCCAGTTTAATACTACTTTCCCAATTTTAATACAATTTTGCACAAGGTCCAAGCTCATCCGGGGATAATCCTTGTACCTCTTTATCGTGACCCGCCATTTTGATTCAAAGCCAATTACCTGATTTGAGGGTCCATAATTCGGTCATTATTGAAGTTAGAAGCAAAATAGCACCAGATTTTGAATCCGCATGTTATAATAAATTAATTTGCTTTTAAAATTTATATTTATAAATTAATTTATATTAATTTAAAAGGTGATTTTTATTTTCTGATCAATATTTTTTTGATCGCAATTGAATCATTATTATTTATTTAATACCGTATCACTCGACGAGTGACCATTATTTTTAATCCAATTAAAAATGTCAAAGATCGATTTAAATTTTTATTTATAAGTCAAGAATGATTTTTAAATTAAAAATAAATAATAATAATTATAAGATATGTTGGAAAAAATAATTATCGTTAAAGAGGGTGGTTTCGAATTTTACCCCCAATTTTATTTGTTCATTTGTAGTGCTTGTCGTTTCACATTTATTTTATTTTATTTTTTCGAAATATAAAAGATTAATAGTTTAAAAAGTAATGTTTATAGAAAAAAATTACCTTGTAGGTTCCCATGTTTTGTGGCAACTTATAACCCTATATATAAGTCGTGAATTTGAATTCAATGAAGTTCCTGTTGTAGATAATTGTGTCCTTTTTTTTTGTGATAAACATGTATATTTTTTTTCTACTGATTAATCCTCCCTCCCCCCGATTTTTCTTCTTGTAGCTCCCCTGAGCATTGAATATATATTGAGCTAATTACTAATTATTTGTAAGAAATATAATTACTAATTTTTATTAATACCTCTGAAATAGTTCCTATTTTAATTTAACATGTTTAAAAGTTAAATAAAGGAAAAGAAGAAGAAACTATTTATCATAGGCTGGCGTCAATATCCGTTGGATGGGAGCTAGATGGAGAGGGGCGTGGAAGGTGGCGGCACCTGGTGAGACAGATAGTCAACTGGAGTTCTTTGTTCGCTCTCAAGGACACTACCACCACCACGCTACCTCCCGAGCGCTTCGTCACATTGCCATACACATCTTTATATATATATATATATATATAATATATATATATATATATATATATACACACACACACACACACACAATAGGCTATGTATTCACTCAACTAAATATTGGCTAATATTACAATAGTTAGTCAGTCAGCTGTTGTGTCTCTCTTGTATATTGAGATATCCTTTTTAGTTTTGTTTCTTCCCCATACACAGGTTCCCTAATAGCATCCTCTCATTCATTCTAAATCTTTTCTCAATATCCCCCCCCCACTCCAGGCCTTCCCCTCTCCATTTGCTGATCAATTAGTGTTTTCTTTTAACAGGAAACGAACTTCATTAACTTAGTGGATGGTGTGCCAGTTCTGAAGATCCGGAGATTATTTCAAAAACGCAATTGATAATAATATTAATATTTATTTGTTCTTTGGGGTTTTCCCCCCTTACAAAGTGTGTACAAAATATATAATATAATATAAATATATAAATATAAAAATTAGAGTTTACAATTTTAGTTGCCCTTTTCTTGTGCTTTATATATGAACAGGTCAGGGCAAAATAGTGCCAAGCTACATTTTTAACAAAAATAAACTGTAGCTGCAGTCTGCTGTATCTTACTCAGGACTATATGTCTATGATGGAATATAATTATATTATGTTCCAGTTATATAGTTATACTAAATATAACTATAGAGGCTCCATATAGTCATATTTAGGTGGCATTTCTATCATAGACATATAGTCCTATGTAATATACAGCAGACTGCAGCTACAGTTTATTTTTGTTAAAAATGTTGCTTGGCACTATTTCGCCCCGACCCCTTCATGTGTACTTTGATTTAAGTAAAAATTCTGTGACTGTATACCAACATGAGAGAGCTATAAAATAACAACATTATATTATATAAAAAGCATAATAGCACTTAAAATACAATATCCCTTCAGTATTAAACTAAACATTATTAAAAAAATGCCCAAACTAAAAGAAACACTGATTGCAAAAATACAAACATGCTAGAAGAAATAAAGTTAAGATCAAACGACCAGATCCACATTGCTCAACCTTTATCTATTATAAATTTTCTTAAGTTCAAGCATCGGACTGTGAACTGCACCAGTGCATTAATTGTGGAAACGTCACTGAACTTCAATTTTTCGAAAAACTGTTGGGTTGACACGTTACAGAAATGTGGTAGGAAGTGTAGAATAGTTAAAAACGAAATTTAAAAAATATTAGCTCAGTACAGAATGGAAAAAAATTAATATTTAGACTTATCGATGTGAATATCATGGCATTCATGATGAATGGCATAAGGTGTGTCTTAGCTCATTTATATCATTTAATTTAAAATATATTAATAATTGTAGAACTAACATACCGGAAATCATTGAGAATCTGCATATAAAAAAAATGATCATTCATGAACAAAATCTGGTCATCATGATATTAATTAACTGAATCAACATGTTTGTTGGTGTGTTCTTTGCCCTAAAGTAGATTTGACATAAACAGAATAAATAACAAAAAATTATAATTGTGATGGAAAAAGGTTTTTGTCTTCATTACAGATACTGAATATTGTTTAGTGAAATTAATTATTAATATTATAATTTAGTGTCATTGATGAATATTTTACTTATTAATGTTAAAAAATTCTTGAGATTAAATGAACTAGACATTGTATGATTCATAACAAATTCCTTTTCTGTATGTAAGAAAGGAATTCTGGTCAGCATAGGATAAAAAATATATGTTTAATAAATAAATAAATTCATTGAGTCTTATTGGTGTTTAAAAAAATTGAAAATTTATGAATGAAATATGTTGCTCAGTGAGTATGAGATACTTAACTAGTAAATGTTTAATTGTTATGTACTTAATTATGTTCCAATATATTTTTCGATGGTGTAACTGTCCTCTATTTACTTTACCAAGCTTTATCTGGTTATGGAACATTACTTTTTATAATTAGTATTTTAATCACAATATGCTTGCAATATGCATATATGTTTGACTTACAAAGTTGACTTTTTTCACATAAATATTAATTTTGGCACATTATTTCATGGAAGTCCGCAAAATTATCATGTATTTGTAGAATTTATTATTTATTAATTTTCTTACTAAAAAAAGTTAATATTCAGTTACTTTAATATAATATTTAAATCTTAAACAGAGACGAATCTAATTCCATAGTTTTCTAAGTCTCATCATTTAAATCTAGCAAACTAAATTTCTACGATTATCAAGTATTAAACGATATTTCTAACTATTTTCAGGCTGCGATCCTGCAACAAACCGCTGAATACATCTACCAGCTTGAACAGGAGAAGACAAGGCTTTTGTCCCAGAACTGCCATTTGAAGCGCCTCCTCAACCAGCATGAAGGAGAAGCATCTGCCAATACCAAGAAGCGGAAGACAGATTCAGGTAATGGACGAACTAGCTTAATTAAATATAATATATTGTTCTCAAATAATTGGTTTAAATGCTTTTTCGGCTGTATTATATTAAGAGTATAAATTAATAATGAACCTATTTGATCAGCCGTTTTTATTATATTTTATGTAATTTTTTAAGTATATATAGATACATTTTGCATGATACATTCTCTGGTTCTAGGTTATTTTATCTAATCATTCTGGTATTTATTTTATAACATGTTTGGTAAACTGTATATGTTAGAGCTGAACAAGGAACTATACGACATACTTGGGCATTAAATTCAATCTCTCTGTTTTAGAATCTTTTAGTCTTAATGAAGTAAAGAATGTTTATTACATTTATTGACCTAAGGCATCTAGATTCTCAGTTGTATTAGTCCTATTGAAATGGGAGCAGTTTTACATTTATTATATCATTCATTGATTGTAAAATAAATTGTTATATGCCTTAAATTTTAACTGTTTTTAAATCCTAGCTAGCTTTTATTGATTTTACGAGCCTATGTCGAAGGTCCAAGTTGTCGAGCTCACTAGCATAACCTGCCCGAAGGAGGCTGACAATTTTGTTTTGTATGTTCATTTAGGTTTGGTGGTAACGGTGACAAATCCGATATGTGAGCCCGAGGAGGCAGCAGACCTCGTGCCAGTCACCCCTCAGTCCGCAATCATCTCAAGTAGGGCTTTTAAGAATGTTTAAAAATAATCTCCTTTCTTCCTTTTCCAAAATGATGTTTGCCTAACAACCAGCTCAGATCCCGCCTAATCCATAGTTTTTTATACTGACATGTCTTATTCTTTTCTAACCTTTTATAATTAACTTGCTTGTTTTTTAATCTTATTTTTTGTTGTTTAATGAGGATAGTTTTTATCTTATGTTTTCTTCATGTTTGGCTGGTCAGGTTGCTTTGGCTCAAGAATTTTGAGTTGTTTCTGATCGTCAAGGTCTAATCCTATAATTTATTGTTAGTTATAATGTGTTCTTAATTAGCACAAAAACTCGGTAATCACAGGTGTAAACTTTTCTTCATTCCACGTACTGCTGAAATAATTAATTAGCATTAATTATTAAAATTTGTTTTTTTATTAATGTAACGTTTATTATTCATTTTGTATTAAATTAATAATTACGGTAGGGTTCCGATTAACCAAGATTTGCTCAACAGAGGTCCCGATTAACCGAGGTGCCAAGTCTGAGGGAGGGGGGCTATGTATTTGTATATTAGCCCATTTAAACAAACTACAATAAAAGATTTCTTTTTAAAAATATAGTTTCATAATTTCTGTTATTATTACTGTAATAATGAATTATTATTATTAAAGATTTAGTAGGTTTTTAAGCATATATGTAGTTTTTATTTAAAAATAACATACATTTTCATTTGGTATTGGTATGGTTCCGATTGACCGAGGCAACCTTGGTACCCATCGACTCGGTTAATCGGAACCCTACTGTAACTAACTAATATGACTAAGTGTAGTGAAAGAAGTAATTTAAATCTTTAAAAAAACAACTATTTTTTTTGCTAATTCTAACAAGTTGAAATATCAAAATTAATCTTTAGCAAGGGATCAAAGTTAGATTTAAACTATAATGTTTCATAATCAGTTTGAATAAATTGAATAAAATATTCTAATCATATTGCAGTTATCAGGGAAACCAGTTTTTGATGTTGTATTATTGCATTGTTCTGCAAGTGGACATAGTGGTTATCTGTTCTTATTGCATAATAATTATTTATTATTTACCTGTATATTATTCATTTTTTAATTCCTTTATTTGTTTAATTATTTCATGTTCTTGTTAAGATGTGTTTTATGTAGTTAACAAAGATCTTTCCTTCTCTTCTCTCTTTTTTCTCCTAGTTGTTGTAAATTAGACCTTTATCCTGTAAACTAATCATTCTGTAAAATAAACTAACAATAGGTTAACATACATAACATTTTTCTTGATTTTACTAGTGCTTGATATTTATAAAATATTTTAGTTCCTTAATTTCATTATTATTGTTTTCAATTCTTTTTTCAATGTTTTTTTTTTTTTTTTAAGTAACCCAATAAATATTCATTGAAACTTTGTTCATTATTTGAGTGACAAAAATTGTCATTTGATTTCCCTTATTTATACAAATTATTAAAAAATTAAAACTCTGCTTAACCAGTTGGTTTTAAAAGTTTTCCCTCGTTGAATCTAAAAGTTTTCTTACCTATAGAAAGCATTTAAGTAGTTAATTAGAGGAAAGTAGAATGACCTCTTGAAAAGTATTTTTGTAAAGATTAGAAGTTAAATGATTTGTTCCGATTTTTCCATATATAAACATTTCATATAAATTTTTCCAATTGAATTTCCTACTCCATGCTTTAGGGATTTTAGTTTTAAAATTGCTATATATAAATTTATTTTTCCTTTTATTATTCCAAGTCTTGCTGATAGTTTTAATATATATATATAAATATATTTTTTTTTTTAATTTTCAGAGGTTGATTTAGACACAAATGTGGCTGGAACAACAAACGACTTAATTGATGTTAGAGTTCAACTAGATAGGGAAAGGCGGCTACGCATGATTCTTGAAGAACAAGTTCGGTCTCTCGAATCGCAACTGTATCCCGAAAGGATCCGGGAGATCACACAGCAAGTTCAACTCCAGTATCAGCAGCGGGATGATGTAAGTTTACATTTTCAATTATTCATTTTTATCTCAACATTATAAGAAGCGAGATAGATACTAGTCCATTTGGTTTGTCGTAATCAGAGCTTAACGTGACTAGAATAAGGAGAAGGTTTTATGTTAATCTCTGCTGAATGATTTAGTAAATTGCTGAAATAAATAGAGCATTTTAAAAATTATATTAGAATAATAGGAAGTAAATCAAAATTTGAAAAAACTAATATGCTGAAAATTTTAAATTATTGCCTGGGATTATAGAAAATTCCTTTGTATTGCTCGAACTACATTAAGTAGCTCCCCTGCTATTTAATGCTAATATAATTTTTATTTATTTTTTTTTTTTGCCAGTTGATCTTACAGACCTTTTTTAGGTTCATGTTTTGTAGCATTTTCTAAACATTAATACTGCCATCAGTAGGGTATTGTTAGTATTAGTACCGTGATTTTTACTAAGGTTATATGCACTTATTTTGCCATGACCCAATTGGTCTCTTTAAGGCCATTGCAGAGGCGTTCCTATGACGTCATTGTAATCCATTTTGTCTTAAAATTAGTGCTGTTTAAACTGGGTTCGAAAACCTTTGAAAAAAATATTTTTACATCATATTTTTTTCAAATATCAATCAAAATAGAAATGCTTATACAGTAGGGCCTCCATTATCCGGACCTCGATTAACCGGTGATCCAATAAACCGGGGTGCCGATGAGCCAATTTTTTTTTTTTTTTTTTTAATGAGCTTTTTTAATTTGTTTGCCATTTATTTTGCATCTATAATATTTAAAAAAAAAATGTATACGTAAATAGTTAACGATTTCACAATGTTTAACTATATATTATGAAATAAAACAATAAATGGAAAAACACAGAAAGCGAGTATTGTATTGTGAGATGTTTCCGGTATCTAATACTCCAATTCATAATCTTGGAACGATATTGTTTTCAAGTCTTTCCAGGAAACTCCTATTCTGGCCTGTTTGGCGACAAAACAAAATATTGTCAGCTGTGATTTAGTCTCGATTTAAATACATACGAAGTAGCAAAATGTCGGAAAAAAGAAAATGTGTCGTTTTAACGCTTGAAGACCAAATTAACTATTATAAACAGATTAGAAAAGGGTGAAAGTGTTAAAAAATTGTCCACTGAACTAGGAATCGGCGAACAAACTGTACGGGATATTTTGAAGAAGAAAAAAGACATTTTCGACTTCGTATTGTCGTCGGCCCATAATGTATGAAAACATACATTTACTTTTTTTGTTATTTTTGTGTAATATAATTTAATGTATATAAAACGTTTGTTTGTCAATAAAATGTTTTGATTCGATTATCCAGGGTTTTTGATTATCCGTGGACCCACATACCCATCATTAACCCGGATAATGGAGGTTCTACTGTACTTCTTATTTATTAATTAGTCTATAACTATGTAAGTTGATAAATATATATAAATTGTATTTTTTAGCAACCGGAGGAGACAGCTGGTGCTGCAGTGATAACACCAATGAGGCGGGAGGTGCTGTCAGGGGCTGCAGAAACTGTCGCAGCAGTGGCCAATCTTCAAGTCGTCTCCGGGACGTCGCTACAGCCTGTGGCTCATACAGAAACCGTCATAGCCACTGTAACACCCTCACCTCCTCATTCACCAAGATTGCCGTCGATCCTGGAAGCTGCAATCAAAGCCGAACCCAAGGTTGAAGTAGAACGTCTACCATCTCCTCACTCTCTCTCTAACGATGACAGGATGTCACAAGCAAGGTATGTCCTCGTTTTGTTCTACTTTTTTTATGTAATTATTTTAATTTCGTGTATAGTCTAGTAACATTTTTTTTTATATTGAAATAATTATACATTGTAAATATTAATTTAATTATATTCCTTTTTCTTTCCAGAGTATATTTGGCATCAACATCCAGACAGAACCTTGAAACAATTGTGGAAGCAATCCGACATTTGGAAGGAGACAGCCTTTTCGACGGGGTCGAGGGAGGTGGTGGAGGAGACGGTGCCCCGCAAGAGGCCCCCCTGGCACTTACCAAACACAACTCACCTGAAAAACAACACCTGATAAAGGTGAAGATGAACCAGTACCTCCAGTTCCACCAACAACAGAGGCCTGGGGTCATAGTGGTCAAACAGCATACGTGATCTCCACGTGAATAGATGTGCATATAAATATATATTCATATGTATATATTTATATATACATAAATATATATATATATACCTTTCTTTTTCTTCCCCTCCCCCTATAAAAACTGTTTATTTTGTATATCTCTATAAGAAGCTCGAGTTGCCGTGACCTGGCTTATGCCTATTTGAAACAAAAGGACTTTCTAAAAATACAGTGTTTACAGTTTTGGAAATTGATGTATTAATTTAACCATCTTGCGCGTAATCCTTAACTTGCTGGCTTTTGCAACGCAGGTATTAGTGGACATCTATTTCCCATGATCATCTTTATTTTAATATATTTATATTGTTCCAAGTTTTTTAGGTGCAAAAATTACTATAATAAATTGTAGAGGTATTTTAAAATTGGATTTATTATATGTAAATGTAATATTACCTTGAAAATCCTTTGTGAGAGGGTTGCTATGTTACCCATTGTAAATTTGAAAATAAAACTATTTAATACAAACTTGTAAAGTTATTGATATTAATTTTAATTAAAGTTATCTTTTTTCGATGATATTTATTCGTGAAGTAAAACTTCTCTGATAGATGTACACTAAGAAAAGGATTGTTTCTAGATCAATCTTGTTATCTCGAACTATAAATTTTCTAATATAATTGATATTTGATTGACAACATATTAGCAAAGAATATTGTTAAATTTAGTTGAATTGAAAATATTAATGTTTCAATGAGTGTACATGTATTTTATCATAATATAAAGAAATAAAAGAACCGATTGAGGTTTGAAAATACCTTCTCCTTGGTGTAAATGTGTGTGGGAGGGGTGTTTTTTGTTTTTGGCGTAGTGGACTGACACCTTGCCTCAAATCATGATGTAATGAAACACATGATTAAGAGGCTAGGTTCGTCTAAGCTAGCCATCGAGAGTGGTGAGGTTTGTTCATTCATGAACATCGCTCACCTCGATACCAAGACTTTTGCATTTGTAGGTAAAATTTATTTAATATTTTCTCACAGGACATTGCCTTGTGTTGTTAATTGTTGAAGCGATTTTAATTTTCGCTGTCATCTGACTTTTGTTATTCAACATCAGACTGTTGCATAAAGACTTTTTGTGTTATATAATTTGTTTTGTATTTAGTTTTTTTTTTTTTTCTTTTGAAGGGGTTTTTCTTAGCTGAAAGTGCTTTTTATATCACCCCGCAACTGTTTACTATGTATGTATATTAGCACAGCCCACCTGAAGGTCTGTACCCATTCCTTTGAATAAAGTATGTGTGATTTCAATGTGTAATAATATGCAGTATATATTGAATTAAGAAAGTAATTTATTTTAATTTTTTTTCTATTTTGCAAAAATTTGTAATAAATTGTATAAGTGTAATATTTTTTTTTTCAAATGTGTGATTGCGACCTGGTATGATGGACACCTTAGCTTAATGTGTATATGTATACGTATGTTTAAAGAATTCTGTAGTTTATTAGATTAGCAATTTGAACAGAAAGTGATGCAAAAATTGTAGTAAAATTGTGCTAGTTTAATAGGTTGGCAGGGGGCCTATCCCCTGTGAGCCTTTAATTTTAATTATATTTTTGTTTTACTTTTGTTGTTATTTAAAATTATAAACGGCAAAATTATGTTTTTATTGCATTAAGATTAAAATATATACATTTATAAATACATAATTGACTTATATCTGTTTGATAACGAAAGGGTGCGTGTATAATTGATAAAGAAAGAAGGGATAAATGCAGTGAAATAACGAGTTATTCTATTAAGTTAACGCAAGGTATTCATGTAAGCCCTAAATAAGAAAAAGAAAGAAAAAAAACCTTGCATTTTTTCTTGAATATAATGCTATTGCTAGTAATTTTATTTATTATTATTATTTTTTATATTTTCCCTTTGACTGTAACAGGATTAGCTTAGTTATAACTCTTCATTTTTAAAGTTTATTATTTTATATGATGAAACATTCAACACAAATACTCACAGAAATACACACCATACTTACATAACACTGACACAACACGCACATCATATTAAGTTTATTTTTAATAAATTATTTATTTCAAGGGCTGGCAAGGGTTGTATATTTAAAGTTCCTTTTCCAAAATGCATCGGTTAATAAGGATAAACATGTTTTTTATGTAAGCCTCTGCTTACATTATTTGATTAAATCAGCTTTCATTATTAGTTAGGTTTTTTTATAGCACTAGCCATTTGTGGAAGTTTCCTGTTTGCTTTATGCAATTGTTTTAATTGTGACAGTTATCAAATTTATAAGTGAATTTTTTTTTATTTATGTAAATAAGTAGGTTACCTTCTTTGTATACATAACGCAGAAAAATTAAATAAAAAAACTTTTTTTTCAAGTGCTCTAAGACGCATTGTTTTTATGAATGTGTGTATCATTGCTGGATCTGTTCACTGTGAATCTTGATTATTACACACATTTATGCAATGCAGTATCGAAATATTGTTTGAAAGTTTGTTATTGTTTCCTTTTAAGAAAGTAATCCGTTACTGTCTTGCACACTTTTGTTTAAATTGTAATTATAACTATATATACATATATATATATATATTTTTTCTTTTGGACAAATTACTACATATTCTTTTTATCGAAAGTTCACTAGTAGTATTGATTATAATTGTATAAAGATTTGATCTATTAAATATTGCTCAAATTTTCATTTTACTGAATGTCATATAGACGTGAATATTATTGTAGCTTGGTTAATTTTTAAAGAATGAATGTAATTTATTATGTAATTTGTATTATAAAATAACCATTCTCTTAGAGTTTTTCTTATGTACTTGACATAATGTACAACAAAGAAGCATTGTTCATGAAATGAAATCGCTCAGTCTAGTTTACTTATCTTAAGTACATAAGGAAAATGATGTAAATTGAGCAAGCTCGTAAATAATTATGAGGCTGGAAAATCAAAGCATTTTTAATTATAGAATTATCAAAATGAATGTAAATTTTAAACTATTGATCTAATATTTACATTCATTTCATTCTATAAAGTGCAATCGGCAGGTTATAATATTAATTACGGCATTGCACTCGTTAGTATTAATGCACTTCTCTCAAAATATTTACGGATATAGAGAATGGATTTTGGATAAAATTTAGCCAAGCTTCAGTGAACCTTTATTCTTGTATTTCTTGCTGGTCGTCTGTGTATCTTATAATACAACTGTACAAAGATTAAATATAAGGATTTAGATTTTTTAAACATTTATTCATTGAAAAAAAAAATCTCTTCCAAGATATTTATAATGCATTGGTTTCTGTATATAGCATCTTATATATCTTAGGCCTAGCAGTTTTGTTTTCTTTTTTCCAAAAAGTAACATAATTGTTTGAAGGTGTTGTATATTTATTTGGCATTGTTTTTAACAATACATCATTTTAAACTATCATTTTTTAATTTATTTTTTATGAATCCCTTGTCTCCTTTCATTAAGTGAGTGTTGCATGTGTACATAAAAGTAATCTATTCATTAAATTCCAGTAGGCGTTATTTGAATAATTTGGGGGATCTTGTGGAGAATCCAGGCACCATTGCTTTTTAAGTAGTTAACAAATCATCTAATCACAAATCATCATCTAATTTCACAGTCATCACTGGGTTTGTTTGTTTCTTTTTACATTTTGCTCCTTAGGAAGATGGCCACGAAACCAAAATTTCCGTTTTTGCTTTTTTTTTTTTTTGGCTTAAAAAATATATTTAACTTCTGAGAGCAGTCATGGTAGTCTTGAATAGAATTGAAATATCACAATATAGATATAAAATAATAAAGATCACAAAATATGCTTTTCTTATAAAATTTGAGTTTTTATCGATTACAATCTTCTTCCAAATGAGTAGGTAGTGTTGTATAAGATGGGACTAATGTGGCATCTGGAATTTAATAACGATCTTCTATATAGGATTTAGAATGCTATGACATGATGACATCCAATGTAAATATTTTAAATATATGTTGTTTTATCTGTATTGTTAAAATTGAACAGTTTATTCAAATTGTAATATTAATATGGACTTCTCTCGGAATATTTATGGATATAGGGAATAGATTTTGGCATTATTAATTATATAAGTTTGTTTGTTTAACGTCACTTTATGCCACTAAGGCTTATCGGACGATGCTAAAGCGGGAGTCCTAAATTTTGCCTATCCAGGTATAATTAGGATAGGGATCTTTAAAGAGTACCTGACATCGTACAATCTACATCGGAACCTCCATTTTACGTCCTATCTCAGGGACGGCATAGACAAGGATTTTTTACTCCCATTAAAAATCCTTGGGACGCGAAATCGCGACCTTTAGTTTTGTAAGTTTCTAGGCAAGTTTCTAGGACACCCCTTAATTATATAAGTATTAATTACTATAATGATATTAATTATTCCTGATTTCTTTTAGAAAGATGAGAAACTTTAGGGTTATTATTTCATATTTCTCAGATATACAATGAGTTTAAAAAGAACTTGAATAGTATATCTGTGAGAGCTTCGCTGTAAATTTTATCATTGTTTTTAAAATATGTATTCAATGTTAAGAAGAAGTATAAGGGGTCCATTTTTTTTTTCTTAGGTGATCACCAAGTGTAATGGAAGGAAAATATTTTTATAGCTCTGGTAAAATGATGTTTTAAAAATATGTATTTCGTAAAATTATTTTACATTTATTTATCTTCTTAAATGACTAAGATATGGGAACATCGAATTTCTACTTGTCTGCCATTTTGAAACAAAATGGTGGATGGTTGTGTCAAATTCCTGGGATTATGCTTTAGTGGTCTGCTATTTGAAATAAAATGATTAATGAAAAGGAAGCTCTTGTGCATTTTTACCAGTTGTAAGTCTTATATGGGTATGACATTATTATCCTTAAAGTTAATAGTAATGAAAATGATAATATATTAAACATTATTGGAGAAGTTATTGAACATTTAAGGAGAAGTTAATAAAATATATACTAAAAAAAAATAGATAAAAGTATAAAAAATAAATTACTTTAAATAAGTAAATAGCTTCAGCAAAAGAGGAAGTTAATCATACAATTACATTATTTCTATGGGTGATAAAAGAAGGTATTTGTAAATGTGTGACTTTAAGAAATGGGCTGTCCTGCACCTACCCCCTATTTTTGGCCTCATCCAATTTCCATCACCGATAATTAGCTTCTACCCTTAGAGCCTCGCCTACGCTCGATTTTTTTTTTTTTTTTTTTTTTTTTTTTTTTTTTTTTTTTTTTTTTTATGATTCAAGTAGTCCTTTTTACTCTTTCGATCTAATTGGCAATTTTTATACTGCCTAACACTTACACTGTGATGAATTTCTACCCTTCTTCAGACATTCCATCACAAACACGAGATCCAGCAAATCCGCAAGATTCTGCGCCGCCACCTTGGCTAATCGAATTCGAGAAATCTATGAATGGCTTAGTACAACAGCTTATTACTTTAATACAGTCAGTAATAAACCATGTTCAAGAAAAAATATAAGTACATTTATTTATGGAGTTGTGGTAGGAAACTTATTTAATAGAGATTTAAATTTTAGGTGTGGGTTATGCCTTTAAATCTTGAAATATTAGGATCCTGTAGTCTCATTGAGTAGCCACAGATTTTTAAACTAATTTTATTTTATTTTATTCTGCACATCTCGATAATATAAAACTTTGGGACTGGAGAAAGGAAATATTTAATTTTTTTCCTGCAATCAATTACTACAATATTTTATTTTTAATAAATCAATTTCCAAAATATTTAAGGATTTTAAGAATGACTAGCAAAGGGTCAATTTTTAAGATGTTTTGGCGGTTGTTGCATTAACATTTCATTATTGTCAAATAACCTTAGAGACCTTAGAAGCCTAAAACACTGAAGGTTGGGACCACATGTCCCAGTTTCATACAGTGTCTCCCAAAAGTAATCGGAAAAATTAAATTTTTAAATTCAGCTTAAATTTTCTTATTTTAAGTAATACGAATTTTATTTCTTTTAACAACCCCACAAAATGCCAGTCTTACTAATGAAATATAGCATAAATATGAAAAAAATTAACTTTTCTTTGGAAAATTAGACGCAGGAAAAGATTAAAAATACTAAAATCTATCATCACAAAAGTAATCGGAATTATCAGCTTCCCTTAATCCTAAGCCTCCAGTATAATTATGAACAGATTTATCGCCTGAACTTTGCTCTTACCTAGCTGCCAAGAGTCAGTCCTTGCCCAAACGTGCCGCACGAATTAATATTTGGTGTTGAAATACGCAAAAATGAAAAAATACAGCTTAACGTCTATTGCAACCCGTTTTTATGAGGGAAAAAGGCTGTACTTTAAAACAAATAAGCCAAGTGACCGGAGTGCCTATTTCTACTGTTTCCGATATTATTAAAAGATTTAAAACGGAAGAAAGACTTGAAAGTAAGTCGAAAACAGGCCGTCCAAAAGTGTTGTGTGAGAGGAATGAAAGAAGAATTCTAAGGAAAGTTTGGGAGAATCCATTCATAAGTGCCCCTACTGTTGTGATCGACCTTCATAAGGAAACTGGAACCAAGGTGAGTCCGGAAACAGTAAGAAGGGTCCTCCGAAGAAACAATATCCATGGTAGAATAGCTAGGCGAAAACCATTTATTAGTGCAGTAAATAAGAAAAAGCGAATTGACTTCGCTAAAAAATTTATAGCACAGCCTGAATCATACTGGGAAGATGTAATTTTTGCAGATGAAAGCAAATTCAATTTATCTGGTACGGATGGGGTGGTAAGGTTATGGCGGAAACCCAATGAAGAGTTAAATCCAAAAAATACCAGGGGAACGGTGGAGGGTCTGTAATGGTCTGGGGCTGTATGAGCTCAAGGGGAGTGGGAAATTTAGTTTTTATCAATGGAATAATGGATAGCGAGATGTATGTAAATATCCTGAAAGGAAATTTAAAGGACAGTGCCCAGAAAATGGGACTTTTGAATGATTTTAAATATTATCAGGACAATGATCCAAAACATAAAGCCCTGAAAACTCGGTTATGGCTGCTTTATAATTGCACCAAAGTTTTAGATACACCTCCCCAATCACCTGACCTCAACCCCATTGAAAATTTATGGTCTATTATTGACAAAGAAATCAGAAAACACAAATTTTCTAATAAGGAAGAACTAAAAGAAAAGATAATGGAAGTTTGGAGTAATATTAGCCCCGAAAGGACTTCTAAATTAACAGGATCCATGAAAAGAAGACTGCAAGAGGTTATCCAGAGGAAGCGTTTTGCTTCAAAATACTAAAATTTGTATACCTAATTATAATTTATGACCATAATCATTCGTTTGTTTAATAATTCCGATTACTTTTGTGATTTCATGTTACTATACTTTCAATTGTTTTTGTTAATTTTTGACTGTTAATAAAATGTTTTCTTTTTCTAATGGAGCTTATTCCCATCCTTAATGTTGGGCAACAAAATGGGGAAAGGTATTTTCTTTTTCTGAGACAACAATACTCAGAAATTTCAATGAAATGTCGGAAGTTTGGTCTTTCCGATTAATTTTGGGAGACACTATATGTCACCATCAGGTTCACATGTCAGGGTGGCCCTAAATTTTTTAATGGTAGTAAAAATCCTTAGCTATTCCATCCCTCATATATCAAGTAAAAAGGATGTACCGAGAGCCTTTAAGTCAGCTATTAAAGATTCCTATATTAATTATACCTGGATGGCAAAATGTAGGAATCTCACTGTAGCATCATCTGATTAGCCCTAGTGGCATAAAGTGACTTCCTTAAGGTTGTTTTTTAAACAAACAAACAGGAACAGAAACCTAAGTTATATTTTTAAGTATATCTACGTTAGTAGTTCCTAGTTTGGTCTAAAGCAAAGCGGATCCCGGTGAAGGGCTATGTGGACTGTAGCCCCCCTCTCTGGGTAATTTTTGCATTTAACGAATGAACTTAACTATACAAGAAGTATGGAAGTAACATGAAGAACAAATAATATCCAGAACAATTAGATTATTATGAATTAAAATGTTTTTTTAATTAATAACGTCTTAGCTGATCAGGATCAAAAAATCTCAAATCATGACAGTAATTGGTATGTTATTGTTCCTGGGTTAAAAAGATTATTTGTTTTGCATTACAGTTCAAATGAAAATACGCAATTATTATTTTTTTTAAAAGGTAAAATAGGGGGTAAAGGTAAAGATAAAGGGGATAAAGGTAAAATCAAATTTAAATAAATAAAAATTTTTATAAAAAGGGATTGAATCGAAGTTAAAAATCGATGTTTAATCGATTGGTTTGTGTATTAGTTATGAACCTTGTTTGAATTATTAGTTAGAGTTAATCTTAAGTAATTTCTTAATTATATTTTGTCCATGGTTGCCCATAGTAGTTTCTTATAGATTCATGATTTTAGAACACTTTATTTCCAAGTTATGAAAATTAATAGTGAACAAAAATGCAATAAGAAAAAAAATAGGAACAGAAAACGATCTAAAAAGCGAAGAGGTAATAAAAAGAAGTTCAAACATCAGAAGTCTCATTTTATAAGAAGGGACGACTTAATGCCAGCTCAGTTAGTCAAGATGAATGGAGATTCTTTTTGGCAGAATTACAACAATGTTATACTCTGGCAAAGGAATTATTTGAATTACATCAATAGTTGTCATTTATCTCCACAAACCTCGTTATTATCAAATGTACCTATGAAATGTTGATTTATTTACTATTAGGTAAGTGGAATAAGTTGATAGAGTAACAACTAAGATTGTTTTGTTTTTGTTTTGGTGATTAGACAGCCAGCTTAAGGACACCTGATAGTGTGACACAGACAACTGATTTTAGTACTTGTCGAGGCTTAGATTCTGCCAGTGAATCGAAGAGTGATTATCATGAGTTACTACTTAATGATGATGATGCGGAAGAAGAAGAAGAAGAATTGGAAGTAACTGAAGAAATGATGGATTTCCTCGAACAAAGTATGAAGCACAAAGAAGCCATGAGTAAGTTTGTTTTATATTCTGAATAAATTTTGTTTTAATATTAAGTGGGATTTAGTCAATTCTGATATTATTCATTTACAATGTTTTTAATGAATTGGTTTTGGTATCTTCTCGATAACTGTAAATTTCTTGATCTTATATTAGATTAGCTCCTGTTTAATTTAAATGTAACCTATCAGAGGTTTGCTAAACCCTTAAATAGCAATCTACATGAAGGGAGGTCACAACCCTAATCTTAGCCACTTTTCGAATTCTATCTGAAATGTGATCTTGTTGCGACATTTTTTTCTATGTTTCATTTGGTTGGATTCTAATGTTGAAAGAGAACATTATCAAAATGTTAAAGTACAGATTATCGTCCTCCTTTGACACCTAGTGTGAATTGTTAAAATTTATTCAAGGGAATCTTGAAAATGTTAAAGTAAAATTGGTAAAGCTATCGCTTCGTTACTTCTGGGTAAGGCCTATTTCAGGAGTTTATGTGACCTTAATACAAGGGAACTCCCATCGCCTCATTTTCAGTTTAAAAAGGGTTCGATCAGCTCACAAGATCCCTGCTATCGATTCCCCCACCCTAGGCTTGCTCTTCAGAGATACTTCAAGAGTGATACTAGTACCTTTTTTTTTTTAAATACTGTTTATCGGTGAAGCATCTCCTATTTTACATCTGGGTGTGTGCTAATTATTTAGGTTATTTGAGCGTAAGATGAGCGAACTCTCTTCGTGTTCTTGTTTAGTCCAAAAGGGCCTGTATCAGCTTTTTTAGAACTAAGATTTCAACACCCCCTTGCTCTTCACAGGTAAATAAACGCCCTAAACAGGTCCTTTTCAGTTGAGATTGGGGCCACAGTAATGAGGGTCATATTGGTTATAGCTAGAAGTATCAATGGGGAATGTAATATTAGTGTAACATGGCAACACTGTGTTTGTGGATAACCAACAAAAAAAAAAAGAGTTATCTATATATAGCTTATAATTGTCTTATTATAAATGATGCATTATGTTATGTTTTTTATTACGAATATGCTTGATATTCAAGCTTGCCTTTGTTTGTACTATAGTAAACAACAGGGAACCATTTTATCTTTAGAATGTTTATTTTTCTTCTTATTGATGTTTGATTCATTTTTGTGTGTTTTGATTTATTAATGTGACTAAAACAAAGTTTGTTGATTCATTTTATTGTTTATGAAAATTTTAATTTCTTAATAGGATTGATGAAAGCAGAAGCTGAACTAGTTTCGAACCAGTCAAAAAAAGTTGAGGAACCACCTGATAAAGAAAAAGGGCGAGGTAAGATTATTTATGAATTTTATACTTAAAAAAATAATGGGTTTTTTCAGGATTTGAAATCGATAATTATTAAAATAAAAATAAAAATCAAATCCGATCAAAATTTTTACCTGGAATTTTTAAAAATAATATGATGATTTTTATTGAGTGATTTTTATTTTTGATAAAAGTGAAAAAATCATAACTTGATGATTATTTTTGAATTATTTTTTTTTCGATTAACAATTATAATCATTTTCGAATAATAATTTTATAAATCAGAAATATAAATTTTTAGTTTGGTAATGTGATATTCAGAAGAATATTACACCCCCTCCACCATTAAAAATTTGACATTACATTTCAAGAAAATTGATTAAAAAAATTCAACCGTCCGCTGTACGCCGATTTGAAACTACTTTGCCAATTTTAATACAATTTTGCACTAAGGTCCAAGCTCATCCGGGGACAATCCTAGTACCTACCTACCTCTTTATCCTGATCCGTCATTTTTATTCAAAACCAATTACCTGATTTGAGGGGCCATAATTCGGTCATTATTGAAGTTAGAAGCAAAATAGCACCAGATTTGGAATCCACATGTTTAAACCTTACAAACAATAAAACAAAACTTATTTGGATTTGGAAAAAAATTGGCGGTTTTTGGACTTTATTTTAGAGAATTTTATTTATTTATTTTAATTTTTAATAACTTGGGAAACTTTTGAACATTTTGTGGATTTATACCACCTTTATGGTATAAACGTGTTTTGTGGGATCTACACACGTGTTCGTCGTTTTGTTTCTCCCATATCGTAACACAATATATCAATTCCAATACAAGATTTTCGGATTTCTTTCACATGGGGGTGAAATTTTATGTTATCGGGGGCGTTGTTTTTAAAAAAATATTCATTTTGTATTTTAGTATAGGGGGGGGCGCACTAAAACAAAATTAGATTTCGGATTTCTTTCACACGGGGATCAATTTTTATGTTATCGGTGACGATGTTGTTGGAAAAAATATTTATTTTGTGTGAAAGAAATCCGAAAAATCTAATTTTTTTATAGTGCCCCCCCCCCGCTACTAAAATACAATATTATTATTTTTTTAAAAACATCGTCCCTGATATCATAGAAATGGACCCCGTGTGAAAAAAATCCGAAAATCTAATTTTTTTATAGTGCGCCCCCCCCCTCGCGCTAATAAAATACAAAATTAATAGTTTTTTAAAAACACCGCTCCCGATAACATAAAATTGGACCCCCGTGTGAAAGAAATCCGAAAAATCTAATTTTTTTATAGTGCTCCCCCCGCTACTAAAATACAAAATTATTATTTTTTTAAAAACATCGTCCCCGATAACATAAAATTGGACCCCGTGTGAAAGAAATCCGAAAATCTAATTTGCTTTTAAAAGGTGATTTTTATTTTCTGATCAATATTTTTTTTATCGCAATTTAATCATTATTATTTATTTAATACCATATCACTCGGTGAGTGATAATTATTTTTAATACAATTAATATCAAAGATCGATTTAAATTTTTATTTATAAATCAAGAATGATTTTTAACTTAAAAATCATTAATAATGATTATAATATGATATTTTGGAAAAAAATAATTATCGATTTCAAATCCTGTTTTTTTTTTTTTTTTTAAATTGGATTATTGAATTGATTTTTATGTTGTTATGTCGGGAAAGCTAATGCTTTCTTTATTAAGCTAGTTGTAGATCTAGTGGCTGCTGGATAATTTTTTTATAGTCTTGGTCTCTACTTTTGAAAAAATAAAATAATTGTATACTACTCTTAACTCAATGAGTGGGGCAATGTATAATTATGCTATCATGATTCAAATGACTGAACCTAAGACCAAATTCACACATTACCATGGTAACACAAGAGAAATTATATTTTATTGCTTACACATTAAAAAAACATCTTCTATCGAATCTCTTATAAGTTTCACACCGGAGAAATAAGACATGAATCAGGGACAAGACAAGAATACTAAGAATAATATTGTAGAAAGAGTTTTGTCAGTTATCATGAATGATAATATCGTAGTAGTGAATATGGTATAATGAAATTCTTGCAAGATATTGGTATTTGACAAAAATTATAAAGAGAAGAAAGGTGCATCTATGTAATCTAAAAAAAAGGGAAATACTTTTCAGCCCTAGTTATTAGAGAAGCTTGTCTTAAACCTTTTGAGCAGATTTTGTATTGCATTATTACTGCCTAAAATGTTTAAAAGCTGAGATATTTTGAAGCTATTTTCTATCTAGTGCTAAATTTAACCATGTTCTCTTTATTTCTTTACGATAGGTTAAATTATGATCAGAATTTTCAGTTTGAAAAAGTTTTTATTTTCGAAAGCCTACGTTTCCATTCAATATGTGGATCTTCATCAGGACTAAAAGAAAACAAAATATGAGTATCTATGCTAGAGAATGGCAATAAATGAATATTTTACCGAGCTGATAATAATATAAAAGATGGTAAACATTATATATGAATATTTAAATAAGTAGCTGATTAGCAAGATAAAATAGAATCTGATATTTACCTTCTGAGTCAAGGTAGATACAAAGACTGAAGGTAAAATAAGGTAAGAGGTAGTGGTAGGGGGTAGTTTGACGACTTCAAAGGTTTATGACAGGGAAACCCAATGCTTTTGAAGTGAAAGGTTACAGGACAACTGAGTGAAAGTAAAATATTAAAAATTAACAAAATAGATGGTACTGTATACGAATTGTTATGTTTGGACTCAATAATAACATAAAAATGAGATAATACCTATGGAAACAATGCATAAAAATTGAAAAATATACAGAAGGAAGTTATACAATACAAAAGATTATTAATAATACTAGAGGTACATAGATAATTGCGGATACCTATGAAATCAAAACTAGGATTTCAGGATGCGGAAGATGTTAGATAAGTGGATGAAATTATCTCTTTATCTGTTTTATGATTAACAGGGTTAGTTTTTCCAGATGGATGAAAATAGATTATTATAAGAGTCGTTTATCGTGGTTTGGTATGTACAGTAGCTAATATGAAGGGGTTCTCAAAGTCAAAGGAATGGTTGTGGACGATACTTATGATATGTAAATTTGTCTGCCTAAAAATAGAACAGTAGAATGAAAATATAAATTGTAGGTAGGATAATGGGTTACACCTACAACAAAGGATCGCTCAAAGTAGGCCGTTCTATGGGTAGGAATAAACAGATCTGTGGGGTGAGATCTTGTGTTTAATAGGTGGATGGATGAACGAGGTGTAAGGAGGTCGAGGATACAGATGGGTTTTTAGTTCTAAAGGATTGGAATAGAAAGGAACCAAGGAGATATTGTCGTCGGGATTCAGGCAAAAGAAAACCTTGCTCAGAATATAATTGGAAAGCGTGAGACTATCTGGGTAGATCCAGAATAAATCTGATATGAAGGTTTATTAATCATTTTAGTCTGAGCTCTAGTTCACCAAACAGCCCTTCATATACTAAGCATCCGTAATCGAAGTCGGAAAAGATGAGAGAAGGAACTAGGAGATGATTCGGGAGAAACATCCACAGAACCTTAGTAGCTGATTTAGGAATGCAATGGATTTTAGGCTAATTTGGGATTCTTTGTGATTTTAGGTGAGATGATTATCAAAGACGACTCCAATGGTTTTTATGGAGTCTTGGAACTGAATAAATAGGAGTGCTATTGGTGTATAATAGTGAATAGTAAGGAAGGGTTTTGAACCAATAAGGATTTGCTTTAGTTTTCACTGGATTTAGGCATAGTTTATTTTCTGTCGCCCAGCAGTCAATACTATCAATGTACTCTTGAAGTTTTTGAGCCACTTCTATTAAGTTTGGAGGTTATAGGTATATTGATGAAAGTGGGAGTGACGCAATACGGTGGAAAGATCATTTATGTAGATAGAAGGTATCAAGCCCCGAGGTACACTTCTGGAGAGAGGTTAAGATGATGATGGTGGTATAAGTTTATTCTTATACCTTAAAAGTATAAGGTCAATTTCTCATTATTCGTTTTTATGAATAAGTAATGAGGGTTGGGAGGGGTAATTATTAACGTTTTTATCTAATTTAAACAAAATTCGAAATATTTGTCCTTAATCATTTTAATAGGAGTAATAGCAGATCGATTTCTCATAAATGTTATTGCGGATATATTAACTTTTTACCAGTTTATCCATGAATTTTAAGCAAGAAAAATTTTAAGCACTTGTCATTTATACACCATTGTCCATTGTGATTTTAAAACCATGAACTTTGATGTTTCACATTTGCCTAGCGTCCCTTGGTGACCAACTTTTTTTTTCTAATATAAGTAAATAGAATTTGTAAATGATAAGAATAAATTGATTAATCATCAAATTTACAAGCCATTGGTGGAGTATTTGTATACAAATAATTTATAATATAAGTGTAAATATTTTTACATGTATGATTGAGTCCAAAATAATTTTTAAGAATTAATTCTCAAATAAGATAGGTATTGTAAGCAAGAATTTTTAATATTACTTTCGTATATTTTATTAGCTTGCATATTAATTATATATCAACTCTAATTCTTGTCATTTAATTGTTTAGATGATATTGAAGAATGCCAAACTCCCCAAGAAAAAATGATTGATGAAAAGAGAATTTCAGAAATGGCTAAGCTGTACGGAAAATCTTCACCCATGATATTAGGAATGGAAACAGCTCTTCAGTTGACATTTAATAAGAATTGTGATATATATAAGCCGGCTTTTTGGCCGTGTCTACCATTGAAAATACAATTTAGCGATAAATAAAACTTTTTTGTTTTCTTAAAAATTTGTTTAATGTAGGAAGAATGGTCTTCCCTACCTGTGCATATTATATTACTGGAGGCACTTTTTTTTTTTTTTTTTTTTTTTTTTTTTTAAACTGAATCCAAAGCTTATTATTTCAGTATATCAAGAATGTTTTTAACTTAAATTATATTAGTTATTTCAACTATTTATCAATTAAAATCCGATTAATATTAATTAATGACCTTTTATGGAGGCTAAAACATTGTCTATTGTTGCGGGATCCAGATCTTCTATCTTTTCTTGTAAATAGCTAGTATCAAAAAGCGGCATTTATTAAAAAAAAAAAAAACTAGTATTTTTAATTATAAATTGCATCTATGAAATGTTAAAGTCTTCCTAACACATTGAACCCTAACACACTTAAAACATCAAAAGTTGCTCTTGATCGAAGAGATCCACCAACAAGTAATTATTTCTATTATTTAACAGCTTCAAAGAACAGTACCCTTCTTATCCATCCATTTGATCTTTGGCAATTTCATTAATGTAATGTAATGTATTGTTAATTGCTTATTGAAAAATTAATCAATATATATTATAAAGCAAAGTGTACAATGTGCGTGCCGAAAAGGCTCAAAAACGACTCAACGCACGTTTAAGAGAGTTATGTCAGCGTGTTGCTATAAAACCCATAACGGAGAAGAAGGTTTCTGTTTTTCTCTTAAGAGTGTAAAATTGAAGAGAAAAGGACTGGAATTTTAAGACTCTCGCACCATTTAATTAGCCTACCTGAGATTGAGATACAAGGTTATGAATGAAAAATGTAGTTCGAGCTCCAGGCTACCAGGAAGCGCTAGGGTGCGTTTCTCTCAATGTTTATTGTTCATTCATTCCGTTCAGTTTGTTGTTTAAGGTTATCTATTTTATCAGCTGTTCTTATTAAATTACTAAAAAATCAAGCGAAAATAATTAGTTTCGCCTTTTTTTTTCAAATAATATAATGATTTTACATATCTGCAATCAATTAGAAAACCGATTGGATACCTTACAAAATAAATTTTCTCATGAGAAGGTTAATTGATTAACACATTACATTTAATCAATATATAACACATACTTAAGTAAATGCATGCAATACATAAGTATTTAATGCAATATGAGTGAACATTTTTTAGTAGTAGAGTGAGCGAATAAAAACAGACATAAAACAAAAAAGAAGAGCTCTATTGACTGATTATAAATCGAAAATAAAAAAATGTTCTTATTGTATGTAATTATAAAAAATGTTTTTTTTACTATGTATGATGAGCATTCCATTTGACAAAATGACTAATTCCAATTACAACATTTTTTCAGTAAGATTTTATCATCCCTCATAGTTCTGGATAAAAAGGAATATGATGAAAAAATTTTGCCCTCATGATATTTTGGTTTTTACTTTGTAATAGTAGGCGCATAGTCCGGCCAAATTACGGGGAGGGGGATATCTTAAGGGAGGTTGAACTGAAGAAAGGTCTTAAAAAAAAAAGTTTCAATGAATCTTCGGTAGATTTTAAACTTCTCGATTTTAAAGGCCCATCACAGTAGTCGACGCTTAAGTTATACTCGAAATATAGTTTTTTTAACTAATAGATTTAACTATTATCTAATAACTTATTATCTGCTGACTGCTTGGAATGCGCTTATAGGATTCAGAATCATAGAAACCACCAAAAACGATGCATGACTCGACAAAGTTGCAGCATAATTAATTGTTCATTCACCATTTTCAACCCCCTTTAAAGTATATAGGATTCCTTATTTGGGCGAACTCTGCAGATCTCGAATCTTAATATTGATACCGTGTTAAAAGTTTCAAGAAAGTGCTAATTTATTTCTATATTTTCTTTAAATTTAAAGTTTTTCTGTTATAAAAACTACCACACAACTACCGGAGCGAAGCCGGGAACTCAAGCTAGTTTAAAATAAAAAGTTCTGGGATATTTATTAGGTATAGGCACACAAATGAAGGAGAAACCTCATGTGCATAGCTTACCCTAAGATATTATGGAATATGAAAGCCTTCTTCATCTAAATGCCATACAAATAATGTGAGAGATGTATCATTTTGAATTATGTTTTATCAGTATGATTTATTTTGCATTCTTTTAATCCAGGGTACTATGGTCTTAAGTTAATTTTATGTATTACAAATTAATTATATACTTAATTATTTTTATTTATGTAAAAATAATTTGCAGGCGCATGTACCCTAATTCACCCATTATTTACTAAATGTACCCTTATATTTTTATTTTATTTTATTTATGGGAAGAAAGCAATTTATTAAATTTTTATAACTGAGGTTACTTTTAAGTTAATGTAGTATCTTAACCTTGTAATTATTAAAATTCAGGGGAAGTATATTATAAATCAATCAAAGTCAGGAAAATAAAGTTGTTCCAGATTGATTTCCAATTAAATTAAATCAAAATTTAATTTAAAAAAAAAAATTGGATTTTTAAAGAAGTTTGCTGCGGTGAAGGACCCATATTGAAGTTTTGTGACACAGTAAACGAAGTTTGATGTTTAATAGGAAATTATAGGTTATCCTAAAGCATATATGTATATAATTAAAAAGGAATTAATCTCCAAATACTGAGGAAGTTAATAGAGCTTATATAGCTTAGCATTATAAGGTAAGGAATTTTTTTTTTTTTTTTTTTTTTTTTTTTTTTTCTCCCTTCCTAGATGTTTCGGGCACACGGGGTGCGGTAGCGGTGGGTTAATACGTTGGGTTACACGTACGCCCACCGCTACCAATAAAATACACTTTTTTTTCTAATGCTCTTATTATACAAAATTTAAGGAAGTTTTAATTTGGGAACATTAATTAGGTTAACTGCTACATTGGTGCAGCCCAGAGCACGGGTGTGCACCTAAAGGATGGGGCTGCACCTTATCTCCTTCGCCGGGTGGATGTACAGCCCTCCGGGTGCTATCCATCCGTCCGGTCCTGTCCAGCGCTCCTGGTCAGCATCCGTCCGGATGGTCCTCCAGGGGGTCCAGCCCTCCTGATCCTATTCCGCTCCTATTCTTCTGATGTCTCGCCGGGACCGGGTGGTGGAGCTCTTCCGATGGTGAAGTGCTTGGGGCCCACCACCTGCTTCTACCCGTAAACGAACTCCCTAAAGGCTGGGTATACATCTTCTTCAACCAGACGGGGGAAGTCGGTCTCGGCGAGGGTGAACAACCCGGTACTCCTTGACAACCTGGCTCGGTGTCCATCCATGGCAGTGCAGTCCACTACGACGTGCTCGGCAGTCTCGGGTACACCACACGTGGGGCACAGGGGGTCTATATTCTTCCCATGGCTTTACAGCTTGCCCCGGAAGTCCCCGTGTACCGTCAGGATCTGTGAGACCTAGTAGTCCGGGACCCACTTTGCCTTTAATCTTGATTGGACGGTGGGGAAGAACTTTCTCAATGTAGAGCCCTTTTGGCTATCTACCCACCGTCCATTCCATTCTTCTAATAGGTCCTCCCTCAGTATCTTCTTCCAGGCGTTCAGAGTCTCACCGATCCTCTGCCGAAGCCTTTCAAGGAGCCCATCTAGCCCCTGCCTCTTCACCTCATATCTAATGGTGTCTTCTTTATAATCTTCTTTATAAATAATGGTGTCTTCATTGCTCCCGCCAGCACTTGCACTGCCTCGTGCGACACCGTCCTATAGGCCTTGGTCACCCTATTGGATACCCTCTGTATGGTCGCCAGTCTCCTCTTCTGTTTCTGTGTGAGGTTACGGCTCCACGCCGGGGATGCGTACCGCAAGATACCCAGTACCTCTCCTTTATTTATCGTCATTGTCGCTGGGTACCTGAGGCCCCAGAAAGCACCCCCGATCCTGCAATATAAGCTAAGGACTGTTATTAATGCTGAAATGGCATTAACTATCCGGGGAGTTATGCAATTGCAAGTAAGGTGTCTCAGAAAGTCCATGGGAAAACCCGAATGGACTGAATTCATAATGAGAAAATCTGGGAAAACCTTGGGCTTTGCCAGTTGGAGAGATAAAGGAGCAGCGCTAGCTGAAATGGTTTGGAGACCTTAGCAGCCTCCAGCAGAATGGGAGATGACCATAAGATCATGGATGGCTAGGTCAGACCAGAAGGAAAGCCCCTGCAATGTTGACCCAAGGCAGATGAATATGGATTATATCACCACAGAAATTAGAAAGAGGGTGAAGGATTGCTACTATCAGAAACTGTGGTATCTTGAAAGTAGAGAAAGAAGAAGTATGGAAAAAAAAATGTTGAGAACGTTAAATATCTCAGCTCTAGAATTTAATAAGTTAGTTTCTGTTGCATGAAAATAAAAAGGATTGCTGGTGGTAAATGGATAATATCTAACACTATGCTTTATGAATGTTGGACCATCATGGACAATTTTATAAAGATGAGACTAGTCGCTAATGACAGTGATATCCACAAAGTAGATATGTTGTACACAATAATTAATCAGTAAAGTATTGAAAAAGAAAACTAGATCAAGAAAAGACCATCCAAATATGGAATTGATCTTTGATAGTATAATGGGAAAGGAGGCAATAGTAAATCCATTAATGTAATGAGACATCCTTTTAAAAAATAAATAATAATTAAACTAAATAAATCAATATTGGGGAAAATAACAAACGTTTTCTTATTTATAAATATGAGATAAGGAAAGCTCAATGAGGTTTGTATGGCTCTGCACTCGAATCTGCAAGTGTCAGGTAATTAATTGTTTATTTTTATTACTTATTTATCATTGTCTTCAAAATGAATTTTAAAAATTATTGATTCAGTTAAATCAGTCCTTTATCAATCATTTGTGGAGGAGAAACCAGATGGATGAGTGTAATCATGATCTAATCACCATGTACCATGTCCATGTGATTGACCTAGAAACAGTATTTAACAGTAACCCTGAAACCAATGCCTCTCCATGGGTGTTGTTGGTTGTCTCAGAAATGTCTTACTTTTATTATAAAACTGTAATCCCAGGACTGCTTTTTTTTCGAAAAAGGGATTCATGGGCGCCATCTTGGTTTGGATAATTGCACTTTTTCATCTTCCTTACAGGGATAAGGCTGTTGGCTGTTCTGAACTTACAAAATCATTACCACCACCATCTCTGGGTTTGCCAATATCTCTTTTCCCATTCTCCATATATTTCCAAATTTTATAGGAATTCTGTGACCTTATATCCAGAGGCGTCTGTAGGATTTCCTCTAGGGGGCCAGACTGGAAAATTCTCTAAATGGTCGAGATATTCTGACCTTTTAAGGCTCAATTAATTGTTAAAATAAAGCTTATTGGTATTTAAAAGTCAAATTACGTGTTTATATAATGCACAATTTATTTAATTCGAAATTTTTGTTTTTCAAAATTTCTAAGGGGAGGTAGCTCCCCCCCCCCTCCGGACACCCATGCCTGTATCATCAGAAGGTGTTGCATCCAATTTTGACAATATTCTTTCATATTATTGTTAATATTAAAAATATTTAATTCTTCACTTACATAGTCATTTCTGACATTTTCTTGCACCTCTTTTTATTATTAAGAAACTCATCTCAGCTGAAGGTTAAGGTGCCATTATACTCTACGAACTTTACCTTCGAACAGCCTTCACGTCGACTGTTCGGGTAGTCTTGGTACTTTATCTGATCGCCTGTGTTCGGGGGTAGCGCTAGTGTCACTTTTGATTTGGGTCTTTCCCAAGTGACAGGAGTTGTTTGTGATATTAGTGTGCCGTTGTAATTCGTCTCCTATTTTTTACTTTCACTTAGCTATATATGAAATATATAGTAAGTGGAAGTATTGCGATCGTGAAAAATTTCGACTTCCGGTTTTCAACGGAAATACACGTTTTGGGGTTGGGAAATGGTGTGTGTGTGTGTGTGTGTGTGTGTGTGTGTGTGTGTGTGTGTGTGTGTGTGAGTGTGTGTGTGTGTGTGTGTGCGTGAGTGCGTGCGTGCGTGCGTGCGTGCGTGCGTGCGTGCGTGCGTGCGTGTGTGCGTGTGTGCGTGTGTGCGTGTGTGTGCGTGCGTGTGTGTGTGTGTGTGTGTGTGTGTGTGTGTGTGTGTGTGTGTGTGTGTGTGTGTGTGTGTGTGTGTGTGTGTGTGTGTGTGTGTGTGTGTGTGTGTGTGTGTGTGTGTGTGTGTGTGTGTGTGTGTGTGTGTGTGTGTGAACAGACTAGCTCAAAAACTATAAACCGTGCGAACCTGAAATTGGGTATTTGGTGTATGTATAGACCCGCGATGTGACAGCAAAAATTTTATCAAAATTGCTCAAAGGGAGGGGGTACTTTATTTAATAACTGTTTAAGTTTTTATCGATTTTCTCAAAAACGGCTCTAACGATTTTGATTAAACTGAATATTTGATCTATATATATGCCTGAGATATGACTGTAAAAATTTCATCAAAATTGATCAACCGGAGGGGGGACTTTACTTAATAAATTTAGTTTCATTTTCACGGGTTTTTTGTATTTATTCAAAAACTGTTTTAACTATTTTGATCAAATCGGGTATTTGATGTATGTATATGCCAAAGATGCGATAGCCAACATTGCATCAAAATTGATCAACCGGAGGGGGGGACTTTGCTTAATAAATTTTGTATCATTTTCACGTGTTTTTTTTTATTTACTCAAAACAGGCTTTAACGATTTTGATCAAACTGGGTATTTGATGTATGTATATGTCAAAGATGTGATAGCCAGCATTTCATCAAAATTGATTTACCGGAGGGGGGACTTTACTTAATAAATTTTGTATAATTTTCATGTGTTTTTTATTTACTCAAAAACGGCTTTCACGATTTTGATCAAACTGTGTATTTGATGTATGTATATGCCAAAGATGTTATAGCCAACACTTCATCAAAATTGTTCAAACGGAGGGGGCACTTTATTTTATCGTGTATTTTCCAATCTTTTCCTTTTTTTCGATATCTCAAAACGGCTTTAACGATTTTTATCAAATTCTTCATGTTTTTGTGAAAATTAGGTGCTCTTCAACATCAGGTAAGCTTTATCATTATTGAAATGTTCTGAGGGGGCTTAAATGAGGTAGGGGCCTTTTTGGTTTGTTTGTTTTTTTGTTTCCTATAAAGTACCTTGGTTTTTGTTTATATGGAGAAATTAACTGTCTCTCGTTACGCCTAAAAATAAGAAATGGCTAAATATGGGATATGATGAAAATAAAGAAAACATATAGAGGAGAAAAAAAGAATGCGGAGTACGCCTTTAATGGCAGACCATTGTTCATAATTAAAGCTGTTCTGTTCATTTGAGAAGTAGCAATTAAAAAACGCATTAATTTCTAATCTAAGTAAGTTGGTAAGTGAAAGTTGTGTGTTGCGAGCACGCACCAGATTTTTTTATATTTCAGATAATATAAAATATATTGATAATGGAGATTTTTCTTCACCGCAAGGTAGCGTAGGGTGCGTCAGCCATGTTTGTTAGCTTAACGTCACGTGAAGTATAAATGGCTGTTCGTGGAACGCCGGTACGTCAAGGTCCGGGGGAGAACCGGTTCGAAGGTGAGGTTCGTAGAGTGTAAAGATACGTTTACAGAAGCATATGTTATGATCATTATTGCTATCTCTTAAATTTATGGAAGATCACCTTGATTGCTCTCCAGAATTAAATATTATATTTAAAAATTTATAATTTTTAAATTCTGAATGAATTTGAATGAAATTAAATTTTTCATTATTTTTCTTCTGAAAGAAAAATAATGTGATTTGAAATCGTAGTATTCTTCCAAACGAGATATATTTATGAGAAAAGAGTCCTTTTACCTCGACTTAGATCACCAAACCGTTTAGTAAGTCCCGAAACTTAAACTGAAAAGGTCCGGTTGGGTGTCTGTATATCCTTTTAAGCGAGCATGGCGCATAGAATTCGCTAGTCAGAGTCATATTAAGCCCCTGGTTTTAACTGAAAAGGACTAGCTGGGATTTTTTTTTTTCGATCCTCGCAATTTCATCTATGGTTCTATTATAGAGCCAAACCTAAAGTTATATACGTACTAAAATACAAAAGTGTTGCTTTGATACGCAAAATCGCGATGCGTTACAAATTTTAAGGCGAAGTGGCCGTGCGAGCTAAGTGCTGTATCTCTGTCAACCTGTACTCAAATACCGGTACCTGGGGGTCTTTTCACAACTGCGTTAATCCCCCACCCTAATTAATGGCTCGCTGAAAAAACCCATGTAGCTATGAAGGGGAGAAAAAAATCGTTTCAGTGTAACTGACAATAAAGTTTACTTTATTGAAAAAAAAAAAATTCTCCTCAGGCCCATAGTCGTAGGAACATAACTGAAGTATCCATTTGAAGTCTACAGCTGTGCAGGCATAGTAATTTCATTAAGATTTAAATGTCAGTTTATAGAATAACCTTTCAGGGAACACTGAAACTGTTCTTGATCTTATCCTGTATCCACATTGTACCTATTTTCTACTTGTAAGATAATTATTTATCCTGTGTCTTTATCAAGTAAATAGATCTTACTAACAATGACACATGTTTTCTATTCTACACCTGTTTAAGGTTTTTTCAACCCCAAACAATATAAAAGTTGTTTTAATAGGTTATATGTTGTTTGAATCACAAAATTCGTCTGGTTCCTTTAGGAGGAATACTTGAAATTTATTACCCTTTGAATTACTAGAGGATCCTTAAGCCGAACCTTTACTTATGAACTTGTCCACACTTTGGCTTATGATCATGTCAAACTGTGTATATTGCGGGAACACGGAGGAATACAATAGTGTTAAATATAAGTGTGATGAATCTTCGAATGCTAGTCTTTTAGGACCTACAATAGATGAAACGTTAATATATTTAATATGCGTCATTTCTTCAACCTTTGCTCAGAAACTGAATCTGATCCATAAAGACTCGGGGCAAAGAAAGGGTAGATTGGAGAGGCACAGGAAGAGTTCCCCCTCTGGCTCTGAAAGAAAATACCATAAGCGACATCGTTCTAAAGATTTATCATCAAAAAGGCAAAGCGAGGCGGTGAGTTTTAAGTTCCCAAATTTTAAATAATTACACCTGAGCGTATCTAGCGAACGATACATTGGATAGTTGCCCCCCCCCCCCCCTTACAGTTTGTCAAATTTTCAAAGCGAAAATGTTAGGTCTTTTTTAGGTTCGCATTACAGATTTTTAGCCTTCTCCATCTCTACTTGTCTATCTTGGGTTTATTTTTTCCATTTTTGTTACACGCAGCTATTCAGCATCTTTCTGTATCTCATCCTTCCATCCATCTGCTTTCTGACTTATCAGGAGATCTCTTGTCTACAATTTAGGAATTTATTGCCGTGTAGAGGTTTTCTGATGATTGCTTACCTGGATATAGGATGGACTGACCAGTTGCCGTCAGCAGTTCTTTGCTGATCCTTCTCGTCTGATGAACGCTCGAAGGGCTTTTCTTTCAAATCTTTCAATACTTTTTTCTTTGACGGTTGTCAATGTACAGATTTCAAAAAAAGTAGAACAGAGCTGGTTTTAGCCTTGCACTTTATACCCTTACCATAAGAGTTTCTAGAAAATTTTCTAGATTTGAGAGGGAAGAAAACTTTGCGCTGATCATCCACTGTTTTATTTGTCAATGGGCCGTTAGGGTTTTGTGGAGCCGAGTTTATTAAATTTCTTCAAGATTTTTATTATTAACACATATAAAAAAAAATACGTTTTACCTACAATTTTACTTCACTGCACCCCCTCTCTCATAGGGGTTATCCTGGCTATTTATCTTCACATGATTAGCAAAACATGATTCTCCAAAAAAAGACAACCTCATTGTAAAAACATGGCTGCCATAAAAATGATTGATATCAAAAAGACTCCCTCGCTTGAAATATAGCGACTGTGTTTTGGGACTCATTTTATTATTCTTTGTATTTATTTCTTGGTTTTAGTCAAAGACTAAGAACATAAGTAGTAAGGAATCACGAACATTAATGCACGCTACCGTGAGAAAGGCATCGCTCTAAGCTCGGCGTTTTATTTTAAGAGGTATGGAAACCAAAATTGCACGGTTTGTCAGACTATTGAGTTGCAATAGGTTTCCAACATTATATAGTCTCATGATTTTGTCGAATTTTTATTATTTTCATTCCCGATTTATTTAGTGGGGCAGAACGCTGCCACGTACCTTGATTAGCGAAAAAAAAAATCGGAAACAGTGAGTCCTGTCAGAAGTAATCATTATTTCTCTAAATAATTTAAACAGTTCTTTGTTTACTTGAAAGCTACACAAAAACAACTTTCTGTCTCTAAAGTACGGTTTACTTACAATTATTTATTTAAATGAGATAGATTTTCCTTAGAACCAGCCTGGAAATTGATAATTTTTATCAACTTCTATTTGTAATCTCAAGAAAGAATATAATTTTAGAGATTTATCAATATTATTTTGTTCTGATTTTTATATTTTCTCAGAGGTGTCATCCGACTACAGGGAGTAAGGAACACAGGCACAGGAGCTCATTTAATGGCGATAACATAACCTACCGTGTAAGCCATCAATTTCCTCCATCAATTGAAAAATCTTATTTTAAAGATGAATTGGCGAAACATTGCTATTCAAGAAATGTTTATCAATAAAGTTATAAAAAAAAATAAAAAATATATATGTGTTTATATATAGAAAGAAGTACCTAATTAGAATTATGTTATTGATATATATATATTACTAGATCTAATGGATATCCTGTTATGAATATTTATTTTAAAGCGGTGACCGAGCGCTTTGGAATAGACTTTCATCACAATTATAATGCCCCGTCGTTTAAAACGTTGTAGATACGATACCGATCAGATTCAACCCATATTTACGAGCATATCTTGGAGGCCCCTAGAATTGAATGTCAACACTCCAAATCTGTAAAATATGTTGCAACAGCCTTGAAACAGTTGTCAGAGTTTGGTGAATAGAACAAAAAGGCATATTTGCCGGACTTTTCCCAAAGTGCTTAAAACTGATGCTGATTTTAGCAATGCTATCATTAATGAAGAAAAAAAAAATATGATTTTACTCAAACTGATTCTACTGATTTCAAAAAAATATTTCTTTCATCGGATTCGAAACAGCAGCTCTGCGTGACCTTCATTGACCAGAAATGCCACTGCTTCCCCTCACTAGTATTCTCCAAGTATGTAATGTAAAATAACGCGGAAGGTATACACTGGGCCCAAAATTAAATCCATACAAGCACGCGAGAAGATTCACACTCCATGATCAGAAAGCGCCCAAGCGTGAAGGCCGGTATTATGTGAAAATAATAATACATCAGTTTAAAAATGCTATTGATAGATATGATTATGATATAACATGAATATTAGTGATGCAATACCCATTGGTCACCAGCACCAAATTATTGCGGGAGGGACGGCGGCTTAATATTGTCATAGTTGGGTAAAAATTCGAGATGCTAAAAGTCGAAATAACAACGCCTAAAACAACCGTTGGTACATATAATTCCTCCTCCAACGATGTATTTTAAAGCAATTTATAAAACTTGCCAATTTATGTCTCATATAGAGTGTAGTTAATTGCCCCCTTCCAAAATATTGGGGGGACGCGTCCCTCCTGTCCCCCCGGCGTTGACGCCCATGGCAATACCTTTAGATTTGATATCGTTAACAATACAGCCAGTGTCGTACATCGTTATAAAATATATGAAATTATAACCCTCTAAACATCGATTATATAAATAAATTTGTTTCTATGCTTGATGGCTTGTAGTAGCACAGCTTTTGTCTTTGAAGATACAAAAAGTATTTAAATAATTTAAAGTCAACATTAAGCTAACATCAGGGCGGTGAAAGAGCTTATTTTTATTAATTGATCAGTTTCCAGATATCTTTGCAAATTGGTATAAAAAAAAAAAAAAAAAAACAACTAAAAGAATGACCTAGAAAAAAATAAAATATTTTTCTTAAGATTTTATAATTGAACGTTTCCTTACTTTTTCGGGAGATGATTGCTCTTTGGCCTATCCTAAAGGTTAACCGGCGTAGCAAAGTGTAACCTTTTTTATCATTCAAACGTGAGGCCTAAGAATTTATTATAATTGAAATGTCGATATTAAGATCTTCTAAGTTTGTGCGGTACTTCGTTACTTTTGCTCGAAATACCGTTTTCACACGACCCACCGAATACGATAATACTTTGCTTAGAAATAGTAAACTTTTGGTTAACTCCAACTTCAGGTATGATAAGCTATTTTTTTGTTTTTGTTATATCTGATAAATTTTTCTTTCTTACATGTTTTATATAATTCATCAGATCTTCTAATTATGTATTTTTAGTTTGAATTCTGGTTTATTTCCACTGCTGATGGAAGACTATTAAATTAGAGTTTTTACCTCTCCTTCTGGAGTTTTTTTTTCATTGGTTTCTAAGTTAAATGTTGTTAATATGAATTAATTTCTTCATATTTTATAATTGCATAAAGTACTTTCTCCTAACTCGTCACATAGCTCATTAAAGCATTTTCAAGTACTCACCCTGCTATTAATATGTTAATAACTGTAAATTAAAACAGTACCCTACAAGGTGATGAGCAAAAATTGTCAAAAGTAATCATATTCATGTTTAGTTGGGGGCATTTTGGACTTTTTGATCCTGCTGAAAGGATTATCAAAAGAATATTGACTGACTATTGATGATGTAAATATTGTGGCCAAAAGTGGCACATGTGGGGGAGAAGAAATATTGGGAAGGCTACTGCTACGTTACTTCAGGTTGTGGCCTGTTTCGATAGGTTACTTTGTTGTAATATAAGTGAGCCCCATCTTGTCTTTTTCAGGCCTTGATTAGCTTCGTTCTAACCAGTTTTTGACCCACGCTTGCTCTTTAAGGATAAATAATCTCCCAGACGGGTCCTTTCCAGTTGAGATCAGGACATTAATGTCTCTAGAGGTCAAGCAGTTGCCTGCATTTCTATCTCTGGGCTCTCCCTATTTTGTCAATGGACGTTGGGACAAAAACACTAAGGAATGTCATTTGTTTCATGAAATAAAGTTTCATGTTAAAGACAAAGTCGGGGTGAATATAGAAAACTGAATGAGACTGTGAGAAAATTAATGGCTCAGTAAGCCAACTCAAGTGGAAAATTAATATACATAATGAAAAAAAAATGCATAATGGAATCAATACCAAATAACTTTGTTTTATATTTTGAAGCAAAATTTGAAAATAAAAATAAATCAGAGTAGTTCTTATAAATGAATTTATTTTTAATTCATTTATTATATGCAAGTTAATACTATTCAACTTTTTCTTATCCATTTTATTTGGTTTTATGTTTGTTTACAGCTATTCCTCTCAACCTCTTACTCAGAATAAAAATATCGAAAAATCTATTCAAAAGCTTGACCAAGATGTCCGAAGGTCTGGAAGAATATCAAAGAGAGAATTGGAAGAAGTATTTAATGAAATCAGGCATACAAGTAATTTTTTTTAAAATGATAGCTGAATTATTTAACTAAAATTTAAAAACTACATTATCTCGCTGTCATATTTTACAATTAGTTTTATAAGTAAAAACTTTACTGCTTGCTCGGTATTTGTTGGCAGCCTTACGAAAAATATTTGCGACATTAATCTGTTACTAACATTTTTTTTTTAACCTTCGTAATTACTTATTAAATATATATTAATTAGTATAATAAAAACAAAATTATTTTAATTAATTATGGCTGTTTTAATTTTCAGTCCTTTTAATAAGTATTATTTGCCAATTAATAGTACTTTAAATTTATTTATATTGAAGCATTTTGAGTGTGGTATTTTATTTTGTGAAAGACAGTATATTCTTATTTAATATTTTTATTTATTTTTTTAGAACATGCTACTAGTACTCAATCGTTGATGATTATTCGGTGCTGTGGTAGTCTAGTGCCTGAAGAGAGCCCAGAGGTGAGAACTAAGCTCGTGAATGAAATTTGGTCTACGTTTGAAAATCTAGGTAAATTTAGTTAATATATAACTCTATATGACGCGTTTAGTTTCAACACCGTTTACATCCATTTTTTCCAAACAATGTTTTTTTCTTTTTTTCCAAGTTTTTAACGTTAAAAACAATGTGTTGACGCGTTAGTTTCAAAAACGTCTAGATCCTTAGAAAATCTATACTGAAAGATTCCATTTCTTGTTAAAAGCGGTTCCAATTGATCCTTTTTTGATCAGTTCTGAAAAATTGAAAATGGATGTAGCCGGTTTTGAAAACAAATGCCTCTTATAAGATACATATGACTTTCATGTGTGTTCACTAAACACTTTAGTTTATCACATCAACTAATTATCAATCTCTAATTGAAGCTTTGATAAAGGTTAGTTCACCGTATTATTATTATTAGGCACTACAACCCGCTAATGATTCATGGCCTCCTTGATCAGCTTTTGTCAGTTTTCTCTTTCTCGTGCATTCGCCTTCCAGTTTTGAATTCCGAGGAGGGATCTTGCATCATGGGCCAGCGAGGCCTGCCATCTCAGGCTTGGCCGTCCACGCCGTCTTGTTCCTTGGAGTGCCTCGGTGAGTATCTTCATCGGGATTTCTGAGTCATCCATATGGGCTACATGGCTCACCGCAGTCTTCCAAATTTGATGACTCTAACTAGGCCCATTCATCAGGTCTTACAATTCCTGGTTTGTACACCTTCGCCATTCATTCCCGACTTGGATTCCTCCATAAATGCTGCGTAGGCATGCCTTTCAAATATCTGTAACACTTGCATATCGGCATTTGTCATTGTCCAAGCTTCAGACCCATAAGTAAGGGCGTATTAGTACCTTGTAGAAAACCAGCTTTGTTCCTGGAAAGAAGGTTGCTTCTCAGCTGAGGTCTTTAGAAAAAAAAACATTTAATAGCAGCAATGATCTGGCTCCTTATTTCAGCAGTATTATTGTTATCTGAGTTCACCTGTGTTGTGAACTCGTTCACCTTCTCAAATCTGAAACTGCCGTACCGCACTCATTCCTCAGGATCTGCTCATTGTCCAGTAACCATATACTTGGTTTTGCCTTCATTCACAACAGTTGAGTGTATAGTACTTATTAATAATACTGCAAATAGTTGGGGGATTTATCAAAGCAGAATTCACTCAGAAATGAAAAATTGTTATATTATATGCCTTAAAAATCATGGGGTACTCAGTATAATATGTTTAAATATTGGAATGGTTTCTTCTATGGCCCCACCCCCAACTATTTTATTTTTCCCTATAATTATAGTTCAAGTTGTAGGTTTTTGACCATTACTCATGAGCTATTTAACTATTGAAGATGTAAGTTAACTTTTAAAGTTAAAGTTTCTGTGGTATAGTGGTTAGCATGGCAACCTACAATACTAAAGGTCACAGGTTCGCGCCCATCAGTGGCCCTAGGATTTTTAAATGGGAGTAAAAAATCCTTAGCCATGCCGTCCCTTGGATAGGATGTAAAATGGAGGTCCCGAGCCTGTACGATGTCAGGTACTTGTTAAAGATCCCTATCCTAATTATACCTGGATAGGCAAAATTTAGGACTTCCACTGTAGCATCGTCCGATTAGCCTTAGTGGCATAAAGTGACATTAAACAAAGAAAGTTAAAGTTTGTTAATCACGTCACTTTCCGCTTTAATTATTTATATTTTTATAATAAATGAAAAAATTAATTACATTTTGAAACATTATATTTTAGCACATTCAATACAATAACATTTTGCTTAGAAACTGCCAACCCTTAGGTTGATTCCTTCTTGCAGTATGAAAGGATAATTTTTTTATCTTGAACACATCTCATATTTTTTTTTTCTTTTAATTCTTACATAGTTCATCATATTGCTGGTCCGGAAGTAGAATGACGTAACTGAAATATTAAAATTAATAAAATGGCTCGTTAAGTCATTGGCATCTTCTATTTGTATCTTAATTATAATTTTTCTCCTTCTGAGTTTTTTGCTTTTAAATTAAGTTTGAGGTCACAGGAGAAAGTGTATAATATAAAAATATTGCATTTTCTAGGAGTCCCATTTGACATCAGCCACTACAATGCCTTGTTACGAGTCTATTTAGAAAATGAACATCAATTTTCACCTTCGGAATTCTTAGCGGATCTACAGACGAAAGGAATCGAACCGAACCGAGTCACCTATCAACGACTGATTACATCTTATTGCCAGAGAGGTGACATAGAAGGGGCTACGAGGATTCTCGAATACATGAAGGAAAAGCAAATGCCTGTAAATGAACATGTCTTCAATTCTTTAATAATGGGACATTTTCAAGCAAAGTAAGTTATTTTTATAATGTTTTTTTTTTGTTTATTCTTCTAGGGATTGGAGTATCTGATACTCTGATTCCCGAATCCCGAAGGAAGTAAGATATCCGGGGCTTCACATGCAAAAGAGACTGACATGGAAAACCCACATTGGACTGAACAACAACAAACGATTTGGATTATTATCTAGGTTACTCGACAGACGTTCCAAATTATCAATAAATAACAAACTTATCATTTACAAATAACTAATAAGTCCATTATGAACATACAGGATAGAACTATGGGGGTCTGCAATACCCTCCAACATCCAAAGAATTCAGTCATTCCAGTCCAAGGTATTGAGGAAAATAATAGACCCACCATAGTATGTGACAAATGACTTACTTTACAACATACTTACAATATCCCAACATACATCGATACAGCCATACTTCAAAAACTTTCACCCAAGACTAACTTTTTTAACACGAACTCCTTAGCACAGACACTAACATCTTACATAAACCCTTACATTACACCCCGGCGACTTTTGAGATGGTGGCCGAGAGATATGCTAAATTAGTTAAGTTAGCAATTTATCCAGTTGGAATTTCACGCATTTGCTCATTGCTAATTTGAAGATGGCAAGTTTCACTGACATTTTGTATTTGCATTTAGTAATAATAATAATTTATTTATTGTATAGAAAACAAATTGTTTAATTTACATTATCATACTTGGACAAATATATTTCATCAAAAAATATTTATATGTGTAACTAGCTGTGCCCTTTGTTTTAACTGAGTTAAATTTGATTAAGCATGGCTCTTCATGATTTATATGATGACTATATTACTTATTTAATTATTATTTGTGGCATCTACTCTCCAGGATCATTGTCCTCGAGTATATTGTTTATTGTATCTGATGAGTTTAATAATATTAAAAGGTCAGATTGAAAAATAAAAGTTTTTTCAAAAAAACCAGAATCCCTCCTTTATTGTATCAATTATATTTTTATATTATCACAGGGTTTTAATTTTAATAGTTTAGGGTTTAATTACTTACACATCATATCACTTTTAAATTTCTTTAAGTTATACCAAATTTCACAGAAATAGTGGGATCTCATTTCTTCTTCATCTTTAAGCGTCCCCTAGACGATCAATATTTACTTAAATATTTTGTACATTATTATTCTTGGCCAATCCACACGGTGCAATACTATTGCTCAATATTATTGCGAAGTCAGCTTGTGGAATAAGAAGATAGCAGGTTCTGTGGCTATAGCATTAGTTGTAGCTTCGAAAAAGAAGGAAAACAAGAAGCGCAGGTGGATGGAGTAAATGGCTTAAAAAAAGAAATAGGTACACTCATGAAAATCTGTTAAGTGAACGAAGAATTAGTGAACCTAGTGACTTTGAAAATTTACTAGAAGTAATCTATACGGAATCCCTGTTTTAAGTGCCCATTTGGCCCTCAACCAATATATCATTGATAGCATTTTTTGCAAACATTTATTTCTGTTATGTCATTTTCTCGACATTTTCTCTACTGCCCAAGCTGATGTAATTTTTTCTAAGTCAGTTTGAGGTTGTTGAAGGTGTTGGCGGGCCAGCGATATTAATTCTTCAGACTCATCAAGTCTCTTTGCCTTGTTTTTTGGAGGACCTTTCTTGCGCTGTAAAAATTATACCTACAACTTATTTCAGTTGTATTGAGCAATATTGACAGCAGACGACGCAATATTTACTAGATTGCATAATAAAAATCAAAACTATTTTTGATTGACCCAATATATTGCACAAGCTTCCAATGTGATCGACAGACGCTCAATATTATTTTACAATGTCAGTTATTGTGCAATTTATTGACGTATATATTGATCGTTTAGGGGCCGCTTTAGGCAAGGTAGGAAGGACTCTTTGTATAATTAAGTCTTCAAAGGACGAATTCTAGTTTTTATATAATATTTAAATTAAATATTCACATACCTTGACTAAAAGTAAAAGATTTTTAAAATTACATAGGAATTTATTTTGTTTGTTTTTAGTGACGTGAAAAGTGCAGTAGGCATTTTAGGCGTTATGAAACAAGCTAACGTGAAACCTTCAGCTGAAACTTACATGACACTGATGTGCGGCTATGCGAAAAATGGCGACATTGCAGCTATTAAAGATGTTCTGTCAACGTGCGAAAAAGAAGATATTGATATATTGGACAGAGATATTTTAGAAGTTATATACACCCTTGCCATAAATAAGCACACCGATCTTATGGAACAGGTATGCTATTTGTTATGTGTTCATTTACAAATTATAAATAATTTTTCAAATTATTATTACAATTTGGCAGCTATGGTAAAACTAATAGATTCCGAAATTATTGAAGTTTGAAACTGTTTCATGTGAATATTTTTTTAATTTGTGAATATTATGTAACTATATGATTAACTATGTAACATTGTAAAGATTGTTTATATTCAATCAGAAATTTTAGTTAAGAACATTCTTAATTACGGGTATGCTGTTATTACAGTTTACTCAGTTTACAATTTCGCTTGCCTGACAGAAAATATGTATTCCGTTAAACAGTTAAGCAATAAAACTCATTTATACATATGCTTATACTATTCCAGCATTGTGCTCATTGAAATATATTGGTTTGGTGCAGAAGATAGATAATATGAACAAGTTTAGATATGAAAATGAAAGATTTTAGAAATTATATCTAAAAAGATGGGCGTTTTATAGAAATTAATTTTGATTATTTTTATTGAACAAATTTATCTGAACTATCACATACATTGATCGTGTTAACATTTATTAAGACGTTTATTAAGTGTTAACAAATTATTAAAAATTAGTAATGCTTTGATGCACTGTCGCATTAGATACATAGACTTTTTCTCCCTTATACTATCTAAGTATAAGCAATATTTGGAAAACATTTGAATAAATATTTTGGAAAATATTTATGTAAATCATTTAATATAATCATGATATACAGTTAGTAAAAAAAGTCTGTGTATACCACATTAAAATTTTCTAAGTTTGCCCAGGACATCAAAGGAAATGAAGAAAACATTTTTTATATTATTTTCTTTTAAACTGTAACTTTGAAAGAATTAAAATTCACTACCAAAAGAAAAATAAATATAACATTAAAGATAAGGTAAAGATAATTGCTAATAGAACTGAACCATTGCAAAATAAGTCTGTGTACATTTATTATAAACTCCTTCAAATACTGTACAATAATAAGCAAACGTTTTCATTTTAAACAAAAAGCTTTATTTTAGTCAGTAAAGTCTTTATAGTGGCTGTGATTTGCGAGTTTTTCTGTTACTTTGATAAAAATGGAAATTTGTGTAGAAATTAGACAATTAATTATTAATTTAAGAAATTAGGGAAAATCTTTGAGAGAAATGGCATAAGTAATTAAGAAACGTCACTCTACAGTTAAAAGAATAATTAAGCATTACCAAGAAACCAGTTATCTTCAAAGTAAACCTAGATATGGGAGGCCCAAATAAATTTTGAGAAATCACTGGCCTGCTATTTTGTGACCTGTGAATGATAATCCTACAATGTGTGCACAACTGCGCTTCAACAAGATTACCAGCTAATAGTAACACCACAATAACAATGTGTTTACCAAAAAAAAAAAAATTATATTTTGAAATAATTAATGTACAAAGACTTTTTTATTTTGAATAAATAATTTTTATAAATGTCTTAAAACGTTGTTTATGAAATTGAAAATGTTTAAAATTATCAAGTATTAAGGGTTAATTTATAAAGAAAATAAACCAAAATTAATTTATAAAGATAGGAAAAAACGCAGCGGCTCATGTGCACTGCCCCATTGAAAACAAGGTACTTGTGGACCGCAAAAGCGTCGAGTAGCTGCCCGATACGAGGAGAAACAAGCTTTAGCTCCTGAGCCTATCGGACTAATCCGGAACATCTGGCCGTCACTTACCGCCCATGTGTACTGCCCCTTTATACCCAACGTATGTCTGCCTATCAGCGTAACATTACATCTAGGGGCCAGCGTGCCTTGCAGCTCATGTGCACTTAAACTACTTTTATTATGCTTGTGTTCTGAATTTATAGATTAAAAATTTAGATCTTCTCTTCTCCAAAAAATATTTTTCTTATGATAAATCCAGAGAGCCACAAAAGGATTTTTTTTTTTCAATTTTGTTACATTTTTATTAGATTTTAATTATATCTGTCATGATTTAAGTAATAATAATTTTAATGCTATTTTTAATTATATATATATCTCATCCTAGTTAGGTGAAAAACTGAAGAAATTACCAGGATTCAATCAAGATGCGAAGAACGTCATACTTCGACTTTTAGTCAAAAATGAAGATGAGGCCGCCTTGAAAGTATTCCGTATGATGATACCAGTCGTTCCCGCGGAAGGTGAAAATGTGGCCATTGGAAGCTTTTTGATTAGGCAGATGGTTAAATGCCAAAGAGTAAGTAGATAAGTATATTTTTATATGACGAATTTCAAAACTCAACCTTTGGTCCATTGAAAAATTCTTGATAAATTGAAGTAACTCTTTGTATTTAAATATGCTCTGTTAATTGAATTGTTTTCATAATAACAATATACATACGTACAACGATATACATTACTTGGCGAGTTAAAAGTGCTCTATAATTCAGAAGTTTTCAGGAACTAAATCTCAATAAAAACATCTACTCATCGAATTATCCCCTCTTATTGGTGTTCTTTTTGATTTCCTGTCTGTTTAGTGTTTCCTGTCTGTTTAGTCTTCAGTCAAGATGAGTTTGAAGAGTTTGTGCCATTCAATTTTTTTTATTAAATAAATCCCTTATCAGCAGTCCCTTCACTGAGTTTATATTTTCCCTCAGAGTCATTCCATGTCAGATCAACACACTTTTTTCCCTCACCAACTCAGATTTTAATGAAATTTAGTATTTAGGACACCTTCCTGTAGACTAAGAAAAATACCAAATTTTAGCTCAATATCTCAAAAAAAATTGAATTTGTTGTTGAATTGTTGGAAAATTGAAATTAAAATTTTACATTTATTTTTAAGAAAATTTCTTTAGTACCAACCTATACACTGTCTTATATCATATGAAACGGCATGAAATGCGCTGTTAAACGACACCAATATCTTAGTCCTAGTCAAATTTGGAAAAAATCTACAGCTATTTTTATTCATGATTTTTTTTTGTTTCTGGGCCTAAAATTTTTCAATAATTATTTTAAGCATGAACCCATTGCTTTCCCATCATAATTTTTATAGCACTTATTAATGACAGCCTTTTAAACTCCACTGATTTTTTTCAGAATTTTAAAAAATGGGCTTTTTGAGAAATTCAAATTTGAAATTTTGATTCAAATTTTGAAAAACAAATTTCTCTTAAACCCTATTGAGTTGCATATCATAAGGAAGGTCAAAGATTCAGTTTTAAAATGACATACATTTCAACTCTCTATCTCGTCTAAAAGAGCTGCAATTTCAATTTCCAGATGATGCGACAGGTCAAAATTGTGCGTTTTTCCTTGGGTTTACATAGCTATATTTTGAAAACCGGTTGAGATATTTAGCTGAAATTTGGTATTTTTCTTAGTCTACAAGAAGGTGTCCTGTGTACCAAATTTCATTAAAATCTGATATAGTTCAGGAAAAAAGTGTTGATGAGACATGGAATGACTCCTCAGTTTCTTTGTAAAACATAAGACAACTAAAGAAGAAGCAAATGTTCCATTTATGCAGAAACGAGGAAACTGAATAGAATATAAAGACATAGCCAGTTATCTTTAATTAATTTTAAAATTTCTGAAATATTATCTTGTATATAAAATTCTCGTGCCACAATGTTAGTTACCATACTCCTCCGAAACGGCTTGAACGATTTTTATAAAATTTCATATGCATATTCAGTAGGTCTGAGAATCGGCTACTATCTATTTTTCATACCCCTAAGAGATAAGGGTTGTCCATCCCTGACATTTTTTTTTATTTTTTGGACAAAATTTTTTTTTTTATAATGTGGCATTAAAAAATACACACAACCCTAAATTTTCCCCCTTCTATCACCAACCCCTATTTTTTTATAGTCATTTTAGTAATATGTTGAGCGCCAAGCAGTCTACGATGGTATCGCTGTTGGACTATTGGCTGGGGCCGAGGAGGTCTCCCGCAAGCTAAAAGGTTGTTCTGGGCCGGGGCCCCCCCGCCGAGGGTGATTTCAAGGCGTATGGGACTGCTCCAGCCCCGAAAAATTCGCCAATGCAATTTTTTTGTTTTGTTTTTTTATTTGGGGGTGCATGGAGATGAAGAAGAGGTCTGAACGCCAAGTAGCAAAACTGAGGGATGGAGATGAAAGGGACAGGAGAAGTATGAAGGGATTGACATGGCGGTCATAGCCGGACATCCCCAGGGGGCTAATACTTCAGGTAGTGGGGGCTATTACCCTGGGGCTGGGCGGTACGTACGTACCGCTCTCAAAATTGTTAATGGCAAAATTAAATTATTTATTTATTTTGCAATTTATGTATCATTCTAATCATATTAAAGTTTACAAATTAGGAAAAAATGCTTCGGCCCCATGCAAAAATACATCATCTTTTCCATGGCACTCAACGTGTTAATCATTTTTCATCCCGCTCGATAACTGATCAATTATCACCTGGTAAGTTATCCCCACCAGTTGAGCCTAACATTTAATTGAAACATTTACATGGTAACATTCTATCAATGTCATTTTGTCACCCGTCATAACAAATTGTAAACAATCCGTATATGCTTATAACGGAGTTTATCATTTAAAATGAATGAAACTATAAACAGTGATGTGCAGAATTTACTATAAACTATGATGAGTAAGTTTGAAGAAAAACAAAAGGAGCAGTAAGATCTTTTAGACAAAAACCAGTAATATTTACTTGCGATAACGAGCTTTATAGGTCAATTTTCCAGAAGAGTTTTGGTACAAATGCATCGTCATGACATTACAGCACGTGTGTTCAGATAAAAGTTGAAGTCTTTAATGATTTTCATTACTCCAACACGTTGCTGGCTGTATTCGGTTGAGTGGCAAAAGCGAGGATTACCTCATGCACACATTTTGCTTAGGTTAATTGACAAAATCCGTCCTGAAGAAATCGATAATATAATTTCTGCGGAAATTTCAGATCCGTCTACTGACCGATTGCTGTTTGATATTGTTACAGCAAACTTGATTCATGACCCATGCGGCACTCTTAATCATTCATCGCCTTTCTTGGCAGATGGAAAATGTACTAAAAATTTCCCTAAAGATTTCTCTAACGATACTATCACAAATGTCGACGGATATCCAATATATCGTCGAAGAAATCCCGATAATGGCGGAGGATCATTTATTAAAAACATCAGCAACACAGACATTGACATTGACAATTGTTGGGAGGTGCCATATTCGTCTCTGCTGAGCAAGACATACAATGCTCATATTAATGTTGAGTTCTGCAGTTCTGTGAAGAGCATCAAATACATTTGCAAGTATGTCCATAAAGGAATGCTCCTCCAGTGAATAAAAACGATGAAATAACACTCTACCAAATTGGTCGGTCATCAACTTTATTGAAGCTGCCTGGCATATGTTTGTTTTTCCAATTCATGAACGGGATCCAGCAGTTGTTCAGTTAGCCGTCCATCTTGAAAACGGTTAGTGTGTATTTTTCACGACCGATACAGAGATTGATTGTGCTATAAATCCACCGCAAGCTGCATTGATAAATGTCTCAATTTATTCAAATCAAACACCTTGGGGCGAGTATTTACAGTCAGTCCAAGGCTGACTGAGTGCTTTTATCTTCGACTGTTGTTGGTTAATGTTACTGGCCTATTGTCATTTCTAGATATACGTAAAGTGAATGGGTAACAGTATCCAACGTATAAAGATGAAGTTAGTAATTTCTTTTCTACACTAGAAATTCCCTAGAAATAATTTATATGGCAAAACAACGTTTGTTGGGTCAGCTAGTATACATATAAAATCTATATGGCTGTGTCGCCACACAAACTTTCTTTACCATTTACCTAAGGAAAAAATGGCTTTTATTTTAACTTCATTGATATATCCTTCTGAATTGCAAAGTAAACAAAAATAATATATTTCAATAGTCTTGATTTTTTATTAGAAGGAATTACCAATGCTGCATAGAAAAACAGACACATGTTCAAAACGCTATCTGTAACGAATCTTCTGATTTCAATGTTTTTGTCTTTTTGATGATTTGATGTGTAATTTGGTCTCGTGATTCCATTGAGGGATTCATCTATGGTATTCTCATATTTGCGTTGACTATGTCCACTCTCTTTCCAAATCTATTTTGGCCTTGCTGATATTGCTTGCTCCAACCTAGTAAAAGTTTCGGGGTCACCTGTGGTATAGTGGCTAGCATAGCAGCCTAAAACATTAAAGGTCGCGGGTTCGCATCCTACTGCGGCCATAGGATTTTTTAAAGGATTAAAAAATCCTTGGCTATGCTGCCCTTCGGATTGGACGTAAAATGGAGGCCCCGAGCCTGTGCGATGTCAGGTACTCGCCGCTAAAGATCCCTATACTAATTATGAATGATTAGGCAAAATTCAGGACTCCCACTATAGCATCGTCCGATCAGCCTTAATCAGGCATAAAGTGACAATTAGCCTTAGTGACATGAAGTGACGTTGAAAAAACAAAACAAAGTTGTTAGCCTCTGCTCAAATCTTGAGGTTTCATTAATAACTTCCTCTGTTTCCTCCAGTAGTCCATTTATTTTATAAAATAATTAAATTAAATTTCTCCAAATCAGGCCTGATTTAGGAAGAAAAATGTAACTTTACAGGTATGCAGACAGTAAATGGCATATCTAAAATCAATAGTCTCAAATATAAGAAAGAAATATAGATGCATCAATTTTCAACAGTTACATGTATAAATAAACAAATTAAACGAATAATAATAGATTAACATAAATTGCTTTGGAATGGTACATAAACTCTTATTTGGTTGGTATTTTTTTAGACTGTTTATGTTTTTTATTTTTTATTTTTTATTTTTCTTTACTTACATAAAGGTCTTGTCAAACATAACCGCACTGTAGCATCAGATCTGATTCATTTACGAAGGATAGATAGTAACCGGTCACACATGCCTGACACCGGGTCAACCGACTGGTTACTATCTACCCTTCGTATTTGAATCGGATCCGATACACGCCCGTGCTGCTGTGCGGTTATGTGTGACCAGACCTTAACACGTTCGGTGGGGACTCATTAGATCTACTGGCCATGCTGCGTAGTTTATTACTTCACTAGAAACGCTCGTGAAGGGGGAATTTTGACAATTCTTCGGCAAATCCGGTATATTTTGCTGCAGTTACGTAACTGAAGGGAAATAGGAAGTGCTGAAGAATTGTCAAAAATTCCCCTTCACGAGCGATTCTAGTGAAGTTATAAACTACGCAGCATGGCCAGTAGATCTACTGAGTCCGCAGCGAATGTATTAAATGGGCAAAACACAAATTAATTATTTTGTAATTAATTATTAATCTCTGTATATATAAGAGGCTTTGTCCTGGCTGACAGAATCAACGCAGAGCAAAAATTACTAATGATAGAAACTTGAAGTTCGGAATTTAGATTTTAAACGTGATGTAGGTAACCACTAAGAAAGGAATTTCGAATATGTAACCTCTCTATGTTTAGCTCTAACGGACACCTATTTTTGCACTTTGAGAAAAATATCTAATTTGGACTCATTTTAAAGATCTTGATACGACAAGTTTAACTCGAAAGCCCTAAGGGGCGTCGAAAACCATGTTTTAAAGCCAAAAAACGAAGCATTCACGACGAGTGAGCAATTTTTTGTTTCAGCGGTTTTAGTGAACTCTCTCCCTTGCGCGTCTTCCCCCTCCAACATTCCACCTACCGGAAGCTCCAACCCCTCTCCCCCTTCGCTCACTTCGTTTTTTTAAATTGATTTTGTTAACATAGTATATTAAATCAATATCGATATAATGATCACAGATTTGATTTTAAAGACTCGTGGGTAAAGCTGCGATGGGGAATGCTAGTCTTGAATAATACAAGATGACCCATGATTGATGTTATTACCTAAGATACCAACTACTAGTTAACATGTAGTTTGTTTACCTACTATAATGTAATATTGGTTGGATAGTAATTTTTATTTAAAAATTTCCTGGAAAATGTGCATTCTGATTGATTTTTTTTATTTTAAGCCCGTTGCGAAGATTATCGAGATCTGTAATGATTTGAAAAAATCTGGAGAAAATACTTCGGCCATTTTCATCGCCACTGAAGCAAGCTTGAACTATGGTACACCTGAGATGAGTTTAGAACTGTTGAGTGAACTGGCTAAAGAGCACGAATTATGCCATCATTATTATTGGCCGATTCTAGTGCAGCATGGAAAAATGGGAAATCATACAGGTACGAGTGTTACGTTTTTATTAATATTTTAATTACACTTTATTATGAATATAGAGGAGTCGGGAGAAAACAAAAAATCTTCAAAAATTAACTGTTTTTGAGGAAAGTGGATAGGGATGCTGTAGATTCTTATTTCATGATATAAAGTTTATAGTAGTTTTTTATGAGTGCTTGGAGAAAGAGTTTATGCATTGTATTCGATTAAGTTAAGCTAAGTATCAATTATTTGAACTCTTACTGTTGTCAATCATATATTGTTTGATGACTGATATTATTTTTTTCATATGTAGGGGTCGGGGCAAAATAGTGCCAAGAAACATTTTTAAGAAAAATAAACTGTAGCTGCAGTCTGTTGTATATTACGTAGGACTATATGACTTTGATGGAAATGCCACCTAAACATGACTATAAAGAGCCTCTATAGTCATACCTATTTAGGTGGTATTTCCATCATAGACATACAGTCCTACGTAATATACAGCAGACTGCAGCTACAGTTTATTTTTGTTAAAAATTTTGCTAGACACTATTTTGCCCCAACCCCTTCATATATTTTCATTAACACCTTAATATGCTATTTGTGACTTTTATCAATAATGTATTCTAGATGTATTTATATCGGTTTAAATGTAAATAGAAGTGTTTAAGAGTCTTATCGTATATGACTTTTCTTCATACTATGTTATTGGTCACTAAGAAGAGTTTAACAAAAAAAAAAAAAAAAAAAAAAAGATTAAGAAAGAAAGAAAGATAATGTCAGGTAAACCATTAATTTAACTGTTTGGTATTCAAACTTATTGGGCTGTATTTTATAAAAAAAATAATTTATTATCAGTGAACAAATATAATATTTAAGAAATAAAATTAAAATAACAACTCTGTAATTAAAATGGAAAATAAACCTTGAATAGAAAATTAATTACAACAAAAGAAAAACAACATTAAATTTAACATTGAATTAAGAACAAAATAACCACACATTTTGTGTATTATTCCTATACAGGAATAAATTGTTACTCGGATGGCTCGCTCACCAAAAAAGGCTCAGGAGCGAGTATCTGCAGAAAAGATAAACCAAAAGATGGAATTTCAATATCACTGGGAAAATATGCTTCAGTATTCCAATCAGAAATACTTGCTATTTGCCAGTGCGCCTCAGAGCTGCTGACTGAGAAAACAATCAATAAAAAGATGACTATATTCTCATACAGCCAAGCAGCGATTGGGGCAATAAGAAATCAAACGACGAAATCAAAGGTAGTAAAAACCTGCATCACAACACTAAACAATTTAGCAGAAACTAACACAGTTAGAGTAGAATGGGTACCAGGACACTCTGGAATCCATGGAAATGAAAAAGCGGACGAACTAGCAAGGGAAGGTTCCGCAAAAAAACCCGTAACCCCAGAACCAGTAATTGGAATTAGCATTAGCTATGCCAAAAGAAGGATTGGGGAAATTTATGGAGCTCTTAAGAAACAATACTGGAATGATAAAAACCTCTATCACTCCAAACTCTTTTTAGAAGGCTATTCTGCTAAAAGAAGCAAGTTGCTATTAAACTATGACAGGAAAGCACTCAAGCAAATTACAGGATACTGTAAACTTAACAAGCATATGTGCAAGCTCAAGCTAGCAGAGTCACCAATATGTAGATTCTGTGGCAAAGAGAATGAAACAGCCAATCATATAATCTGCTGGTGCGACAGATTCGCAAGACTAAGATTCAGGCTATTCGGTAGGGAAATTATACCCAAACTAGGATCAAATGACTTAGTCAACCCAGCAAGCATCCTAACATTTACTGACAGTATAAAAATACTAATTTAGTACTCAAACCAAATTAGGCACACAATAGACCGACGGTGGTCTAGGTGCATAAAGCCGCGGAGAAAAAATCCTTAGCTATAAAAAAAAAAGAAAAAAAGAAAAGCAGGAAAATAAATAAAGATGAAGAAATTAGAACAAATATATTAACAATTTATAAACTAAAAATAACTTAAATGTCACTCTAAAAATATTAATTGAAACAAAACACTGTAATTAACTACTACTATTACGTACTAGTGTGCGTGTTGCCAAGGCAATGTATTATGAGTGTAGTAATAGAGAAGAGCGTCCGTACAGGGCTCCAGTCAGACTAATACTGCGATAGAATTGTTTATAATAGGAGGCCCTTGGTATGAAGACGGGCTTAGTGCTTAATAAAAAAAACATAGCTATAAACGTAAATGTATACAATTGGTTTATGTTTAAATAATTAAAATTTTATAACAATCTATTATTATTAAATCACATTAAATAAAATCTTTCTTCCTTAAATAAATAAAAATAAAAATTCGGTTCCAAACATAAACAGTGATTCATAATTAAGTTCAGTGTAATACATTTAATGTAAAAAAGCTCACGAGAAAATATCGGTTAGCACAAAATAATAATACAGTCCTGACAAAATTACTATGTATTTTTATACTTTTTTTCTTCACCTAACAGGAAACAAAAATTGCTTAATACAAAACGATTTTGCTTCTCCTACTGGTGGTGCCAGTATGAATTAATAAATTAAAGAATTTATAAATGTTTTTAAAAATTTCTACCACAATCTACAAAGGTAATGTCGTACAAAGTACTCATACCACCGTTCCTTATATATGGGCCCGGAACATAGAAAAAGACAGAGTCCAGCGAGAAAAAATTGCTAATTTTTGAAGGGAAAATACTCTGAAAGATGTATGGCTCAGTAAAAGTAAATAATATATGAAGCCAGATGTGGTAAGGTATTTTGAGGTACGAAGATAGGCAGGCCACATTGTTGTTGTCAACCCCAAAGAAGTTGTCCAGAAGATAGAATAAACTGGGAAGGATGAAACAGAGATGAATGGACGGAGTAGTGCCGATGCTAGAACTCTCGGAATTTAGAACTGGTGGATGGTCACATGGGAAAGTGAAGTATGGAAGGCGATTCTTGAGACAGCTAAGATCCTGTTATGGATTGTAGAGCTCAGGATGATGATGATAAAAGTATTTTTTATTTTCAAGAGCTTCTTGCCCCCTTCTCTGATTTCTCTTCACGCTCCTGGTAGGGCATGCCCCTATTATGGGAATCACTGATTTAGTGGGACCAAGAAAATTATAAAAATATAATATGAAGTTATATAAGCGACCCCACTATATTGGTAAAGAAATATGTACTTTATTGTATTCATTAAAAAAAAAAAAAAAAATATTTGAAAAATGTTGTCAATAGGTGTCAAAATGCATAGGTGTCAACTTTCTCTCAACACCGAGAAGAGGAAAGCCATCTTGATTGGATCTCCCTCCCTCCTCAAATCAACTCCTGTCGTTCCAAATCTAGTCCTGAACAACTCATATATCTCATTCCACAATGCCATTTAAAATCTAGGCGTTAACCTCGACCAATCCCTCTCTTGGAAACCACACATCTTACAAATTTCCGATCGTACTACCTGAAACAGTTCAATCCTCTACGATATCTTCTTCCATTCAAAACCTGCCAACTCCTAGCCTCCTCTCTCATCTTTCCCCACTTGGACTACGGCTGTATGGTGTACGGCGGACTGTCCGGTGAACTCGAAGCTAAAACTTAAACGCCTAATGAATTGTACAATACGTTTTATCTTTGGGAACCCAAGAGATACTCATATAACCCAGAACTACGCCGAGTTAAAGTGGCTCTACCCCTCCTACCGTCGTCGGTATCTACTGGCTTCCTTCTTGCACCAGGCCATCAGAACTCAACGACTCTCCTACTCGTATATCCTACGGAGCCTACAATTGTAATCCTCCATCCAAACCCGCCCAATCAGATCCTGTACGTCCGATCTCTATCCTCCAACCCACCAATATTTATGAAAAATCTTTCATGCAAACCATACCCCTCTGGAACTTCCAATATCGAACATATTCCATCGACTTCTCCTTTCAAATCCCTCCTCTTCGAGTTCCTATTCAACTCCCAATTTAACTAGGCACTGAAAGAACACGATTGGTCTTTAGAAATAATTCTGTTTAATATTGTCTTTACCAGATACTATCTTATCTATTTATTCAAGTTGTTTTATTTTATTTTGTTATCTCCAAATATCTTTGTCTTCTTTCTTCCTCATATTTTTCTTTCAAGCTGATTGTACTTATAGATTGTTGTATTTCGGCATGAAGGAATGAACTCTCTCTGTTTCTGGTTTTATTTTATTTTATTATAGTTTTATATTATTCACATGTATATATAAATTTGACACTGTATCTGTAAATATTTAATATCATATACAGCCACACTGACTAGAATCCTTTATTATGTATCAATAATTTATTCTAAAGGAACATCAGTCCCAGGATAATAAAATTGCTTCCCATTTTTTTTTTTGCATTCATTTAAAAATCAGGCAGACGATATAATATTTAGTTTATATTGGATTTACCTATCTTATTAAAATGAAACAGTAATAATTAAATTATTTTCTCTGCGTTTAGGGATAACCGAAACTCTATCCCACATGATCCAAACAATGGGCCAGCCTGTCAGCGGTGAAACCTTGAAGGACTACGTCGCTCCTTACATCCCTCAGAGTGCAGAAGGTGTATATCTTTTAAATAAAAGTGGAATACCAACAGCTACGGGCGCTGCTGCGTTAATAGGCCATCTCCTAGCGAAGAATGATATTCAAACTGCTGCAAAAATCGGTAACTTTTATTAATATATATATATGTGAGTGTGTGGGCGTGTGCGTGTGTGTGTGCGTGTGTGTGTGTTTGTGTGTGTGTATTGTGTTGACTAGATGGCCTGTAAGAATAATTTGTATAGCTTATTGATCAGCGATCTAATGGTAATATCTCATGCCAAGTATATGGTAATATATGTATTTACATATTTTTTCTGAGCTTTTTAAGCCATTGTCAACCAATTTGTCCCACGTTTTATGCAATTTTAAAGTAAATATTTGCTTTTACATGTTTGTAAGTTACATAATTTTATATATTTGTGGTTTATTTTTGTCCATATTTAATCAACAAAGAAAATTAATAATGTATATATAAATATATAAGAAATTAAACCGGCATTTATGCAAAATGCATATTTTTCATCTGAGCACTTCAAAGTTTTTGCATGTGATAATTTTGCATTTAACATCCGTGATATTGCATGGCACCTCAGTGCCGCCTTATGCATGAATAAAATTTAGACGAATATTGCTATTAAAGTTGTAGGTAAGTAGGCGTATTGCACTATACCAGGTCTGCAAGTTTAAAATGTCGTTTATTTCTTAAAATATATACACAGTAATTTAAAAAAAAGTATAATATATTTTATTCAAAGTACCGGCCCTCGCTTTCTACACATTTTGTCCATCTCTCGGGCAATTTATGGATACCATTCCAAAAGAATGCTTCATCTTTATTTGAAATCCATTCATCGAGCCATTTTCTTACATCCTCCAAATTGTTAAAGTGTTGCTCAGCCAATGAGTGTCCCATCGATGAGAAGAGATGATAATCAGAAGGCGCCAGGTCAGGTGAATAAGGCGGGTGGGGTAGGAGTTCCCAACCAAGCGAAGAAATCGTTTCCTTAGTCAATCTGGCTGAATGTGCAGAAGCGTTATCATGCTGAAGAATGACTTTGGCGTGCCTGTGAGCCCATTCTGGGCGTTTTTCGATCAATGCGTGACTCAAATTGATCATTTGTTGTCGGTAGCGGTCAGTATTGACTGTTTCGCCGGGTTTGAGAAGCTCGTAGTAGACTACTCCCTTCTGATCCCACCACACACACAGCATTGTCTTCTTCCCAAAACGATCCGGTCTTGCACTCGATGTGGATGGTTGTCCTGGCGTTACCCATGATTTTATTCGTTTGGGATTCTGAAAATAAATCCATTTTTCATCGCCAGTTACTACTCGATGCAAAAAACCCTTTCTTTCGTGGCGTAAAAGCAGCATTTCGCACACAGTTTTTCGTTTTTCCATCTGTCGTTCGTCCAATTCATGTGGAACCCATTTTCCAACCTTTTGAATTTTTCCCATAGCTGTCAGGCGATCGGAAATGGCTTGCCTAGTGACATTCAACTGTTCTGCCATCATTTGTTGGGTTTGGTTATTGTCTTCGTCTAATAAAGATTGCAATTCGACGTCCTCAAACTTTTTTGGTCGATTTTCTCGTTTTTTATCAGTAACATCAAAATCACCACGTTTGAAACTTTGAAACCAACGTTCACATGTCTTGACGGTTGGAGCAAGATCGCCATAAGTCTCAACAAGAATTCGATGACATTCAGATGCCTTTTTCTTTTGATTGAATAAGAAAATCATGACATGCCGCAAATGCTCTTTATTTGGCTTAAAATTAGACATTTTTAACACCAAAGAAAGGTATGATACGTCCACGTAAACGACTTAAAAACAACTGACTTTTGTAAACAAATGACTAACAAACAAAATAGCGTTTAGAGATAAGCAAATCCTTCAATAGGCTAAGAGCGCATTCTATTGGAATTAAAACGACATTTTAAACTTGCAGACCTGGTACATCTGTCTTCTGCTATACAAAAAATGGCTATTTCCACTTAAATGCATACTGGCCCAACTCTATCTGACATCTTTTTATTCAAATATACGATATGCTGGTTTGACATAAAAATAGACGGGAATAAAAGAAATTTTTTGACATCAAAAACTCAATTAAACTCAATTTTTGCAAATATGCCGGTTTGATTTAACAGCGATGATATATATAAATTATTTTTTTTACTTTCACTTTTTTTTTTTTCCATTGTGGTTTATTATTCTTTGTACAATCTCTGTTTTTTCACTGCTGCCAAATTAAAAGTCTTGACATTAAGTGTGTTTTAACATGCCATTTCAGTGCACTCAGATTTTTAAAAAGTTATCCCCCCTAATCAGATTAAATTTTCATTTTTCCATTCCAAATTAAATTATTTGTAATTGAACCTGACGACTATTTTTTTTTTTTTTAAGGTTTGCAGTTCAGGGCCAATTATACCTCTCCAATTCTCTGCAGAAGTGCCGTTCTTGCATTCCTAAATTCTAAAGATTTGAAATCTTTCATTACTCTGGTGAGGATAATAGTCGACAGTTCAAAAGATGAAGATAATGACATAGCAGGCAAAATGTTGATTGACCTCGTTCAACTTTCAAGGAAGGATCGGTCCCTAACTTTAACAGAAGTATTAAAGGTAATAATAAATTTTTACAAAGATATATTTTATATGTAACTAATTATATTTAAGGTAACTTATCCGTCGAGTATAGGAATAAAGGATCAAATATAGAAATTCGAATGTATAAGAAACCTTGGTTAATTTCATCATCGTTAACTGGAATCGAGGTATTTTGATTCCGCGCAAATGAAGGGAGCAAACCATTTTTAAGAGATTTTAAAAAGTATATGCAAATTATTAACACGTTAGGTGCTGTGGCGTATTTTAGGGGTATCCTGAATTGAACGGTATCGGTCCCCGGGGTCCGACTGCTAGTATGAGCCACAGACGATATCGGACGTCGGGGTCTGATGGGAATACTTTGACGAAAGCGTTATCTTTTGATTAAAAGGGAATTAAGCGGGCGTCTCAAGGGCATTATCTCTTGGTAAGGATTGGAACTAGACATTATAGGTGCAGTACTGGCCGATACAGGATTTACACCATTCTTTATTGAAAATCGGACCTCAAAGTCTGATTCTAAAACAACAGAATTTCAGCTGTTAGCAACATTTTCTGCACTAAAATGCAATAATCTCATTAAAAATCTACTAAATTGAGTATTAAAAGTTTTCGGACTTTTTCGGACATTTTTATGTGAAAATCGGCTGTTAAGAAGGTAATGTAAGACATCTGACCCCAGGGACCGATGCCGCACCTAACGTGTTAATTTGACTGAAAGTCTGTAAATTGATTTATTGTTTTCAATATTCTTGTTTGTTTGTTTAACTTCACTTTATGCCACTAAGGCTGATAGGATGATGCTACAGTGTGATTCCTAAATTTTGCCTCTCCAGATGTGATAAATGTAAATGTAGGCTTCTATGCTAGCTGCTACACCACAGATGACACCATTCAATAGTTTTATTTAAAAAAAAAATTAAATCAGACCATGCGATATCTGTACATCAATTTATTTTATATGAAATCGAAGATAGAGGGTAGCGAGTAGATACCTCTTCACGATCCTCCGAGTCAAGATCAGATCTGCTTTAGGGATCTAGTAAGCCTGCTCTCCTGAGCTCTTGTTTTCTCTCATTTCTTTTATTAGGCGAGAAACATGTCCCCACCTTATTTCTTTCTCACCTTTAATTTTTCCTTCCTAAATCCCAATCGCTTCTCCTCCTTAAGTAGGCAATTGCACCCAGTTAATGGGTGCAATTGCCTCACAGAAGAAGAAAACTGATTCAAAGTTACAATCATGACCCCGGAAACGGACTGTCAAAAAAGAAAAGATTCGGAGCGGAATGTTCATAAAGAGAATCAAGACACTGACAGGAAAAGAGGTTGAAATGAAAAGCTAGAAGATGGATATTTTCGGTATCAGTGAGGTAAAAAAGAAACGGAGTAGAGAATATTAATTAGAAAGCAATTTTATTTTGATATATTCTGGAGTCTCTAAAGGAAATTTTAAATGAAGGAGTTGGTATTGTTATGAACTTGACTTTTATCAGCAAACTGGAGCATTAAGAGTCTATATATTCGAGGATTATAGTTGAAGATCTTTTATTTAGTATCGATAATACATCGCTCATTCAAATATATGCACCAGCGAGAGTGGAATTAAGCTTGAGCTTAAGGGCCCGGAATTATAGATGAGGAGATATTGCATGATTTGCAAAGAATGTTAAACAAATATAGAGACGTTATCCTGAGCGATGATTTCATTATGATATCCGCATTTCTTCTTCAGGATTTGACCATGTAACAGGTTTTTTCACTACCAAGCTTTCACCCATCTTGCTGTGGGCTTCTTCAGGGCCAATACAAGAACGAGAGTGGAGAAGGGGATCAGTAACTTATAATCTTCCGTCGGGGGCGAAGTCTGTGTTCCCATTGGCTAGCGCCCGAGGGGGCGTGGTCAGGTAGAGGGGGTAGGGGAGGGGGGATGTCATCAGCTCTCTGAGATATGTCTTGTTGTCTAATGTTGTTTAGTGCTGGGTACCAGTTTTTGCTAAGTCTGTATCCGTCTTCTTTGTTTATATTATTTGGTTGTTTTATAATTTCTGTAGCTTCCCTGATGGATCTATGGTGGTAGTTGTCAATCCTAACTATGGCTTTGGTGTCTTCGAAGGCTATAGTGTGTTGTGTATTGTAAAAGTGTTCTGCTATGGCTGATTTGTCTGTTTGTATTTTCTTAACTGCGGCAGTATGTTCTTCCAGTCGTGTGGTGATGTTTCTTCCTGTCTTACCGCATGAGCACGGGATACTGTAAAGTCCAGGTTTGTTGAGTCCGAGATTGTCCTTTGGATTGGGCTCGATCTGTCCAATTTTCCTGTCTGTGGCGAAAATTGTTTTTTCCGAGGTGCCTTTTACGTATGGGATCACGGCTATGGGCTTCTTTTCTGTTTCATTTTCTAAGGGGTGATGGTTGTTGGTTTTGGCTCCTTGTTTAATGAATTCGGAAGTTATGGTTTGGTCTGAGTGTCCGTTCTTTTTGATGGCTGTACGGAGTTTTCTTTTGGAATTTTTGTGGGTTTGGTAATGGTCAATGCTCTGTGTATGAGTGTAGCAATGATCCCTTTCTTTTGTGATGGATGGTGGTGAGACTCTGCGTGTAAGTATCTGTCCGTGTGGGTCGGTTTTCTATAAACTGAATGTCCTAATGTGAGGTCTTCCTTCTTTTCTACTATTACGTCCAGGAAATGTAGCTTGTTGTCCTCCTCGGTCTGTGTGGTTGATATGTTCAAGAAACTCTTTAAGCAATTTTTTGACATGGTCAAACCCTGAAGAGAAATTGAGGAAGCCTCAAACAACATTTAAGATGATTTCAATGTTCTTGACAGTTCGGAATTTTGAGGCCGGGCATGGGGTCATTGGACTCTTGAGTGGACCAAAAAGAAAAATGGCCAGCCTGAGCAATTTTTGGGTTGACAACAATATGCTTAATGGAATACTTCTTATCCACTCGAGAAGATACATTAAGTAACCTTCTTACATATCGAGGGAAATACATGACTCTGTAGCTAGGTATGAGGTAAGGTAGGCAAGCCTTATTTTTTAAGAATGTAACAAAAGATTGATTTAACAGATAAAATCAATTTAACAAAGATGTAAAATGAGTTGTAAGAATTAATGGCTATGAATCTGTAATCGTTCTCTCTTTATATAGGAGTCAGACTAAGAGACAGCCTTAGATCACTCCTGCTCATCATTTTAATCGATTAGTGAGCTACTTAAGATTGGCAAATATAGAGCATCATGGAGTGAAATTGGAAAATGGAAGTTAGAAGTAAAATATCTGTTATAAGCGAACGATATAGTTTTGATTCCAGACTCATAGGAAAACCGATAGCTAGGACTTGTGTAATGGGAGTAATAGCCTCTATTGAAGGGAATATCCATCCTCCAAAAGCAAAGCTCTAATTTTTTCATGGAGCAAAGAAGAAAATGCTGAAATGGTCTGTAACAGTACTATCCTAGAGGTAGTAAATGAATACAAATATCTGAGGAATATTTTAGATAGATCTGGTAGGAGTTATCAACATTAGATAAAAGTATTATTGGACACCGTGAAGTAGATAGAGATGTAAAGATACACGTTCACAAAGCTATTTACCTACCGATCCTTTCATACGGTGATGGGAGTTGGATGATGCTCGACAAAACATGTCAGCCGGATCACTGCTGCTTAGATGAAGTTCTTATGCAGAGTGGCAGAAAAAAAAAAAGGTAGAACTGTGTGAAAAGGTAGAAGTAAACAAAACATCTGGGAGCAATTAGACGTGCCATCATTAAAGACGATCACGGAAAACAGATTCTTAAATGGTTTAGAGATGAGAGATAGTCAACTGTTAATCTTTACGATAGGTTAAATGATATCAGGATTTTCAGTTTGAAAAAAATTTTATTTTCGAAAGCCAACGTTTCGATCCAACTTGTGGATCTTCATCAGGGCTATGAGTATCTATGCTAGAGGATGACAATAAATGAATATTTTACAGAACTGATAATAATATAAAAGATGGTAAGCATTATACATGAATATTTAAATAAGTAGCTGGTTAGTAAGATATAATAGAATCTGATATTTACCTTCTGAGTCAAGGTAGATACAAAGACTGAAGGTAAAATAAGGTAAGAGGTAGTGGTAGGGGATAGTTTGCCGACTTCAAAGGTTTATGACAGGGGAACCCAATGCTTTTGAAGTGAAAGGCTACATGACAATTGAGTGAAAATTTATTGTCATCCTCTAGCGTAGATACTCATATATTTGTTTTCTTTTAGCCCTGATGAAGATCCACAAGTTGGATCGAAACGTTGGCTTTCGAAAATAAAAATTTTTTCAAACTGAAAATCCTGATTATCATTTAACCTATCGTAAATGGTTTAGACATGTCTGACGATTGAAGGAGGTGAGAGAGTCCGGAAGAATAATGGAAGCAGGGCCCACAGGTAAGAGACTGCACGGTTAGCTAAAGATTTTATATTAGGAACATATCCAGAGGATTGGAGCAACGGGGGTAAAACCCTCACAGAAATTAAGCAGCTGATCAGGAGCATTTACCCCTTTTACAGATTCAGAAGTATTATTGGATCTCTATCAGAAGATCATTATTCCAATTACTAATACCTAGTTAACCTAAAAAAGTTTCATGATTTTTCGTCATATATTTAATAAAAAATTTGTCTTTACTATCTGGTATTAACTTGGTTTATTCTCTATTAAGAGATAATTATATTGTCTATTATTTATTGAATTATCATTATACTTTTTATCATATTATTTTATAGGCATATCTTGAAACGGGCCTAGCTATTAGCAATCAAGTGGTTGAAGAATTGCAAAACATGCTCAACGGTACAGAACTCACTTCTGACATAGAAGAGCTCCTTTCGAAACTTTCTTCTTCAGAACTGACTCCAATGGAACTAAACAGGCCAGCTCGACCAAAAACAATATCGGTAAGTTATTAACTTTTATCTTAAACTTTTTAACCAAATTAAATCTAAATTGGTTGTAATACACAAAGGGTATCTAAGCTTGTGGGAAATGCGTGAAGTGCGGGAACACAGTATGGTAATTTTCATTAGTGTGACTTATACAGGAATTTTTAATTTTGAAACAGAAATGCGGAAATACCTCTTTTAAGGATTGAAATACAGGGTACAATTATGACACAATATACTAGCCACTTATCTTCAAGTAGGGATCTGTATCCAACTACCGATGTTTGTCACCAATCATTGTTTAGTTTGTGAAAATTCTCATGATTGATAAAAATCGGAAGAAAAAATGGATGTTTTGATATATTTAAACACACAAGAACATTGTGTTTTTTCCCCCCTACAAATGGAAACTGAAGTAGTAATTCAGAGATAAGAGATGGGATCGATAGCAAAAATATAGGTTATCTTTTGTTGTTACTAAAAATTAATTTTCACTGTAGAACCCCCTTTTTCCGGGATAATGATGGGTATGAGGGTCCATGGATAATCGAAAACCACAGATAATCGAATCAAAACATTTAATTGATTTAATGTGATATAAAAGAAGGTTAGTTAAAAAAAAAAAATATGCAGAAAATCACTTTTATCAAGAAACAAACGTTTTAACAAACAACAAATCAACAAAAGTTACAAACGAACTCTTTCAGCGCGTTTTTGCGTGAACCACTGATAGACAGCTTCATCTACGTCTTTTAATGTAGAGTTCTTCATTTTTTTCCGAGGACACGATGTTTGGACCGACGACAATATGAAGTTGGAAATGTCTTTTTTCTCCTTCAAAACATCACGAACAGTTTGCTCACCGATTTCCAATTCAGCGGAAAATGTTTTAACACTTTCGCCTTTTTCTACTCGGTTTATAATGGTTAAAATGACAGGTTTTCTTTTTCGCGACATTTTGTTACTTCGTATTTAAATGGAGACTAAATCACAACTGAAAATATTTTGTTTTGTAGTCTAACAGACCAGAGTAGGAGTTTCTTAGAAAGACTTGAAAACAATATCGTTCCTAGAATATGAATTGGAGTAATAGTTACCAGAAACATCTCATCATACAATACCAGCTTGCCGCGTTTTTCCATTTATTATTTTATTTTTTATAATTTCTGAGAACAATAGATAATTAACCATTGTGTAATCGTTAAAATATTTACGTATTCTTTTTTACTTTCACTTACCTATATATGAAATATATAGTAAGTGGAAGTATTGCGATCGTGAAAAATATTGACTTCCGGTTTTCAACGGAAATACACGTTTTGGGACCCCCTGAGTCGAAATAACCAAGTCCCGCAAAATGGTTTGTGTGTTTGTCTGTGTGTGTTTGTGTGTGTGTGTGCGTGTGTGTGTGAACAGACTAGCTCAAAAACTATAAACCTTTGGAACCTGAAATTGGGTATTAAGTGTAGGTATATTCCCGCGATGTGACAGCAAAAATTTCATCAAAATTGCTCAAAGGGAGGGGGTACTTTATTTAATAACTTTTTACGTTTTTTTCGATTTTCTCAAAAACGGCTCTAACGATTTTTATTAAACTGAGTATTTGATCTATTTATATGCCCGAGATATAACTATAAAAATTTCATCAAAATTGATCAACCGGAGGGAGGACTTCACTTAATAAATTTTGTATAATGTTCACGTGTTTTGTTTATTTGCTCAAAAACGGCTTTAACGATTTTGATTAAACTGGGTATATGATGTATGTATATGCCCGAGATACGACTGTAAAAATTTTATCAAAATTGATTAACCGGAGGGGGGACTTTACTTAATAAATTTTGTACCAATTTCACGTGTATATATTTTTTATTTACTCAAAAAAGGCTTTAACGATTTTGAAGAAACTGGGTATTTGATGTATGTATATACCAAATATGTAAAAGCACACATTTCATCAAAATTGGTCCAACTGAGGGAGAACTTTATTTCATGAATTTTTTCCCAATTTTTATCTTTTTTTCGATTATCTCAAAAACGGCTTTAACGAGTTTTATCAAATTCGTCATGTTTAATGAAAATTAGGTTTTCTTTAATATCAGGTAAGCTTTATCATTATTAACGTGTTCTGAGGGGGCTTTTTTTGGGGGGGGGCCTTTTTTGTTTGTTTGTTTCTTTCTTATAAAGTACCTTTGTTTTTGTTTACATGGAGAAATTAACTGTCTCTCGTTACGCCTAAAAATAAGATATGGCTAAATATGAGATATGATAAAAATAAAGAAACCATAAAGAGGAGAAAAAAAGAAAAATATTCAGTCAACTCATAAAACTCTTTGAGCCCACGCATGCGGAGTAGGCCTTTAATGACAGACCATTGATCATAATTAAAGTTCTCTTCATTTCAGAAGTGGCAATTAACAAAACGCATTAATTTCTAATTTAAGTAAGTTGGTAAGTGAAAGTTGTGTGTTGCGAGCACGCACCAGATTTTTAAAATAAATATCATACATACAAAATAAATAGCATAAAAATTGAAAAGAGCTTATTAAAAAAAAAAAAAAAAAATTGGCTCCTTGGAACCCCAGTTAATATAGTGCCTTGGATAATGGGGTTCCTACTGTATCTAAATATTTTCTCAATTCTTGCATTAGTTGATGAAATTACTAAAACATCCTTGTGTTTTGAGTGGCCTGGTTGAAATTCTTATAAGTATGTACGATGTTCAAAATAAAAATCTTACCATAGTCTTGAATTTTTGTTACCTGTCATTATATTAATTCTTAAGTAAATACTTATCTTCTCTCGAGGTGGGGGTGTGGGAGGATATGCAGGAATTATATGAACATTTTAAAAACCAATATCAGACACACGGTTATTCTCTTTGAAACTTACAAAATTGAATATTTAATGTTGTAGCCAGGGTTTGAAATCGATAATTATTTTTTCCAAAATATCATATAATAATTATTATTTCTTCTCTCATTCTTGATTTATAAATAAAAATTTAAATCTTTGGTATTTATTAATTGGATTAAAAATAATGATCACTTCACCGATTTATCAAACCGAGTGATACAGTATTAAATAAATAATAATGATTAAATTGAGGTAAAAAAAATATATCGATAAGAAAATAAAAATCATCTTTTAAAAGCAAATTAATTTATTTATTTATTATGTATGAATACATATTCAATGTACACATTTTAATATTTTTTAAAATAATATAAAGAGAGCATAAGATACATTTTAAAGTAATTGGAGTTGGAACATAATAAAAATAAAACAAATAAAAAGTTTAAAACTTGCCTGAGACTAAGTCTCAAAATACATTCGAAAGTAATAATTAGGCGTTCATTCCAATCGGTTAATTTTTCTGTTCCATACCAGTTACAAAATTTATTGTTTAGAACATTTTTGAGCTTTTCTTTTCAGGATTATTTATATCTAAACCCGTTTACCCAATAATGTTAACATACAGCTATTAGTTGATTCATGATTGTCGTTTTCTTATTGAAATTGATATATGTGTTACGATATGGGACAAAACAAAATTTGGGTAGTCACGAAGCCTTTAACGTAGATGTTGTCATAAATACGAGTAAGTGCAAAAATTGTTCAATTATTCTTGTTGGTATTTATGTGTGTAATATGAAACGGAATCTTCAAAAATATTTTTATAAACTAAATATTTATATTCTGATTTATAAAAGAATTAGTCGAAAATTATTATTATTATAATCTCTGTATTTATAAGAGGCTTTGTCCTGACTGACAGAATCAATGCAGAGCAAAAACTACTAATGATAGAAACTTGAAGTTCGGAATTTAGATTTTAATCGCGATGTAGGTAACCACTAAGAAAGGAATTTCAAAAATGTAACCCCTAAGGGGTTTAAATGGCGAAATTGTCGTTTAACTCTAACGGACATCTATTTTTGCACTTTCGAGAAAAGATAGATAAAGATCTAATTTGGACTCATTTTAAAGATCTTGATACGACAAGTTTAACTCGAAAGCCCCTACGGGATGTCGAAAACCATGTTTTAAAGCCGAAAAATGAAGCATTCACGACGAGTAAGCAATTTTTTCTTTTGGCGGTTTTAGTGAACTCTCTCCATTGCGCCTCTCCCTCTCTTCTACCAAGCCGGCAGCTTCCCCCTCCAACATTCCACCTACCGGAAGCTCCGATTCTACTAAATCTCCTTAACATCAGTTAACATATTATATTAAATCAATACCAAGATAATGATCACTTTAATTGATTTTAAAGCAAAGCCGCGACGGGGAATGCTAGTAATTCTATATTAGTCTTGAGGCTAAGCAGATAGTAGTTTTTTTTTTTTTTTTAATTTTCATCCTTAATTAACCTCGCACTATTTTTACAATAGTCGGTTCAACGTTTTGGCACTAAGCCATTTTCAAGAAGAAGACCTAAAATTTAGAATTTCACTACTTTTGAACTTCACAAATTAAAATAAAAAACAATTAAGTGATGAAATATGAATAAAATAATATTTAAAAAAAAACTTTATTATTATTGTTAATTGAAAAAAATTATTACAAAATAATGATCAGGTAATGATTTTTTTTTTTTCACTTTTGATCAAAAATAAAAATAACTCTCAATAAAAATCTTAAAATGATTTTTAAAAATTCCAGATAAAAATTTTGATCGGATTTTATTTTTATTTTAATTTTAATAATTATCGATTTCAAACCCTAGCTGTAGCCATCCTAGAACGATGAGTTGGGGAAAGCGGGGTTGGTTGGCAACAGTTTTCACTTTTTTGATTTTTGAGTTGTTCCTGTTAATATAATCCCAATGGGGCTGATACCACTGTAAACTCCAAGTATTAGAGTACTTCAAATATTTTTTTCACAACATAATATTTAATACTAAGATCATAGAAAATTGAAGAATTCGTCAATCCAGAGTATGCCAATTAACCCCCTATGTGGGGCTGGTTGGCCTAGAAGGTGGGGTTGTTTAGCCATCTCATTCAAGTACTGCCTGACTCATATTATTGTTATTAAAAGCTGCACTATAATGGTATAATAATTTTGAATCGGTTTTTAACAGCTTTCAGGGGAAAATAGAATGACAAAAGAAGAAGATAGAATTTTAGACTGTCGTCACTTTTTGCAAAGAAAAGTTGCTCTCATCTTCCTCGCTGGAACTAATGACAATTGGTTGTTTCACCTTTGATTATGTTTACCTTGCTTTTGTGAATTGCTACTGTGCCAACAAACAACCAGTTGAAGAGAGCCAACTAACCCCACAGGTTTAGGTACTACAACTAACTGGTTAGGTGAAAGGTTAGGTTTTTCAAAGGATTTTGGGGCTAAGTGAACAGAATCGGCGTCCAGTGTTTTTCCATGCCTTTAAACCAACTTTACTGAAAATATAAAAATTTACTTACATGTTGTAAAATCAATCAATGAAGCACACTCTTCTGTACACTGTTAACATCGGATTGAAAACTCAGGACAAGACTCCCAAGATCGAGCGGGTCACATGGTACAATGGTGGGGCCTTCACAACAGGTGTGATGGAAACTATTAACCAATGGCCAACCTACCGCCTATGCCAACCAACCCTGCTCTCTCCTACCCATTGTGTTTAGAGGACTGGTAAACTGAATATATAATAATGTTAAATTTCATATTTTCAGACAGAAAATGACATTATTAGAGGTATTAAGTTACTTACCGCTAAAGGCGAACCAGCATGGAACTTAAAACGACAACTTCTTGTATATTATTGTACAAACAGGGAACTTGAAAAAGCCGAACAGCTGAAGAAGGTAACTATGATTTTATTTATTATTATACGAGCAGACCCGGGCCACAAGTTGCTTTGGCTCAGTAGCTATAATGTGTGATTATATCCTATTCTTTTTAATAGAGTCAAATCAAAATTCACTGATAAAGATAAAAAAGATTCAGCTAATTTATAAACCAATGGGATTTAAAATAAAACTTTAAGCCAAATTTAAATTTGTTTGGTAAAGAATTTAGAAGGGTTAAAGTTTATTTTTTACATCTCATATTTGAGTATTCATGATCCATTCATTTATCACTTACTGATACTGAGTATTCCAGCAGAGGCGAGATAAAATATAAATAACACGCATGTAAAAGGAACTAATAAAGAATATAATGGCAATAGGGTTTAGTACAATCACAATAGTTCTAATGTACCAAATTAATCTTTTGCCATAATACATATTAATTAAATTCAGAATATAACATATGATGATATGAGATTAGATATCATACCGGTAGGTTCCAAGGATAGGTTCTACCTGAAACAGGTTATCGAAATATCTTTTGCTAAAACAAATAGACTCAATATTTTCCCCACACGTAAAAGGTGACACATAATTGCCTATGGGAAAAACCCGAAATTTCCTAGACCAAGCCGGGAAAAATAGATTTGGCCACTGGATGCTTCCTCACCCTATATCGGATATCGGTAGAAAACATTGATAAGTGTTGTGTCATTAAATCAACTTACACTGCCATCTGTTGTAAATCTATAGAACTTACAAATAATCACACTCAATTGTTGTATAATAAGCAATTAATTTGCAATAAAAGAAATATTGAGGCCTTTAATTGAGATAAAAACTATACTATCTTTTAACCCCTTAACGGGCACATTTCGCTATTATAGTTGGAAGTAAATTGGTGTTGTATATAATTCCCAGGGTACCTTATATGATCAGTTTTGAAATCATTTTGAAGAAAAAAACTGAGAGTAAGTTGCACACAGAGTATGCAAAATGCAAACCCGCCACGCAGCGCCGCGCCTTTTATAAAAGGCCGAGGCGGTTGAGCCCTCTTCCCTCCTCACTTCTCGCCCCGCTTCCCAAAAGAAACCCCCTGTCCTGTTTCTATTCAGCAATTATAAGACGAGAAGTAACAATACACTTATATGCAATAGGTTGTAAAACCAGCAAAACCTTTTTCAAACATAGTTCCATGCGAAATTATACTTGAGAAGAATCTTTATACTCCCTTGCCATCTGCTCCGTTATCAGGAACCGAAGATTCTTCCGATCCTCTTCGTCATCGAAATCAAATTCATAATCGAATCGATACGTGCTATAAATGTTATTATTAAATCTGCATTACAAAAATAAAAATAAAAATGTTTGAGAATTTTTAGAAAAAAATTTATTCATTCATTTTGCAACAAAGATATAATGAGATATTGATATAAAGAACAATTACTTTCGTCAACTCAAAAAAATCAAACTTTTTTTGTCTAAAATTTGAAAACTTATTAGTCAATAACAAGTATGCGACAAAAAGATCTAAAGAAAAAACAATTTAAATGACATTATTAATGTATAAGTAAACGATTACATAACTTTATAATGTTCTAAAGAGTGATTGAGGAACACGGTACATAAACATTCACAAGCGCTTCTAGAAAGGCAACCGAAGGGACAGGTACCTGGGAGGCTCACAAGCCTCTCCGGAGCCCCCTTATTAGACATTCTTCGCGATTCCTGCTCGGCCCCGGGAGTCCAGAGACTCCCGAATTCTCATCATGAAACTCCTGAAATCTAACGGAACCCATATGTATGTAAACTGTTACATATTAATGTTTCTGTCTACCTCTCAACTAAGAGGCTCAAATCATAGAGCTTTATAAAAGGGAGGAGGGCTGCTCGATAAGTGAATTATGTCGCACTAACCATCGTGAAACGTAGGATCAAAAGGCACTTTTGGTGCACACCCAGGTTCAATAAAGTAGATACTGTTGATTGAAAAATTAATTAAAGATATAAACCTGGTTGATGTGAACTATCGGTAATTAAAATGGAAAAAAAAAATCTTGTTTTACTCAATTTGTGTGTCAAGTTATATTGTAAGCTATAATTTTTTTATTTAACCGATCAATATCTGTTTTGTTTTTTTAAAATAGGAAATGGAAGAAAGTGGCTTTGAATTTTCGACCGGTTTAAACATCACGATGATGGATTTATATGTGTACCATGAGAAACTTAATGAAGCTTTGGACTATTATAACAAAATATCTCAAAATGAGGAGGTCGAAATTGAACCTGGTAAAGTGCTGAAACTAGCAGTTCTCATGGTCAAGAACAATATGATTCAAGGTAATTAAAACATCTGATTTGTAGATGGAAAGAAAAAAATTATTCTGGTACAAGGTCACTTAAAATAATTATTTGTTTAATTAACGTCACTAAGACTAATCAGACGATCCTACAGTGGGAGTCCTAAATTTTGCCTATCCAGGTATAGTTAAGATAGTGATCTTTAACGAGTAACTAACATTGTAGAGGCTTAGGACCTCCATTTTATGTACTCTCCGAGGGACAGCATAGCCATGGATTTTCGTTCTCTTCAAAAATCCTAAGGCCAACATGGGATGAAAATCCGCAACCTTTAATATACCAGCCACCACAACACAGGTGACCCCATGAATAATTGAATATGTTTTTGTTGAAATGGCATCGTTTGAAAAAATCAAACTTACTGGAAACTAAAAAAAAACCTCCTAAATTCACACCTTCTCAACTAAAATAATATGATTAGCTTTTTAGATTTAACATGAAGAGAAGGCAGTAAAGATGCTGATTCAATAGATTTTCTTGCTTTCTCATTACAGTAACCCTGTAACGAGTAACTTTATTTCTACGCGTACCGTCTTACGACATAACGCGTATTTAATTACATATGTACATAATCAATTGACATAATAATTTGTCGTATAACATTCATGTATAGAAATAAGTGTATAACACACAACATATAACATACATATATGGATATATAAATAGAAGAATGAAAAACTATATCTAATAAAATATAAGTAATATATAAGTAAACTATAGTAAAGTATATAACTGTGTACAAACAAGTGTACAAACAAAGTATGTACAAGTATAGTAGTAAAGTATGCAACTATGAACCCATACTATCCATAAACTACCCATACAAAAATATACATGTAGACGTGTATGTATACATAGAATACGTAAAATAATGTATACATAAACATATCATAGAAATAGCAACAAACATAAACATCCAAAAAATGAACATAAGTATACAAACAATAAACATAGCAATAATCATAAACATAAACATACAATACATATATACATACAACACATATATACCATACATACACACGATAAAAATAAACATACATACATAGAATAAACATGTATATAATGCGTGTATGCACCTTTGTAATGCGTGTATGGTTGCTTGTGTTATAGTTCGGTGAAGTCTATCCGGTCCACAAATGCATCAAAGTATGAAAAATATTTCCCTATTAGATCCTTCTTTGAAGGCGGCCATTTGTCACCGTTCAATAGTACCGCTGAGACCAGTTTGTGCCTGTACCTGTCCAGTTTAGAGCAATTAAAAATTAAATGATCGTAAGATTGCTCGCTTTTTCCATCGCATTTGCAAATTTTTTCGTCAGTTAGCTTGAATCTGAACAAATAACTTTTGGCTGCACCATGTCCTGTCAAAAATTGTGTTAGTTTGTGAGTTAGTTTTTTGAGTTCTGCTCTGTCGTTTAGTGTTTGTATGTACTCGTAGGTATACCGACCTTTCGTAGATGTTGCCCATTTTTCGTCCCAAGCCTGTTTGGTTGCTGTTTTCAAAAGCTGTTTGATTGCACTGATTGGTGCCTTGTTGAAGATAATCGGGAGAGTTGTGTCCCTTGCCGCAGCCTTAGCTGCTTCATCCGCTAGCTCGTTTCCTAGCACACCAGCGTGAGCTTTCACCCATTTAAAGGAAATAACCTTACCTTGGCTGTAGCAAGAGATCAACAATCGCCTGATTTCCTCAACAAGGTTTTCATGTATGTTTATGTTTTTTAATTTGCTGATTGTGATTTGGCTGTCTGTATGAATACAATATGTCTTAATACCTGAATTTTGAACATATATTAGGGCTTGTAAGAGGGCGAACAGTTCTGCTTGGTTATTGGAACAGTATGGTCCGAGCCTGAAGTATCCTGTGTGGATCAACTGGTCTCCTTCGAATATTACGATGGCTGCTCCTACTTTGTCTTGGTCCTTGCTGCCGTCTGTAAAAATTTTACCGAGCGGATTCCTTTCAGCATTTATCACATCTGGCTTTATAAGATCTTTGGGGTGTATCCAGAATTCGTAAGGGGTCCTATCGTCAATTTCAGTTAACGGGAAGTCCAAAATGTTTTGTTTCAGAACCCTTATTTTAAAGTTGTTTACTATTTCTTTACATAATATAGAAATCGGTACTATGTTTGCGAGTATGCAAGATGCGTCATAAGATATAGTCTTAATGGCTATCAGTCTTTGAATGGACTCGAGAGTTTTTAAGTTCCTTTTAGAAGAAAGTCCTTTTTGCCATATTTCTATGGCATACGTCATTGTTGGCTTAATAGCCGCGTTGTATATGGTGGTTAGTACTTCCGAGTTCAAACCCCACTTGAGTGCTGCCGCTTTCGAGAGCCCGTGAACGATCTTTAACAATCTATTTTTGAGATTAGTGATATGGGGTGTCCAATTTAATTTTCTTTCTATCGTTATCCCAAGATATTTGATTTGGTTTACTTGGCAGATTTGTTTTCCATTTAGTAGTATGTTTAGGTTAGGGATGTGGTATTTTTTCGAGAATACAACGAATTTAGTTTTTTCTGGTTGAAAAGCCAATTTATTATTTTGTGCCCAAGTAGACAATTTATGTAGAACTTCGTTGCACTGAACTTGTAACTGGTAAAAGTATTTTGACCTAAAGAGTACTAGGATATCATCTGCAAACACAATGATTTCAGCTTCATCCGTTATCTTAAATATGTCGTCCATTATAATGTTCCAGAGAAGGGGAGAGCAGCATGAACCCTGCGGTGTGCCTCTAATTTGCCACTTGCTGGAAACTCTGTCCCCTACCTGGATGTGGCTTATCCTCTCTGATAAATAATTTTTTATTAACATGTAAATGTTTTGTGGACAAGATCTATCGTGCAATGCTTTTAGAATCGATGGCCACCAAGCGTGGTCGAATGCAGCTTTTATATCTAATGATACAGCTAGTACATTCAGTTTCGTTTGGAAGGAATTTTCAACGAAATTCACTAGTTTATGTAGAGCCCCTATTGTGCTTTTTTGCGGAATAAAACCAAATTGATTAACGTTGAGTGGGAAGTTTTTAGATAAGTACAATGACAGACGAGAGGTGATAAGTTTTTCCATAATTTTACCAGCAACGGGGATGAGGGATATCGGCCTGAACTGCTTACCATCGGATCCTTTAGGGATAGGAACTATTTTAGAAACTTTCCATGGTTTTGGAAAAACGCCAGTAGTAAAACAATGTTTGTATAACTTTGAGATAAATTTCGGGAGAGCGCTGAAAGTTTGTTTCATGATTATCGGTGTGATCCCATCAATTCCAGGTGATTTTTTATCATTTAGATTATTTATAGCCTCTTCAATTTCCAAATCAGTCAACGGATCGTCTAACACAGTTTCGGGAATTGAATTAGCTATAAATCTAACGTTTTCGTGATGTTCGGTCTCATTATCTCGATTGTCAATTGGAAGAAATTTATCGATTAAATAATTAAGGGTATCTTGTAAATCAGTTGTATGAGAACCATCTGTTTTTTCTACTGTTTTTAATATTGCTGCTAATCTTAATTTATCGGTAGCATATTTGTACGGAAACGACCATGGTTTATCTTTACCGATACTACTACAAAATTCTTTCCAAGAATTTAATTTATTTAGTTTTATTGTCTTCTTATACAAAAGCCTTTGTTGAACATATGCGTTTCGCCTGATATCTCTTAAGCTTTCGTCATTGGTTGTATTTTGATAAACCCTTCTAAGCTTCTTAGTTTGTTTCCTTAGTTGGGTTAGTTCATCAGACCACCATGGCACAATTCTTTGCTTTTTTGTTGGTGATTTTTTACAAAACAGTTTGTTACACGTCTTGCGTAGGCAACTGTTAAACTTAGCAAGAGTCTCTTCAATGCCTGTGGCTTCTAGTGAAGTGATCATAAATTCTTCGATTGCAATTTCATCCCCATTCCCATGATTAAATTGTAATTTAATTTGTTTAAATAACGTTTCTCTGAATTTTTCCCAGTTAGCTTTTTTGGTGGAATATTTTATTTCAGATTGCTGAGGTGAAGAAATATCTGTATGAATATTGTATCTAATCGTTTTGTGGTCCGATAAATTTTCATCATCCATTATGAACCAATCTTGGACAAGGCGGATCATGGATTGATTGCAGAGAGTTAAATCGATGTTGCTTTCTCCCATAGGTGACGAGAACGTGGGCAGGTTTTGATTTTTGTTCATAATAAATAACTTACAGCTGTTTATCAACGATTCTAGAATTTCCCCGCGTCTGTTTGTTAGTTTATCAAACCACAGTTTAGACCTACAATTCGAATCGATAGCCACTAAAATATTTTTATCTTTAAATCTTTCTAAGACTTTTTCAATTTTCTCGAATTGTGTCTCGACTTCTAAATTTATATCAAAGTATGCGCTGGCTAGTATATATTCGATTTTATTCCAAATGAGCTGCACTACGACCATGTCTTCAAATGATAAATCGTCTAGTAATAAGGGTTTTAATTCATCGTTTATAATTATTATACACGCTCTAGGATTCGCAGTACCCCCTTGGAATACTCGATAGCTCAACGGGAAGCCACATGTTTTATTTAACCTGGTATACGGTTCTTGTGATAAAATAATATCTAATTTGTAACGATATATTGTGTGTAGCAAGCTCCAGGTGGCAGTGGTTGAATGATGCAGATTAATTTGTGCTAACTTTAATTTGTTATCAGAACACATGTTTTAATGAAGTAATTTGAATACGTAACCTTTCTGCTGATATTGAACTTGCTATCTAAGGCAATACAAGTGTTATTGGCTAAAAAATAAAACATTACATTGCCATGATAACACATATTCGATATCATATTCAATATGGTTTGGTTCATTCTATTATAACCGTACAGTTTGTTAGTCATAGTCAGTATTTGTAATTATTCTGTCTATGGCCGCCTTAAAAGAAGGGCAATTTTTAGACATAGATGAATGATTAGGATCTACTTGCCTTTTATTGTTGACTCTACTGTTGTAGCTAAGACAGTTGATGCATTTGCGGAGCTCAGACCGACACTCGCTGAGGCTGTGAGGCTCGGCGCAGAGCGGACAGGTGGGCTGCTGAGCCTTGCAGAACTTCTTGACGTGGTCCAGCCTGGAGCAGACGAAGCACCTCGGTGCCGAGTGGTAGTCCTCCACGGGGCAGGTCACCAGGTCCACGAAGGCTCGCCCTCCCAGCATCTTCCTCGCCGCGGGGGTTATCTCCACCACTGCGTGTCTCCAAACTCTAAACGGCGCTCCTCCTTCCGTTTTCTTCGTCTTGTTAGATATTATAGTTCTTAACCTTATATCTCCGTCTTTCAAACGATTTTGTTCAATTATTGTAGGAATAATATCATCTTTTTCTAGTTCTTCCGGAATATGTTTTATAATGACTGTTGGCTGTTTTTTCTTGATCGGTTTTATCCTTAGACTAGTTCCTAATTTGCTGCCGATTTCTTCAGTTATCAGTTTGAGATCGACTTCAGATTCAGATCCTATTATCAGACCTCCACTTTTTGTCTCCCTTAAGGTTTTTATCCCAACCTTCAGTTTTCTAGGGTTGATCGCTTTTTTAAAAAGAGTCTTAGTATCCTCTGAACTTTCGGAATTAACTTTTTCGATTATAGCTTTATGTTCTTTAGGCTGAATAATTTTATTACCTGCGATTTGCGAATAGGATGGGCTAGTATATGGTGAGGTTAGCTTCGATAATTTCTCAACTTCTTTCTCTAGCCGTTCGTTGTCTCGGCGAAGATGGCCAAATAATAATCTCAAGGTGTCAATCCTCCGAAATATGCCTTCTTTAACAACATCCTTTAGCTTGAGCTGTGTTAAATCAGTAAAAAACTGAACTCCTTCGTCCGACGCCATGACAGATAGCCTTCTGATTCAATAGATATGGATAGGACTATATGTAATAATCATTAAAACCAAAAAAAACAAAGTGGAAATCTCTAAAATTGTTGATCACTCCCTTTCAACAAAAACTGATTCACTTTACATGTAATGGATATCAAGGTTAAAAACTATTTAATTCAAATAAATGGTTAAATTAAATTTAATTGTCTTCTCATTTACTTTCGGTGCCATATTTAATTATTTAAGGTTGATAAAGGCCGTGGGTCACCGAACATATCATATATATTTATATTAAGGTATCATGGTTGACGTTTCGGCCTCAATGTGCCATTTTTAAAACCATTCTAAAATAATTACAAATTAAATTGAATTTAATAAGAGATTATATTAAAAATACATTATAAATTATATTTTATAAATACCTTTCATGTACCTTGTCAACAATTTATCCTTCTAATAGAAGTCGAATGTCATATATTTTAAATTATATACATCAATTATATCCATCTGAAGGAAAAAATGACTAGGTGCATGAAAGGTATTTATAAAATATAATGTATAATGTATTTTCAATATAATCTGTTATTAAATTCAATTTAATTTGTAATTATTTTAGAATGGTTTTGAAAATGGCACATTGAGGCCGAAACGTCTACTATTATACCTTAATATAAATATATATGATATTGTAACGCTTCTGTGGGTTTAAGAATATTTATTTAACAAAAATATACAATTATCAATGGCAAATAAATTATCACAAATCAAATTTCCGAGCAGGTTAAAAAAATGAACGTTATAACACTCAATCATTTGACTTGAGCTTCTCAGTCAAAACACAGACTTAGACTAACTCTTTCAGTCACTCGCTCCTTATATATAATCGTAAATGGTCAGGTCTGTAATGTTCCAGAACAACGTGGACAGTTCCACGACTGCGTGTACTAGGCTCGAAAGATCTAGACCCAAACAGTTCGTTCTAACCGCTTATTTTATTCCAACAAATGGTCTGGGATTTGAAATCATATGTTTTTTTTCTCTTATTTTACGATTTAACATTACACTGCCCCCTCCTTAGAGACATTCCTCATGGAAGTCTTCTTTTCCATATGTGCCTGCTCCCTAGGTCGAACGAAAGGTCTCTTCCGTAATCTGCTGCACCTGGTCTTCTTCGTGGTTTCTTGCATATGGCGCCAAGCGATTGTAATGGACGATCCCAGGCCTTCCTTTCGGATACTTGAATTCTTGATTAATTCTGAACTTAAAAACCCTGTAGATCACATCGTTGATGCTGCAAAGAGCTATAGGCACCTTATCAGAAGGTATGACGAGCGCCTTTCCTACAAGGATGTCTTTCCACACCTCCTGGTCATGATTTCTAGGCTCCAGGAAGACAGGATGGTTTGGCTGATCCGTTTGGGTTGAAGTATTGAGACGAGCAGCTACAATGGTGTCACACCTTGCAGGAAGTTCCACGTCTTCACCTAAAGTGACTTCTAAGCTGGCCGATTCTCGACTATGCATGAAAAGGTCCTCCCCACCGACTTTGACGACTTGCCGTTTTAGGTCTATTTGGAAACCGCATAAATTCATTAGGTCCATGCCGATAATCACTTCTTCTTCTATATTAATCACCAGTGCTGAATGCGAGACCCAGTTTGAACCCAACTGTATCTTTACTTCTGCTTCTCCGAATACTTTTGCTACATCTCCTGTAGCGGTCCTCAGTCGCCACCTGGATGGCGACAACCTATTCTCGCCAACCACATTCAGGCAGACGATATGTAAATGTATATACAGCTGTGACATTTTATATATATTTGATTCCGTTTTATTAAAAATGGCTCAAATAAGCATCCCAAATTGTTTGCCCAGCAATCATCTGATGGCCCAGTTAAACGGAGTCGACTGTATTACCAATATATGGGATGGGACCAATTACCATGAACCTCCCTGTTTGGAACAATATTTTATGAAGTAGTGTGAATAGAATAAACTGTGGTAAGTGTAAGTTGTGTGATTCATGCACCGCACCAGATTTTTTTGTCTTATTTGAAATCAATATATTATTCACCATTTTATTTGAGAGAGAGAGAAAAGTTTTTATTAATTATAAAATCTTACAACATACATATTTACAAGTTTTTACATGATTTCGGATATATTATCCTTAAAATCAACAATTTATATTAATTTGATGATTATTTATAATGCAAGCAAAGGTAAAAATTATAAGACAGTAGGAAAAAATACCATTTTATTAATTTTTTGTAACTATTCACTTTTATTGGGTTGTCCGAAAAGTTCTTAGATATTTTTAAAATAAAATTTACCTTTTATTTTTTCTACTAAAAATGAATCTCAAAGCTAATGTTTATTTATATGCCTTTAATCCTCATGGAATTAACTATGTTTACATACTGAATTTGTTTTTATTAAGGCTGTGTAGTAGTGTAGTTTATTGCAAACCAACATGAGCGACGATTCAGTTCATTTTCGGCATAGTATGCTGTTCTTTTTTAAAAAAGGGAAAAACACAGCCCAAACTGCAAGAAAGATTCGTGCAGTGTATGGCAGCGATTCTGATTCTGCTGATAGCACGGTTCAGAAGTGGTTTTCGTGGTTTAGATCAGGAGATTTCAATTTGGAAGACCAACCCAGGGCTGGCTGGAGTACAACTCTTGACATCGAGGATATCATGACGGTCATCGCAAACAATCCATGAATTACTGTCCTTGAGGTAGCTGCGGAGTTAAGAGCCTGCAAATCAACCGTTTTTGATAATCTAAAAATGGTAAATCGGAAAGGAGTGCTATTCCACCAAGACAACGCTAGGCCCCATGTGTCTTTAAGGACTAGGCAAAAGTTATTAAGCTTCAGATGGGAGGTTTTACCTCACCCCCTGTACTCTCCTGACATTTCTCCTTCGGATTTCCGTCTTTTCCGTTCCCTCGAAAATTTTATACAAGGGAAATCCTACTCTTCAGAAGATGACGTCAAAACGGACCTATTGTTATGGCCTATTGTTACAAAACGGATTTATTGTTCTTCAGGAGTAAGGACAGTGATTTTTGGAAAACAGGGATAATGGAACTTCCAAGCCATTGGAAAAGGGTAATCGCTAACAGGGTGGTAACTATTTTGTAGATTAAATAAATAAATTTTAAGCTGTTCATCAATTTTAATTTTTGTCCAAATTTCTCTACGAACTTTCCGGACAACCCAATATTTGTTTGTGTCATGGCCATAAATGATTTTTCTTTTTCTTTTTTTTTTTTTTAAACAAAGTACTATTGGAATTTATTATATTTTTTAGAAGCTATTGACATAATATCTAAGAAGAAGCCACTCGAAAATGATCCTATGTCAGATAAATCAACTCAGTTTAACTCGTTTGGCTGGAGACTTCTCAATGCTTTGGCTGAACAGAAGGATGTCGAAAACCTACGGAAAATATTCGATATCCTCTTGGAAAAAAATATTATTGTCCCCAACAATATGTTGCTTGGTCCATTGATAAAAGTTCATCTCTTAAGGTATTTAAAAAATATATATATATAAGTAGTAATAATAAAAGATTTTTGTTTTTACTTCTATAAAATTTAATTTACAAAAACTAAGTTATTCAAATTCTTTTATTTTAAAGGGACGATCTGGAATCTGCCCTGAATGTTTTTGAAGATTGTTGCATGAAATATCGAGCTACTCCTTGGAAAAATGAAATCGCTTGTCGTCTCATACAGAAGGAGGACCCAATAGCTTTACAAAGGTTAACCGATCTCTCAACCCAGATTCACGGTGAGATAAACAGCCTTTACGATCTCGTCTTGTCTTTTGTGGAATGTGGAAGAATTAGGCAAGCTAGGAAAATTCTTGAGGTTTGTAGCATCGAATTTAAATTATAAAATATTTGTATTATTTTAAAATTTATTATAAAAATGTTGTATGAAAATCATATTTACCTACGTGTGTAAATAACATTCTGACAATATGTCACATTTTCTAAGAATTACCCTTGGAAATCATCTCCCTTTGAAAAACTGGGATTACTAATCAATTAGCAAGAAAACAGAATACATGCAGACACGGAGAAATTTGGATGGAACAGGCAAAAATATCACAGTAGGTGTTCACACCCTGAAAGTGCTGAAAACCTTTAAATACCTTGGCCCACTGATTACTGAAGGTAATGAAATGGCAGAAGAAATAAAAGCTAGACTGTCAGCCGGAAATCAATGCTGCTTTGCCTTGAGAAAAATACTAAATTAAAAAACACTGTCTCGTAGGACCATGATCACGCTCTATGAGAAGTCTTAAGACCTGAGGTCACATATGATTCCGAGACCTGGGTAGTATCCAAGGCCTCAGAGCGAAGACTGCTTCCATGGAGAATGGAGGATTCGCTCTAATAAGGAGCTTTACCAGCTATATGATAAACCGGATCTGGCCTCAATAATAAGAGGAAGCCAAATCAGATGGTCGGGGCATGTGGCACGTATGCCTCGAGATTCGATTCCCAGACGCCTGCTGGAGGATCGCCATGATGGTCGTCGCGGTAGAGGAAGTCCAAGCCCTAGGTGTCTGGACCAGGTGGAGGATATTTTGAAGAGGATGGGCATAAGAAGATGGAGGGTGCTTGCCGAGACAGAAGAGAGTGGAGAAAGATCCAAAGAGAAGCCAGGGTCCTTGTAGGACTGTAGCGCTAATAAATAAATAAATAAATAAATCATCTCCCTTTTCAATAGAAAAAGTCTAAAATCCATTACTGTTACCTCTTCACCTAGAGATACTCAAAAAGTCGGATTTGTGTTTGGTTTGGTAGGCCTAAGGGTACACAACCATATGTCATTTAAAAATATCAATTCATGAATCCTAAAACTAAAACTAAGGAAGGTTGATTGATAGTGAGGATTTTCAGTTACGATTTTTTTATTTTGAAAAGCCGTTTCGATCCCTTCATCATGGCTTCTGAGTCAAGAGTAGTATAGAGACTCATGTAGGAGTCTAATGCAGGAGACTCTGTATTGAAATGTTGGCTTTCCAAAATAAAAAAAGATAACTGAAAATTCTGACTATCAACATCCTATCGTAAAGGAAAACAGTAGGCTATTACTCACCTCTAAAACTAAGGAGGCTCAAAATTTATCGAATCTGTAGAATACAAAGCCCTAATTTTATAATAGCAATAGCAAATCTTTTGTCTTTAAAATGCAGGTCTTGTTACTATCAGAAGGAGCTTAACTTTTATCACAATTCTTATGTTTTAGACACCAGGTTTAAGAAGCAGGACTCAACGCCTCAATTCAGCTAGCGAGAGGTACGGCAGCGAAGGCCATGTCACACATCTAGAAAACTTGGTCGAAGTGACTAAAGATCTGAATCATATTGACAGATCGGAAATTTATTACCATCTTCTTTCTAGTTATTGTGAGTTATTTTTTCTTTTATTTTTAGTTTTGCTTTATTTTATTTTTTTGTATTTGGTAATTTTTCCTTCCGCGGTCACTCCTTGTTCATTTATGTAAATAAAATATCACTCTTGTTGTAATACATTAAAATTGAATAGCTTAGTGGATTCGTATGATTGTGACAATCCTTTCTCTATTTTTGTGGGGTCGGATATTACCTTAATTAGTTTAATTTGTGGATTGGTATCGGTGGACTGTAATTTTGAAAAAGGGGAGTGAATTATTAAAATTTAAGGTTAATAAACTTATTATGACTTAATTATTCACATTTGGCTTGGCCAAAGTTTATACATTTGTGGTTAGTTTTTAGGCCCACCATGGTTAGAATAGGTTGGTTACACCTCTAGAGTAACCCCCCGTATGCCACACATGGCCAGGTAGGGGTACCGAACAAAAAAAAAAAAAAAAGGTTAGTTTTTAGGTGAATTAAGTATTTTGAATTTGGAATATATGAATTGTGGATCGTGGTAGGTATGATAGCTCTCTTGAATTCAGTAGTTCATCTTCTGCAGTATCCCTGCTCCTTCAGTTCCCTCTGCTTCGTGTGGTTGTTGCTCCTGTATGATGACAGATAGTACAATTAATAAAAAATAAATTAAATAAAAGTAAATTAATTGTGGCCCCTAAACATAAGCTGTAGTGCTTAGCACCAGTAACCCTTTAACGCCTGTAGACTGATATATCAGATCCGCCCGCTTCAGCATTAGAAGACTGAAACGGCGGATGATATTTTAATTGATTTCTTAACTCTTTCCATTTTACTATTGCACTAGGATAAAACCCCCAGTAGTCAGCACCTTAAGAGATGTTAGATGTATTTGTGGCTTCTTTTAAAAAAAAAATTGAATTTTTATTTTTCGCTTTCGGATTTATCGTATCATTTTTTTACGAAATGCAACATTCATAAATCGTAGGTAACAACTCGTAAAAAAAAATATAGTATATAATTTAAAAATGTTAAAAAATAAACAGATATACAGTACAGTCTCGATAATCCGACACATATGGGACCAGACAACCGCTGGATTATCGATAATTTCCGGATTATCGAAAGTAAAATAAAAAAAAGGTACTATAATGTAATATTTTTATTACAATTTATTATTTAACAATATTTAATATAAATACAATGTAAAAATGATATATAGGTTCATAGTAAATAAAAATGACTGAGAAAAATACATAGATATGTTTTAGGAAAAATAATCATTAATCTTTCTTTGTTTTTTCGCCTTAAACATTTTATCAAAAACGCATTCTTGCAATCTTTTGAGAACTAAAACATCGTCACTTGCGATGGCGTTTTCTTCTGCCCATTTGGTGCAGAGATTGAATGCATTGAATGCGTCGTTACTGGTAACTGTACGGTGAGATGAAACATCGCTGTCATCGCCATCTTCCTCTTCATCCGTGGACCGAATTTGGCTGATGATTTCGTCGTCAGATAGCAATTGCAAATTTTCCTCGTTCGTGCCTTGTAGCCAATCATTGATGTCCTCGTTTGAAAGGGTTGCACTCCGTTCACATTTGTTTGAAAACTGTTGTAAAAATTCTGGGGACAATTGTAGAGTTGAGCTTGTGTTGAGCTCAGAATCGTCAATCATTTTTTTAGAGTTACAACCGGGGTGTGTTGGCCAGATATTTTTCCATGAACACTGGATGGTGTCGCTTTTCACTTTATTCCAGCTGTGCGCTAAATTAAAAACTACGTCTTTAATGTTTGTTTTTTTCAAAACCTGAATGATCCCATCCGGTTGTTTTATTATGTCCGAAAGTAGGGATTTTTTGTAATTCAGTTTTATTTGCTGGATTACATTTTGATCCATTGGCTGCAAGAGAGGTGTCGTGTTTGGGGGCATGTAGAGGACTTGAATTTGATGGTCTTGTGATTGAAGTTCCTCTTCTTTTGGGTGTCCTGGAGCATTATCAAGCAGCAATAGAGCCTTAGCAGGTAACTTGTGAACTTTTGAAAAACTCTTTACAGCTGGAATAAAATCATTCTTAAACCATTCGGCTGAAGATAAAAGGTAGCTTCTTTGAAGTAGAAGAGAGTGTGGAAAGAGGTTGTCCGCAGGGGTCTGTCCTTGGCCCTGCTCTGTGGAAACTAGTGTTTGACGAGTTGCTGGGACTCCTGGAAGAGGAGCGGTTCCCGGCCACGGCTTATGTCGACGACCTAGCCGTCGTTGTGGCTTCGAACAGCAGAGCCAGACTGAAACATGAAGCCGAACGATGCGCCAACATTGTAGCTCGATGGTGCGAGAAAAAGAAGTTAAGGATGGCGGCTGCCAAGACACAGTCCATTCTTTTGATAGGGCCCACCCTATTACTCTTAATATTGAGGGAGAAAGGATAAGTCCAAATGAGGTTGTAACCTACCTTGGAATCAAGTTGGGGAAAAAATTCAATTTAACACCTCATCTGGAATATATAAGAAATAGGGTGGCCTTAGCCCTTAATGGGCTTTGTCGCATTGGGGGCGCCTTTTGGGGTCTTAGGTTCCCAGCCACACTGACCATCTACAAAGGAGTGATTCTGGGTATCCTGAGATATGCGTCCCCAGCATGGAGTCAGCACCTCTCGCACCAACAGAACAAGAAGCTGGCGACGATTCAGCGGATGGCTCTGCTGCGGGTAACCAGGACGTACAGAACAGTGTCTCACGAGGCAGTGCAGGTCTTAGCAGGAGCAATCCCAATTGACCTCCTCTTGCGAGAAGATTTCTTCAGAAACAAAGTGAAGAGGGAAGGCATTGCGGATCTACCGGTAAACCTTCGAGTGAGGATAGGTGAAGACCCACGAAGATGGAGAAGTATTATTCGTGAGAACACGATACAAAATTGGAACCAACGATGGGTGACGACAATAAAAGGGGCTACCCTAAAGAAATACTTCCCCACCGTTCATTCCAGGCTAAAAGCCACATGGGTTGTCCCTGACTATTGGGTCTCACAGTTCCTCACGGGGCATGGGGGTTTCCGAGCCAAGCTCGTAGAACATGGTAAGGACATCGATCCCCTATGCCCAACTTGTAGGGAACCGGAGACCGCTGAGCACGTTTTACTGACCTGTACTGCCTATGAGACACTAAGAGCCAACCTGCTGAGAGAGACAGGGCTCTACATTCTGACTGCTAGCGATCTCCCTCAGCTGATGGTGAAAGAGAACTACCCGTACTTCAAATCCTTTGTTTACGGGTGGAAGGAAGCAGTTGGCCAGGATCACTTCACCTTGGGACGGAGGGCTGGAGCTGCTCCGGGAAGACCGCCGGACTGAGGAGAAGAATAGAATAATCCACCAATAAACACAAGAACACATCAGTGAACAGAAGTACATAACACAGAACAGGATGACACATCAGTGATTAAACTGCTATTTTATGCCACGTTGCGGCAGTGAGTTGATTCTCAGAATCTTCTCACTGCTGCAAATCCGTATTGCCTTAAGAGGCAAGGTAGGAAGAAGAATAAATAAATAAATAAATAATAATAAACCATTCGGAGAACAAATCTCGGGTAACCCATCCTTTTCCTTGATATTTGTAAGTCACAGGCAAGTCTGTTACATTCTTATAGGCCCTCGGATGCTTCGATTTTCCCACTACTAATAAGCGAAGCTTGTGTGTGCCTGTGGAATTTGCACAAGGCATAAATGTCAATCTGTCCTTTGACATTTTTCTACCGGGAGCACTTTCTTCGGAGGAGTGCACGAATGTCTTATGTGGCAGCATCCTCCAGAATAAACCACTTTCGTCCGCGTTATAAACTTGTTCTGGTATGAGACCTAATTCTTGAATTTTTAATTGCAATTTCTTTTGAAAAGGTTCCACGGCCAAAACATCACTAGACAATTTTTCCCCTGTGACAGTTAAAAATCGGATTCCAAACCTTTTTTTAAATTTATCAAGCCAGCCATCGCTAGCTCGAAAGTCGCCTTCCATTGTAATTTTTTCATAGAAATATTTTGCCTTTTCGCGAAGGATGTCCCCCGACAATGGCGTATGCCGGGCATGCTCTTGCATGAACCACGTAAATAGAGCATTTTCCATTTCAGGACACTCACCTGTTTTAATTGTCTTTCTTTCCTTTAAGTTCCCCTCGGCGGTCCTGATAAACTGGAGGACTTTTTCACGGTTGACTTTGATGTCGTATATCGTGGATCGTCCAATGCCGTATTTCCGTGCGAGGCTTGCAGTGGTTTCGCCTTTATCGAGATCATTTATGATATCCTGCTTTTGAAGCAAACTTAACGTTACGTGTTTCCGTTTTGTAGACATTATACTACTCTAACAATAACGGATATAGAAGTAATAAACAATAAAACAATAACAGAACAAAAACTAATAAACAATAAAACAATAACGGAACAAGAACTAATAAACAATAAAACAATAACGGAACAAGAACTAATAAGCAATAAAACAATAACGGAACAAGTACTAATAAACAATGGATCAATATCGGAACAAGAATTACGTCTGAACGATTACGGAATGAGTGAGTAGATTGAGGAGGGGGAAACGGGGAATCACATGATACGGTCTGTTTGTTTTCGTCCGGCGCAGGTGTTCCCACGTAGCGCCGGATTACTGGACGTGCCGGATGAACGAGCCGCCGGACTATCGAGATTGTACTGTATAAAACATTTAATATAACAGTTCTAAAACTTATATGTAAGGATGTCTATTTAGGTACGTTCCTACACGTATTTTTTTTTTAATTTCATGAATATTAGAGGAGCATGGAGAGCAGGCAAAATTGTCATCATTTTCTTATTCATATTTAGGACGACTGCAGGACATATGAAAATTATTTTTACATAATTGGCATTCGCGTTTCTCCAACCCTGTTTCCAGCCCGTCCGGTATTTCCTAGGTTAATGGTTTCCTCAAAAATTTCTGAGAGTTGTAAACTAATTGACATTTTTGGGTTTTTCCAAATTAATTTTACCTGTACCTTATTACTTAGTCCATACAGGCCACCAGGCACGGCAGCCGGTCTAAGGTCTCAAGCCACTGGGCCCGCAATACAATCGCACTGCTCAGACGCTAAAGGGTTATGTCCTGCCAGTAATTTCCATTTTCAGGCCCTTTGTCTCTAGGGAGTCCTTCTTAGAGCTGCTCATAGTGTGCACCACTTGAGCAGCTTTCGAATTTAATTATGAGTGGTGAGCTATTACTGAATTGTTGAGAGTATGTTATGTTCCTTGAGTATTTTTGAAAAAAAAACTGATATTTTTATATGGATGAACATGTTATTTTCCTCCTGTAAACATGACTTTTTTTTTTTTTTTTTTGAATAACCAAACTACAACACTGAATTATAAGAAAAAAAAACCAACCTAACAATTTTAAAGTTAATTTTTGACTTTACTTTTTTACTTTCACTTACCTATATATGAAATATATAGTAAGTGGAAGTATTGCGATCGTGAAAAATTTCGACTTCCGGTTTTCAACATAAATACACGTTTTGGGGTCCCCTGAGTCGAAATGACCAAGTCCCGCGAAATGGTCTGTGTGTGTGTGTGTGTGTGTGTGTGTGTGTGTGTGTGTGTGTGTGTGTGTGTGTGTGTGTGTGTGTGTGTGTGTGTGTGTGTGTGTGTGTGTGTGTGAGTGTGTGTGTGTGTGTGTGAACAGACTAGCTCAAAAACTATAAACCGTGCGAACCTGAAATTGGGTATTTAGTGTATGTATATGCCCGCGATGTGACAGCAAAAATTTCATCAAAATTGCTCAAAGGGAGGGGGTACTTTATTTAATAACTTTTTAAGTATTTTTCGATTTTCTCAAAAACGGCTCTAACGATTTTGATTAAACTGAGTATTTGATCTATTTATATGCCCGAGATACGACTGTAAAAATTTCATCAAAATTGATTAACCGGAGGGGGGACTTTACTTAATAAATTTTGTTACATTTTCACGTGTTTTTTTTTATTTACTCTAAATCGGCTTTAACGATTTTGATCAAACTGGTTATTTGATGTATATACATGCCCGAGATATGACTGTTAAAATTTCATCAAAATTGATTAACCGGAGGGGGGACTTTACTTAATAAATTTTCTATCATTTTCACGTGTTTTTTTTATTTACTCAAAAACGGCTTTAAAGATTTTGATCCAACTGGGTATTTGATGTATGTTTATGCCCGAGATATGACTGTTAAAATTTCATCAAAATTGATTAACCGGAGGGGGGACTTTACACTTAATAAATTTTCTATCATTTTCACGTGTTTTTTTTATTTACTCAAAAACGGCTTTAACGATTAACAAAAATAAGATATGAACGTAGAAAAATGTGTGAATTCGGGAAATGATATTTAGCAAAACACGTCAATTTCTAATCCAAGTCAATTGGTAAGTGAAAGTTGTGTGTTCCGCGCACGCACCAGATTTTTATTACATTATTATTATTATTATAACATGTTCATCCATTAAGCTCTTCAATTATTAGCTGTACTTTTAACGTTAATAAGTTTTTTTGTGTGTTAATGTGCCTCTAATGAAGTTCCTAGCCTTAAGGTTTTGCTGATGATATTCAGTCGACTCCGTTTTATATAAAGGGAAAATTTGTTTTGTCACAATTAGGCGGAGGACCCAATAAAGCGGAGACCATCAATCCACGTGTAAATGCAAATTGAAATTCCTAAAGAGGCCTAATCACTGGGCTACCGTAGACATATGATAATTGATGTCATACATTAGACATATTTGGGGGAAAACCCAGTTAATAGGTGCGTTTAGGTGTACCTATTCTCGTCTATTAATTTAATGATGAGGTCAAAATAAAACGATTAATTTAACTCTTAAAATGTATTTTTATTAAATAGGTGTTATGATATAAGAAATATACATGATGAAAGAAATTACAATAACTATTTGTGTACAATATAAATTATACAGATAAAGACGAAATAAGAAATGAATCAGAACATGTTTTTACGTCAATTTTTCAACAGGTAAGAATCAACTGTGCATTGTCGCACTCATTGTAAACTTACGACCAACATAATTAGCGTACTTCTTTAGGACGCCTAAGGACTTTTTTCATTTTTTTTTTGTGAAAAAAAAAGCGACTAACCTTTTTGATGTGGTTTCTTGCTTCTGGTTGAGAAACAGGTGTGGTCTCAGATACTTAGGTTATTCGATTGACACTGGGTCTCATAGCTTTTTACTTTAAGTTGCATAAAAGTTTTGGCCCAATTAGCTGATGTTTAGTCCCAATAAAGCTGTGACATTTTATCTATATTTGATTCCGTTTTATTAAAAATGGCTCAATTAAACGGAGTCAACTGTAGTTGCATATACATTAGTGCTACGATTAAAAAAAAAAATTATTTCTTTGCTTCATTACTTGTCATAATTTTAATTGTATAGCTACAGTTTGAAATATTATATTATAATTTCTGGTTGTAGGTAAGTCAGATGAGGTAGACAAGGCGTTTGGATTATGGACGCAGATGCAAGACGAAGATGTTCAACCCAGCGAAGCGTTCTTATTCAAGCTTGGAAACCTCCTGAAGAAACACAATAGGCCTGTACCATTCGCTGTTCCATCCATGGAAGGTATATTTAGACTATAAAAAAAAAAAAAAAAAAAATATATATATATATATATATATATATATATATATATAAATACAATACAATACAATATTGTATTGTATATATATATATATATATATATATATATATATAGAAGAAACACAATAGGCCTGTACCATTCGCTGTTCCATCCATGGAAGGTATATTTAGACTAGAAAAAAAAAAAAAAAAAAAAAAAAAAATATATATATATATATATATATATATATATATATATATATATTTATATATATTTATATTTTAGCATTTCGATTAATTAAATCTGTCATTCCATTGAGTAAGTTGTTAAGTCGAATTTATTCCGAAATGAGTTAAATGGTAAAAAGGAGAATTGAGTCGGTTTCTTTGTACGTAATAAATGTGTTATAATCGGTTGGTGAACAATTAGTCAACTCTAATATCTCATTACTGATAAGATCTATTCAGTTGGTTTAATGTCCGTAATTATTAGCTACTGTTTTAATTGACAACATTTCAATGATTCATAATGAAATCCTGATTTTAAACTGACACTGTTCAAACTTTAAAACCATATCCTAAAAAGTGAAGATATTCAACTAAATCACTTATTCACTGGGTTGATAGAATAGATAATTTTCCCCTCTGTGAAGTCAGAATATTGTTAAAGTTGCATTAATATTTTTGAAACACTACATGGTTTTATCATTTTTTACATTAATAAAAATTTAGAAGTGCTTACTAAATGGTTTTTAGTAGAGTATGCACTAAGTATTTGACAAATGGAAGAAAAACAGAACTCAATGCTATAAATTTTATTTGAAAAACTGTTAGCTTCAATATGTTTCTCTCAACCCCCTAAAAAGGTTTTTAACCTATCGTTGAGAGATGCTGTTTGTATTAATATCCATTCTCTTTTATATTTATTTAAGGCCGGATTAGTACCCATACACACTAAATATCATATTATTAGTAGGGGAGAGCATGGTTGGTTGGCATAGGGGGTAGGTTGGCCTTTGGCTTATAATTTCTGTCACACCTGTTTTGAAGGCGCCACAATCGTACCATGTGACCCGCTCGATCTCGGAAGTCTTGTCCTGAGGTTTCAGTCCGATGCTAGCAGTGTAGAGAAGAGTGTGCTTCATTGATTGATTTGACATTTAAGTAAATTTTTATATTTTCAGTAAATTTGGTTTTAAGGCATGGCAAAACATTTGACTCCGATTCTGTTCATATAGCCCCAAACTCCTTTGAAAAACCTAACCTTTCAACTAACCAGTTTCTTGTTTGGTTGTTCTCCCCTGTCCTGGCAGCCATCTTTCATATAATTTCTCCTGTGGGGTTAGTTTAACTGGGGTTTGTTGCTTTCACAAAAGTAAGGTAAACATAAACAATGGTGAAACTACCATTTGTCTTTAGTTCCAACGAGGAGGAGGAGAGCATTATTTCCTATGTAGAAAGTGATGACAATCTAAACTTAAACTTAAATGTAATGGAATTTTTAGGAACAATGAAAAAGATAATGACACTAAAGATCACCTTCAACCGCAATCGAAGGTTATTGATGAACTAGCCACACCTGGCTACCATGAAAATGAAACTAGTGCACCGCAGACACTTTCTCATGATACGATTAAAGGGCCAGAGAATATTTATCCTACCTAAAGTTTTAGGAGATGTGTTGAATTCGTTTTGTTTTATGAAAATTTTGTTTACATTGTTCTAACGCAATGATACTTCTATGCCATTACATTTTTTTAATTTCTGCTGTTTAAAATGTTATATAATTTTTTTCAATTGAAATAAATATGGTAAAATGCAGCCATTTGTCATTCTATTTTCCCTTACTAGCTGTTAAAAACCGATTCAAAATTATTATACCATTATAGTGCAGCTTTTAATAAGAATAACATGTGTAAGGCAGTACGTGAATGAGATGGCTAAGCAACCCCACCTTCTAGGCCAACCTGCCCCACATAGGGGGTTAATTGGCATACTCTGGATTGACAAATTCTTCAATTTTCTATGATCTTAGTATTAAATATTATGTGAAAAAAATACTTGAAGTACTCTGATACTTGGAGTTTATAGTGGTATCAGCCCTATTGGGCTATATTAACAGGAATGACTGAACAATCAAAAAAGTGAAAACTGTTGCCAACCAACCCCGCTCTCCCCTACTATATAGTACTTTAGTATAATAGTACCCATTACACTACATATCTGACTATATATCCGAGTGGGAGCTTTAAGAGGAAAGACTATGCATTTTTTGCACAGATAGATGGAAATCATGGGTTGGATCAACTCGATGCTAAAAGGTACAATTGAGAAAGTTTAAGAAGAAAGAAGGATTTCATTATCAATTAATAAGAAACAAATAAATAAAAAGCCAGTTTCCATTATCGAGTTTGAAGATACCTGATTTTGGGATAATCCAATCACTTCTTTAGTTTTTTTTTCTTTAATTTTTTGCCTCATGCTCTAGAAACGTACAATTACTTTTGTTTCAACCCCCAAAAAACTTTATGTTATGATAATGTATAATTTTTATTTCAGTGGTCGGTACGGAAAAGAGATCACTTATTCCTAGCACAAAGTTGAGTTTAAAAACCTACCGCGCTGCTTTAAATTCGAGAGATGCCGATGAGGCTCTTAGCAATTTACAAAGGTAAACAAATTCTCTTTATATGATACTATTTTAGTCTTTTTTCTCATGATCAATCATTGTATGTATTGAATGCATGAAACTATTTAACAGCAAAAATATAAGGTAAATAATACATATGTGTTGTCTGCATTTCTTCTTCAGGGTTTGACCATGTCATAGGTTTTCCAGCGACCAAGCTTTCACCCATCTTGCTGTGGGCTTCTTCAGGGCCAATACAAGAATGAGAGTGGAGAAGGGGATCAGTAACTTATAATCTTCCGTCGGGGGCGAAGTCTGTGTTCCCATTGGCTAGCGCACGAGGGGGCGTGGTCAGGTGGAGGGGGTAGGGGAGGGGGGATGTCGTCAGCTCTCTGAGATACGTTGTGTTGTCTAATGTTATTTAGTGCAGGGTACTAGTTTTTGCTAAGTCTGTATCCGTCTTATTTATATTGTTTGGTTGTTTTTTGATTTCTATAGCCTCCCTGATGGATCTGTGGTGGTAGATATCAATCCTAACTATGGCTTTGGTGTCTTCGAAGACTATAGTGTGTTGTGTATTGTGAAAGTGTTCTGCTATGGCTGATTTATCCGTCTGTATTTTCTTAACTGCGGCAATATGTTCTTTCAGTCGTGTGGAGATGTTAGGATTGATAACTACCACCACAGATCCATCAGGGAGGCTATAGAAATCATAAAACAACCAAACAATATAAATAAGACGGATACAGACTTAGCAAAAACTGGTACCCTGCACTAAATAACATTAGACAACACAACGTATCTCAGAGAGCTGACGACATCCCCCCTCCCCTACCCCCTCCACCTGATCACGCCCCCTCGTGCGCTAGCCAATGGGAACACAGACTTCGCCCCCGACGGAAGATTATAAGTTACTGATCCCCTTCTCCACTCTCATTCTTGTATTGGCCCTGAAGAAGCCGACAGCAAGATGGGTGAAAGCTTGGTCGCTGGAAAACCTATGACATGGTCAAACCCTGAAGAAGAAATGCAGACAATGGATTCGGACCATGGAAGCCTTAAGCAACAAATAATATGTGATAAGTGAACTTGTTACTGGCTCCAATCTACTGGCTTTACTATTGTCACAATTTTGAGACCCATCAATGATTTCAGTGCTTTTATTTGATTCAGTATTAGAATTAAAATGATTTATAATGAAGGAAATTTGTTGACCGTAGAAGATTATGAGATGGAAATGGTTGGGGGTGCGGTCAAATGAAAAACACTATATGTGAAATAACATATATATTGTGCCGACGTTTCGACCCGATATTCAGGTCTTCTTCAGGGCTAAATATAAAACAAGATAGCAACCAATAAGTATGAAGAAAAGAAAAATAACAAATAAATAAAATAATGAGTAATATATGAATCTATATACATATATATGCATGAAAAAATGAAAATGAGTAAATAATTGCATAATAGAATAATATAATTTTTTTTTTTTTTTTTTTTTTTTTTTTTTTTTTTTTTTTTTTTTTTTTTTTTTAAATCTAATTTATGTGTGTGGAATTAGATATTTAACAAAAGAATATGAATAAATCAATAACAATATTAATGGGAATAACAATATTAAATGAATAACAGAATAATAACAATATTAAATGGGATACGGAATAGATGTAACGAGGAAGCGGAAGGAATATGTGCGAAGTGAAAATAGGAAAAGATGGGTAAAAGTCTAAACGATATATGTAGCATATAATAGAAAAGGAGGTAGTGATAAAAATAGAAAAAGAGATGGGTAGAAGTCCAAAATATATTAAACAAGAAATAAAACGTACCTGTCGAGTGAACTGTCGGTGGTCGACTGCCAACTGAAAAAGGAGGGGGTTATGTTTGTTTACCAAACCATCCGGTGTAACTGTCGAGTGCTTTAACGTATTTTAAATTCTAGCGAAATTTATTTTTAATATTAAGGAGTAATGATTAAATAGCGATTGAATGAAATTGTAGAATATTAGTATATAATTTAATTAACCAAGGAGAAAAAAAATATATATTAATTATTATTAATATAATTAATTAAGAAAAAAAAAAAAAAATTATGGATTTTTTAAAATTTGAAAAATTTGGGAATAGGTTGAAGATAATTTTTGTTTGTCTGTTTTTAAATTTACGGGATTTTTTTCAAGGTTAATGTAGAAACTTTCCATAATAAGTCGTTTGTCGTGATTGGGAACAGTGGCAAGTATGGATGTTTTTTCAAAATCAAATGTGTGGTTAAGGGATAAGGAGTGTTCTGAGAGTTTTGATGCATTGTAGTTATGAGAGGAAACAGAATATTTGTGTTGTGTGATTCGGTCTTTGAGGAGATTTTTGGTTTCTCCAATGTAACAGGAATTACAATTTGGTGCAGAGCAAGGAATGTGATAAACAATTTGAGAGCGGTGTGAAGGAGGGATGGGGTCTTTGAGAGGAGTGTAGAGTTTTGAAAGTGTGTTGTGTGATTTGAAGGCTAGGCATAAATTAGGGTTAGTGGAACGTAAATGTTTTTGGATGTTGTCGGAGAGGTTGGGGATAAAAGGTAATGATCTGTAAATAGAGGTGGCAGTGGATTGAGGAGTCACGGTGGAGTTTGTTTGAATAGAAAGGGGACGATTAAAGTGGTTTTTGATGAGTTTATTGATGATGTAGGAAGGATAGTTATTGGAAGAAAGGATTTGTTTGATACGTTGGATATTGGTTTTATGAAACTGGGGATCAGATAGGGAAAGACTTCTGTGAATAAGATTTTTTGCAACATTTATTTTTTGGTGGTATGGATGTTGGGAGTGAAAGTTTAAGAGTCGGCCTGAGTATGTTGGTTTAGTGTACCAGTCAGTGGAAATACTGTTGTTAAAGTTTCTTATTAAAAGGAGGTCTAGGAAAGGTAGGGAATTGTTGGTATCACGTTCTACGGTAAATTGGAGGCGCGGGTGGTAGGAATTAAATGCGGATAGGATATCTGGAATTTTGTTTGGATTAAGGACAAGGAGGAGGTCGTCAACGTATTTACGGATAAAAATTATGTCTGTTGGGAATAAGGGGATGATGGAGTTAAGTAGGTCATTCAGTACAATGTTTGCTAGGTCAGGAGCTAGTGGGTTGCCCATAGCGAGTCCTGATATCTGTTTGAAAAATTTTTCGTGGAAGGTTAGGTAGCCGGAGTCACAACAAAGTTGTAGGGATTCAAGATACGTTGAGCGGTTCAGGGAAGTGTGCGGTTCGATGGTGGACCAGTTGTCTTTAATAATGTTTAAGGCTTTGTCTATGGGAATGTTTGTGAACAGGCTTTCAACATCAAAGGAAGTAAGGATATAATTGTCAGGAATGATGAATGATATAATTTGTTGGCGTAAATGAAAAGAATTGTTAATATCGTAAGGGTTGTCGTGGCTGAGTACTTGTAGAGAAGGTAATAAAAATTTGCTAAGCTTAATGGAAGGAGAGTTTATATTGGAAGTGATAGGGCGAAGGGGGGTACCAGGTTTGTGAATTTTTGGAAGGCCATAAAAACGGGGAGCTACTGAATTGTAAGAGATAAGGTTTCTATAGGTGGGATAGGTTATAAGTTTTAAATTTAAAAGATTTTTGAGGTGTAGGTTAAATTGGGTTTTTAGGGAAGGTGTGGGATCGCGGGGTGTAGGTATATATGTGGTACGGTCTGAAAGTAATGTAGTCATTTTGTCTGTGTATTCGGCGGCGTCCATGATAACTGTTTTATTTCCTTTGTCTGCTTTAGTTACTATAATGTCTTTATGGGAATTTAGGAAGGATCTGGTTTGTGAAAGGTCTTTAAAAAATTGAGGAGAAAAATCGGAAGTAGAAGATGAAGGGTGTTGGAGAAAGTTTGAAATAATGTTGCAAGTAGAGGAACGGGCCAATTCTTTTTCTTCGATTGAACGGTAGAGGAGATCGTCATTGTAAATGTATTCTAAGTCAGTGATGAGATGTGGGATGATGGTTTTATTGGTGGATTTGTGTGGCATTGAAAAATTTTTTCCAAGGCCTAGAATGTTTGTGATGTTGGAAGGAATTGGTGTGGAAGAGATGTTGTGTACCCAGTTTTTGTCAGCAAGAGGATAAATTTTGTGTTGTAAAGATGTGTTGTATAGTTTTTGAAATTTGGTGATCAGACGGTGTTTATGTGAGGTACGGGTGTTGTTGAAAATTGTGGATGTGCAGGCTGTAAGGCGATTCATATTGTCGGAACCGATGGTATTATTTAGTTGACTCGACAGGTTGGAAATTTCGTTATTAAGATGATGAATAATTTGGATGGTTTCGCGGATTTTAAGATTTAATAAGGACTTTTTAAATTTAAAAGATATTGTAGTTAATTTTGATTTATGAATAACCGATGAATTAATATGATTGAGTGAATTTTGAATAAATTTCGGAAAAAGTCTATTTGTACGGCATTTGAGGAGGAAAATACGTTGTTCCAGGCAATGGGCCAAACGTTTGTGAAGATTACAATATTTATTAAATTTGGATTTGTGAGTCGGGAAGGTGGATTTTAAAAAAGAAAAGTAGGGTTGAGAGGAAGGAGATATAAGAAATGTTGAATCAGACAGATTATTAGTGACGACAGATCGTCCGATCGTCACAACTCAAGATTCGTCTCACATTTCTCTGGCTTCATCTTCTGTCGTCACTAATAATCTGTCTGATTCAACATTTCTTATATCTCCTTCCTCTCAACCCTACTTTTCTTTTTTAAAATCCACCTTCCCGACTCACAAATCCAAATTTAATAAATATTGTAATCTTCACAAACGTTTGGCCCATTGCCTGGAACAACGTATTTTCCTCCTCAAATGCCGTACAAATAGACTTTTTCCGAAATTTATTCAAAATTCACTCAATCATATTAATTCATCGGTTATTCATAAATCAAAATTAACTACAATATCTTTTAAATTTAAAAAGTCCTTATTAAATCTTAAAATCCGCGAAACCATCCAAATTATTCATCATCTTAATAACGAAATTTCCATCCTGTCGAGTCAACTAAATAATACCATCGGTTCCGACAATATGAATCGCCTTACAGCCTGCACATCCACAATTTTCAACAACACCCGTACCTCACATAAACACCGTCTGATCACCAAATTTCAAAAACTATACAACACATCTTTACAACACAAAATTTATCCTCTTGCTGACAAAAACTGGGTACACAACATCTCTTCCACACCAATTCCTTCCAACATCACAAACATTCTAGGCCTTGGAAAAAATTTTTCAATGCCACACAAATCCACCAATAAAACCATCATCCCACATCTCATCACTGACTTAGAATACATTTACAATGACGATCTCCTCTACCGTTCAATCGAAGAAAAAGAATTGGCCCGTTCCTCTACTTGCAACATTATTTCAAACTTTCTCCAACACCCTTCATCTTCTACTTCCGATTTTTCTCCTCAATTTTTTAAAGACCTTTCACAAACCAGATCCTTCCTAAATTCCCATAAAGACATTATAGTAACTAAAGCAGACAAAGGAAATAAAACAGTTATCATGGACGCCGCCGAATACACAGACAAAATGACTACATTACTTTCAGACCGTACCACATATATACCTACACCCCGCGATCCCACACCTTCCCTAAAAACCCAATTTAACCTACACCTCAAAAATCTTTTAAATTTAAAACTTATAACCTATCCCACCTATAGAAACCTTATCTCTTACAATTCAGTAGCTCCCCGTTTTTATGGCCTTCCAAAAATTCACAAACCTGGTACCCCCCTTCGCCCTATCACTTCCAATATAAACTCTCCTTCCATTAAGCTTAGCAAATTTTTATTACCTTCTCTACAAGTACTCAGCCACGACAACCCTTACGATATTAACAATTCTTTTCATTTACGCCAACAAATTATATCATTCATCATTCCTGACAATTATATCCTTACTTCCTTTGATGTTGAAAGCCTGTTCACAAACATTCCCATAGACAAAGCCTTAAACATTATTAAAGACAACTGGTCCACCATCGAACCGCACACTTCCCTGAACCGCTCAACGTATCTTGAATCCCTACAACTTTGTTGTGACTCCGGCTACCTAACCTTCCACGAAAAATTTTTCAAACAGATATCAGGACTCGCTATGGGCAACCCACTAGCTCCTGACCTAGCAAACATTGTACTGAATGACCTACTTAACTCCATCATCCCCTTATTCCCAACAGACATAATTTTTATCCGTAAATACGTTGACGACCTCCTCCTTGTCCTTAATCCAAACAAAATTCCAGATATCCTATCCGCATTTAATTCCTACCACCCGCGCCTCCAATTTACCGTAGAACGTGATACCAACAATTCCCTACCTTTCCTAGACCTCCTTTTAATAAGAAACTTTAACAACAGTATTTCCACTGACTGGTACACTAAACCAACATACTCAGGCCGACTCTTAAACTTTCACTCCCAACATCCATACCACCAAAAAATAAATGTTGCAAAAAATCTTATTCACAGAAGTCTTTCCCTATCTGATCCCCAGTTTCATAAAACCAATATCCAACGTATCAAACAAATCCTTTCTTCCAATAACTATCCTTCCTACATCATCAATAAACTCATCAAAAACCACTTTAATCGTCCCCTTTCTATTCAAACAAACTCCACCGTGACTCCTCAATCCACTGCCACCTCTATTTACAGATCATTACCTTTTATCCCCAACCTCTCCGACAACATCCAAAAACATTTACGTTCCACTAACCCTAATTTATGCCTAGCCTTCAAATCACACAACACACTTTCAAAACTCTACACTCCTCTCAAAGACCCCATCCCTCCTTCACACCGCTCTCAAATTGTTTATCACATTCCTTGCTCTGCACCAAATTGTAATTCCTGTTACATTGGAGAAACCAAAAATCTCCTCAAAGACCGAATCACACAACACAAATATTCTGTTTCCTCTCATAACTACAATGCATCAAAACTCTCAGAACACTCCTTATCCCTTAACCACACATTTGATTTTGAAAAAACATCCATACTTGCCACTGTTCCCAATCACGACAAACGACTTATTATGGAAAGTTTCTACATTAACCTTGAAAAAAATCCCGTAAATTTAAAAACAGACAAACAAAAATTATCTTCAACCTATTCCCAAATTTTTCAAATTTTAAAAAATCCATAATTTTTTTTTTTTTTTTTTTCTTAATTAATTATATTAATAATAATTAATATATATTTTTTTTTCTCCTTGGTTAATTAAATTATATACTAATATTCTACAATTTCATTCAATCGCTATTTAATCATTACTCCTTAATATTAAAAATAAATTTCGCTAGAATTTAAAATACGTTAAAGCACTCGACAGTTACACCGGATGGTTTGGTAAACAAACATAACCCCCTCCTTTTTCAGTTGGCAGTCGACCACCGACAGTTCACTCGACAGGTACGTTTTATTTCTTGTTTAATATATTTTGGACTTCTACCCATCTCTTTTTCTATTTTTATCACTACCTCCTTTTCTATTATATGCTACATATATCGTTTAGACTTTTACCCATCTTTTCCTATTTTCACTTCGCACATATTCCTTCCGCTTCCTCGTTACATCTATTCCGTATCCCATTTAATATTGTTATTATTCTGTTATTCATTTAATATTGTTATTCCCATTAATATTGTTATTGATTTATTCATATTCTTTTGTTAAATATCTAATTCCACACACATAAATTAGATTTAAAAAAAAAAAAAAAAAAAAAAAAAAAAAAAAAAAAAAAAAAAAAAAAAATTATATTATTCTATTATGCAATTATTTACTCATTTTCATTTTTTCATGCATATATATGTATATAGATTCATATATTACTCATTATTTTATTTATTTGTTATTTTTCTTTTCTTCATACTTATTGGTTGCTATCTTGTTTTATATTTAGCCCTGAAGAAGACCTGAATATCGGGTCGAAACGTCGGCACAATATATATGTTATTTCACATATAGTGTTTTTCATTTGACCGCACCCCCAACCATTTCCATCTCATAAAATGATTTATTATTATTCATTAAATTATCTATCTTTTAATGCCTTATTTATCAAAATTCCACCCATAAGATGTGGAAAGTGGTTATATATATTACTCTTTTATGAATATTGTAGACTAGCTGTATATACCGGTTTCACCCGGAGGATTTCATTTTTTATATCTATAAAGTGAGACTTTTATCGACTCAAATGGTCGATTTCATAAAAACCAATGTAAAGCGAGATCAAAACGATTTTTATAACAATAAAGAGTATACCCAGAGATTGGCTGAAGTTATGCAATTTTAATATGGACAGGTGTTCGCACCTGGTCTGAAAGAACCAATGAGTGAAATTTGGAGAATCTAGGACAAACGGTATGGATTTCTATAAAGAACAAACAGAATTTCACCTTTATATGCATAGATTATAGCTGTATATCCAGGTTTCACAGGGGGAATTTCATTTTTCTAAAGAAACGGTCGATTTCGTAAAAAAAAAGACATTGTAAAGTGAGATCATTATGATTTTTATAACAATAAAGAATATCAGCTGAAGCTATGCAATTTTAATATGGACAGGTGTTCGCACCTGGTATGAAAGAACCACTGAGCGTAATTTGGAGAATTTAGGACTAACGGAATGGATTTCTATAAAGAACAAATAAACAAACAAACAAACAGAATTTCAACTTTATTTATATAGATTGTAACGTTAAATCGTTAAATAAAAAACATATGATTTAAAATCCCGGACCGTTTGTTGGAACTAAATAGCGGTTTGAGCGGACCGTCAGATTACGTGTTTGGATCTAGATTGTTCGAGCTCCATCCGTGCCGTTCCCCCAGCTTCCACGAGATTCTACAGCGTTCTAGACCCTCCTTACAACTATATGTAAGGAGCGATTGACTGAACGATCTTAGTCTTTGTCTTGACTGTGAAGTTCAAGCCTTATGATTGTGTGCTATGAAGTTATAGTCCGGGAGTTGAGAGCCAAAAAGGTGCCTGATTTGAAGAAAAATTTTGATCATATAGGCTGAAAGTACTCATTGGAGTATTAACTAATTAAACAACCATCTTCCATGTGTTAAGAAAAAATAAATAAATCTTGCCAAGTACCTACCTGTCTAAAAAGTTATTTTTATGAATATTTTATCAAATCCCCTGATGCTTCAAAAACCGAAGTCTTAGCAGGAAGTAACCTCTACGAATTCTTACAAGTTTTTATTTGCATCTTCACGCAGGGTTTAGCTAATGTTGTGTGTAAGGAGCTTGTTTCATGCTAAATTTGGTGCTCTGCAACTTTTATCTTAAACATTTTTCATTTAAACTAGTTGTTTTTGAGTTAGAGGCGTTGGAACACGGTTTCCACCAAAATCATAAAAATTACAGATTTTTGATGCACCGAACCCGGCTAAACCAATAATCCGATTTAAACTTCAAATGTATCTAAATTTATATTTCAGTGAAAAATCCAGTCTTCCTTTTTGATAATATATATTTTTTAATATGTTATAACATCACTACGTTTCGAGGCTCATTGCCTCATCTTCAGGTGACTGCAACAATATTTTACATGATATTTACAACTTTTTTTTTTTTTTTTTTAAATTTAATTTACAATAATTATAAAATTTGGAACATAAACATTTATGACTTAAATATTGTAATATAGGATTTTAAGACTTAAAATCCTATATTACAATATTTAAGTCATAAATGTTTATGTTCCAAATTTTATAATTATTGTAAATTAAATTTAAAAAAAAAAAAAAAGTTGTAAATATCATGTAAAATATTGTTGCAGTCACCTGAAGATGAGGCAATGAGCCTCGAAACGTAGTGATGTTATAACATATTAAAAAATATATATTATCAAAAAGGAAGACTGGATTTTTCACTGAAATATAAATTTAGAATAATAAAAGACCAAAAGGGTTTTTTATAAAAGTCTTCCATTATAGGATAAACTATCAATATTCAAATGTATCATTCTATTTGCAATAGTTTAGCCTCTTATAGTAAGAAAAAAGTAATACTTTTTGATCCGTATTTGCCGAATTATATGCGTGAAACTGTAAAAAAATCCCAAAAAAGTTCACGGCCAAAGGCAAACCCAAGGCGCTAAATACGTTCATGTTTTAATTTCTTTGTCTTCACAGGAGTGGGCTAATTTTAAAATTAATGAGATCGTTTTACACAGAATTCAATATTCTACAACTTTATAGGTAAATTTTTATTTTTTGGAGTTACCTTCTTTTTATATTGAAGGCTTTGGAACATGAGCGTAATTCATTTTTCTGCAAAATGGCTAAATTGACAATCGGTTTTGGCGAAAAGACTTACCCAATTTTAACTATGAGGACCTCATAGTCGACGCGAAATTTAATGCCCTTTAATTTTAGAAAGAACACAATTTCTTCTGCAATTAATCGTTTTCGAGTTATTAGTGAAAAATTGAAAAAAGTTTGAAAATGTTTCAAATTAAATCAGGCACCTTTTTGGCCCTCAGCTCCCTGTCCTGCCTCCTGCTCAGCTGATTGTAGCCTGCCTGAATATTTGAGTTGTATTAATTCGTTTGGCATTGATAATTGTTACATTTTTTTAATAAATACGTATTTGTTAACCCACAGAAGTGTTAAAATATTTATTTATTATATAAGTACAATTGTATGCGTGCTTCCGATTATAAAAAAGACATTGACATGCTGACATGACATCCTGAATGTTTTAAATTCAGGAACTATTATGTACTAAGTTAGTATTAAATGTTCTGATACATTTTCGCTTCAAATATCGGACTATCAAAAGAACTTATTAAATTTTATCCGTGTAAGCTTATTTATCTTATCAATATTAGTAATGCTTTTATACTAACGTTATGTTCTCGTTTTGTCATTATAGCTTAAAAGATAGTGATCTGTCAAAAGGAGACCGTACAAAGTTGATTATGCTATTATGCTCCAACGGACGCCTTGGTGAAGCGACTAAACTTTTATTGGAATGGTTGGATAAAGATCAAAGAGTGACTGTTAAAGGTTTGAGCCACCTGATAAACCAACTTGCGTTAGTTGGCGACATTGATGCTTTGAACAATCTTGGAAATAAACTTGATAAGGTAAATAAATATTTATTATGTTTTTAGTTGTATGTCTATAGCTCCTTTTATATGTCTATATCCTCCGTCTCAGATCCGCTTCTGATGATTTGATCTTTATTGGTGATAAAATAATAATAAACTCCTCAAGTCATTTACTGATGCATGTACCATAAAGCTATTTGTTTTCTCTTTATTAAGTATATATATATATATACTAGCTGTGTATACCGGTTTCACCCGGAGAATTTCATTTTTTAAATCTATAAACTGAGACTTTTATTGACTCAAACGGTCGATTTCGTAAAAACCAATGTTAAGCGAGATCATTATAATTTTTATAACAATAAAGAATATACCCAGAGATTGGCTAAGGTTATGCAATTTTAATATGGACAGATGTTCGCACCTGGTATAAAAGAACGACTGAGCGAAATTAGGAGAATTTAGGACAAACGGTATGGATTTCTATAAAGAACAAACAGAATTTCATCTTTATATACATAGATTATATCTGTATATCCCGGTTTCACACGGGGAATTTCATTTTTCTAAAGAAACGGTCGATTTCGTAAAAAAACATTGTAAAGCGATATCAGTATGATTTTTATAACAATAAAGAATATCAGCTGAAGATCGGTTGAAGTTATACAATTTTAATATGGACAGGTGTTCGTACCTGGTCTGAAAGAACCACTGAGCGAAATTTGGAGAATTTAGGACAAACGGTATGGATTTCTATAAAGAACAAACAGAATTTCATGTTTCTAAAAAAACGGTCGATTTCGTAAAAAAAAACATTGTAAAGTGAGATCATTATGATTTTTATAACAATAAAGAATATCAGCTGAAGATCGGCTGAAGTTATACAATTTTAATATGGACAGGTGTTCGCACGTGGTCTGAAAGAACCACTGAGCGAAATTTAGAGAGTAAGGAATATCAGCTGAAGATCGGCTGAAGTTATGCAATTTTAATATGGACAGGTGTTCGCACCTGGTATCAAAGAACCACTGAGCGAAATTTGGAGAATAAAGAATATCAGCTGAAGATCGGCTGAAGTTATGCAGTTTTAATATGGACAGGTGTTCGCACCTGGTATCAAAGAACCACTGAGCGAAATTTGGAGAATTTAGGACAAACGGTATGGATTTCTATAAAGAACAAACAAACAAACAGAATTTCAACTTTATTTATATAGATTTATATTTTGTAAAGAAAAGGTTGACCTTGGCTGGGAGACAACCCCAGGCCTCATACGTAAAGTGCTTGGTTTGCTGCCACTATGCTACTGAAACAGCATCCAGGTCAAGTCAATCACATCACTTCGCTGATCCTGTTTCCCTCATCTCGCATATTTTTTTTACAAATTTATACAGGGGTGGACTTTTCATCCAAACAGGCCCGGGTTCGACTCTCGAAGGCAATACTTTCTTCAAAAATAAAATATTTAAAATTATTGAAAAATTATACAATGTGGTTACCCACAAGAAAATATTTAAATTAACATATACATATTAGGCAGTAGAACCCACTTTATCGAATTTTCGAATATAATCATTGTATTAATCACTGGTCGTGGAGTATTCATGAATTTAATGTATTCAACATTCATGAATGACCATTATTCATTATTTAATGTTAGTCAGTAATCATGATTAAGAAGAATTCACTACTCAAGATTACAGATCATTCATTAATCATGATGATATAAATTCAATAAAATTATGATATTAATAATATAAATTCAATAATCATGATTACAAAAAAAAATCACAATTCTGGGTCTTACTAATCATGAATGATGATTGAAAATTTATTTGCTCATTCCATTCTTGTCAATAGACCTTTACTAATACCCATTGGAATTAGGGTCTAATTCTTTACTTGCCACTTCAAATGCTTTTCAGTTGACTATACCCACTCTTAGGACCTTTCCTTGCTCATAAAGACAACTTTTAATTAATAAATGCATCCTCGTCTTTTAAATTTAAATGAATAATGATTATGAATATATCATATTGATGATTGATGATTGATGATTGATGAATATTTGTTACTCATTATCGACAAATATTAGGTATTCCTGATTGATGAATATTATATTAATGCTAGCTCATGAATATATTTTATTCATGAATAATGACTAACTGAATTTATCAGTATTCGTTAATCATGAATAACTGAATACCAGTTATTCATTGTTCGTTTCAAATGAATACCATAAACACTCAATAATCATTGAAAATACTCCGCACAGATTATGAATAATGGTTATTCATTATTCATTTGTTTTATGATTACAATTATTCATATTCATTAATCATTTTTCAGACTACAATTTGCCCAACTCTGTTATTAAAGAACGAACATTTTATATACATTAATGGTTAAGTTCTGTACAAGCGTTAAAATAGTAGAATAGAATAGAATAGAAAAATCCTTTATTTACAAAATAGTATATGTGTTTACAAATTTAATATTTATAATGTATATAACAATCAATGCTAACAAATTTCAAAAATAAGTTACGCAGGACAAATGCTGACATGGCTTTAGCCGTCTGTCAGGAGTTTGCCACTTTTTGGTGCATTTAAAAATAATAACAAAATCACTTTAATTTTCAAATGAAAAAATAAAATTTATATAATTAAAATGAAAATAAAGAAAACTCACTATAACTTCGTACGAGGAAATATACATATATAATATCTACATAGAAGGTATAAAGAAATAATATTTATGTTATTTATTCAAATTCTGATAACAATAGCCGTCTATATCTTAATGCTTCTTTAACATTTAAATAGATTTCCTTTAATTTATTTTCCTTTAGCATTGTTATTAATTCCTCTTTATTTATTAATATATGACCAAAATACTTTTTTCTAATGTAATTGAAAATTGGGCACATTCCGATAAAACAAGCGTTAAAACAACATATTATCTTTTTAGGACATTTTGTTTGTTCGTATTTAAATGGAAACTAAATCACAACTGAGAATATTGTGTTTTGTAGTCAAACATTCCAGAGTAGGAGTTTCCTAGAAAGATATGAAAACAATACCGTTCCTAGAATATGAATTGGAGTAATAGTTGCCGGAAACATCTCATCATACGATACCAGCTTGCCGTGTTTTTCCATCTATTATTTTATTTCATAATTTCTAAGAACAATAGATAATTAACCATTGTGTAATCGTTAAAATATTTAGATATGTATTCATTTATTTAAATAAATATTATACATACAAAATGAATGGTATAAAAATTAAAAACAGCTTATTAAAAAAAAAAGAAAACTGGTCCCTTGGAACCCCAGTTAATAGAGCCCAGTATAATGGTGGTCTTACTGTATATATTTATTTTTTATTTTATTATTTATTGTAATGAATGTTTTAGGAAGTTAAAAAGATGACTTCGTTTAGCAATCGAATTGCGCACTGTATGATGGAAGCCGGAAAAGCCGAGGAGTTGCTTGCCGGTATGGAGGTAAAAATAAAAGCCGCTAACTCTCCCGAAGAATTGCAAACATTGGAAGAAGAGTTTCCAAGGGGAGGTATATTTTCCATTTTCGGTTCACCCGATCTCGTCACTAAATGTAAGGATTTCATTTTTACTATTTATATGATGTATATTTTAATGAATCTTAAAAAATAAAAAAATAAAATACTTTAATCTTAATATACCTGTATATATATACGTACCAAAAATCTGCCACAGTAAAATGGGTAAAGGGGCATTCAGGTATAGAGGGCAACGAAAGAGCTGACCACTTAGCGAAAGAGGCGGCTAACAGCGATGAGTTGTTGCCCGCATATACCAAAGCACCCATATCACACATAAAAAAGCTGATTATTAGGGAATCGGTCATTAAGTAGAACGATATGTGGAGAACATCTCCCAAATCACTCAGTTTACATAAATACATCCCACAAATTACACTTACTAACTTCAAACAACTACACAGTTCTGAAGCAAATAATGCAATTAGCTGGTTACTATGGTGACAGGGGTCATGATGCCCCCTCCCCCCCCAAATATTTTGGTTTTTAAATTTTTTTTTATATTTTTAAGCAATAATGCAATTGGCTGGTTAATATGCCATAAACTTGCATTAGTTTAAAATGCAGTCCTTCTTGCATACATGATCCAAGTTAATAATCTCATTAAAAAACGGTGCTGTCAGACACATGATTATGAGACAGGAGGTTACTACCCACCCAAAAAATTTCGTGCTGGATCCGCCCCTGTTAGGTATCCATATCATAACTATCCCCCTTCCCCCCTTAAACTGCCGAATAAATCTGTAAATAACACAGGGGCTCATTTCAGAAAAATGACATTGAAAAAAAAGAATGACTGAAAAAGAAATGAAAGCTAAGGAACTAGAGAATCGCTTCATCTAAAAAACTAAATGAGTTGTTTTTATAGTTCCTATTTTGGAATATCTTTTTAAGTGTCAAATAGTTAATTGTTATTTCTCTAACTATTTTGAAGGTATGGATCCTATTCATTATACCTATATAAGAACGAGACATACTTCAGACGATATAAGACTGTAAAATTTAGAGAATTATTTTTTAAAAGATTTAAATTAATATAACGATGTCATATGTTACATTTTGTGACTCCCAAGAACATTAATTTCTTTGAAAATCATTATCTCTATAACTATGAATATTAGTGTGTGCACACTTAACATCATTGTTAAGGAGCATTTGACCAAGCCATCAAATCATTGCATATCAGTGATTCATGAGCTTCTAAGTCTGACTTCTCTTTTTTTTTTTTTTTTTTTTAATTTATGTTCTGACACCAAACATAAATTCAACCTTCTCTTTCTGTTCATTAAAAACAAAACTCCAACCTATCTCCTCGGTCCCCTTAGCACAAGCGTGCTATTTTCCCTTTTTATTATGTCTTCCTTGGATTCTCAAAAATTGACGACTTTTTAAGACAACATAAATATATATATTGATTTCGTTGTATCATTTCTTAAATTCGGTGCTATAAATTATTATTTAAATTTATACATAGGTCATAGATCGCAAAAATTCTCACTCCTTTATAAAAGAGTATTTATCATCAACCTTGCGACCTCATGCAACATATTCACATTTTTTTAAATTCTTTCTAAATCTTCATTGAATAGAAAATCGTCCCATCTTATTAATGGCATATATTTGATCCAGCTGTTGGATCTTTCTTCATTGATAATGAAGACTTTTTAATAAATAAGAGAGAAGTTTGGTGACCTACGGCCTTTGGATAACTTTAAATAAGATATATTTACTTGCCTATACAATTATATATATATATTTTTATTCTTTTATGTGATAAAATGACTAGAGAGTGGGGTAGCTCAATTGTAAGGCACTGTGCAAGGTCCTGAGTTTGAATTTGGCTTGGCAGGAGTTCTTTAATATTTTTTCACAGATCGTCTCTGATGCCGAGAGATCCTTCCGTGGCAAACCTAGCCTCTATAAAGGGGGTACTCTTAATTGTAAAATTAAGGGGGAAAACCTGGCGATTGAGCGTGACAGCAGTCTAATCACCTCCTTGTATGATGACCCCTGACCAAGAAGCAGTATAGTACAGGAGCCAGATGCAAAAAATCTCACCCATAGAACATAGACCTACAAATTTCAGCATAGTTAGAAAAAACAGTTAAGTGCTAAACCAACCAATAACATTCTTACTAATGCTTTAAAAATTAATTTGAACAATTAATTTTTTCACAAAAATTCAACCATTAAACATACGGCTGGAGTATGGCTTAATCGTCAGGTTTTTATTTCTATAGAAAGGGAAAAATCGTCTGGCAGCGATAAAACTCTTACTAGTGCCTGCCAGACGGTGCGCGAGAATCACAAAAACTCACCCATAAAATATACAATTCATTCTTGTGCCAATTGATTAAAAAAGGTTCCTAAACACGAAATTCGGTCGTCTGGCTGGTTACAAATAATCTTACTAATACCCGCCAGATCATGATACAGATGATCATACAGGAAGTTATTTTGGGACAAGTAAGAATTTTATCGGTTGGTTTAGCACTTAACTCTGTTTTTTCTAACTATGCTGAAATTTGTAGGTCTATGTTCTATGGGTGAGATTTTTTTCATCTGGCTCCTATAATAGCACTTCCTTACACAGTTCTGCACCTAAGTCCCCTCATAAGTTGTTATGGTACAGGTTTATTATTATTCTTTTTTTTTTCCCGGTATAAAAGTGCCAAATGTTTATATTACAGTTTATATATTTTATTAATTAAAATATTTTTAATTTAAAGAAATTTATTTTTTCTTTAGTTGAAGAAGTCGCTCGATTATACAGAGAGAAAGGGATCTTGATACCGACTAATGTTCTCTGGTCCCACTACACCATCACAAGAAATTCAGAGAAAACTGCTGAGGCTTGGTCTTATATGAAACCCATGGAGAAAATTCTCTTCCAACCAATTTTAAAATATGCCCGTAAGGCTGGAGATCTTCCTATGGTCTTAGACCTCATCGAGAAGTATAAAACTGGAAATTTCCCTGTCCAGGGATTGGGAATAATTTATAGTGCTGCAATTGACATCGCACGTGAGTATTTTTAATCCTATATTATATTTACAGGTGTTCTATGAATTTTTTTATCATTTCATAGTTTCATTCAGTTCATACTTTTTCCTTGAAAAATGTTGTATAATTTTTTCGATTTTCTATTATTATAATACTTACTGGAAGATGGTTACCTCTCTTGAATTTAAAAAAAAAAAAGTGGTTGTCTTTTTAATATTTTTATTTATTTATTATTAACTCATTTAAAGTGAATTATCACAATATTTTGAGACCCATCTTTAGGTAATTTTGAATATACCTGATATAATTGTTTAAATAATTTATTTTTTGAAGAGAAAAGATTTGGCTCTGCCGGGAGTCGAACCCGGGTCTCCCGCGTGGCATGCGCGGATGCTAACCACTGCACCACAGAGCCCGGCCCCAAGTAGAGCCAATCCTTCCTCTTCACTGATACCTTGAGTAGTACATAGATTGGCTCTACTTGGGGCCGAGCTCTGTGGTGCAGTGGTTAGCATCCGTGCACGTCACGCGGGAGACCCGGGTTCGACTCCTGGCGGAGCCAAATCTTTTCTCTTCAAAAAATAAATTATTTAAAAATAATTTAAAAATGGTGGTCACCCACAAATTAAGATTAGATTAATTCTTTAAATAGTTATATTTGAGGCGTTTGGTTTCAAAACCAGTTACATCCATTTTTTCCAAAAACATTTTTTTTCTTTTTTTTTTTCAAGTTTCTAATGTTAGAAATAATGTGTTAGATGCGTTTTTTTTTTAAAAAGACGTCTAGATGCTTCGAAAATCAATACTTAAAGATTCCATTTCTTATCAAAAGCGGTTCCATCCAAGCTTCACTTATCAAAAAACCTTAAATTTTTCGAAATCCCAAACGTTATCAATATTTCCAAACAGTTGGATGATGTTGATACTCTATTAATAAAAACATTATGGAGAAGAATGGAGATCAATAGGTACCCTAGAATTCTACAAAGTTGTAATAGACAGTACAATGTCACCTATTCAAGTAATTATGCATGATACCAATATGGATGTGGGTCAACATCAAGATTTAAATGAAAACTTCTATACTTAAAAAATAAAAACTATGTATATATTGTTCATATTAAATAAAGAGATTTGTTTTTAAAAAATGTCTATTCATAATTTAACCAAAAATTTATATTTTCTTATCAAAGTCAGGTACATCCAACATATTTGTTAATGTTAAATGAGATTTAAAAAAGAAAATTTTATAAAAAGTTGTTAACTATTTTTGTTTGAAGGTAATTGTTAGCAAAACGACGAAAAAGGACAAAACCAAAAAAATTTGTTAAATTGATTAATTTTTTAATTTATCTTTTTTTGATCAGTCCTGAAAAATTGGTGAAAATGGATGTAGCCGGTTTTGAAACCAAACGCCTCATTTATAAGCATTTAAAATTATTATTTCTAATAATATTTCTGGCGTCTGGAAGGTTGAAATGTTTTGGTATTAGTAGAGCTATTCTGCTTCTAGGCTTGGCCAATATGGCGCCATCTTCATTTTGGCCCCATCTTAACTGAAAAGGACCCTCTTATATATATATATATATATATATATATATATATATATATATATATAAATCTGTTTGACAATGTGACCTATATGGAATGATCCAATGGTATTAATACATATATCATATGAGGAGGTGAGGTGCAAAATTCGTTTGTTCCATGTTTTTGAAAAATTGGGATAGCAGTGGATTCTAAAAGCTATTTTAATGCTCTTTCAACATATCTAATCAGATTGGAGCAAAACTTATTATTTCTTATGGATTTTTGCTATACAAAATAGCGGTTTGTTGCAGAACTGCTTCGTTCCATAGCCCATTGTGTTTCAAAACTGGTTCGTTACTCGTTTTGATGCAAAACTCTTTGGTTCCAATGATAGCTTCTCACTTTGCACCCATCCCATTCGTTCACTTCAGCAGTTTCTGTTACTCTTTCTGAACAAAATATGAAAGCTCCTTAAACTCGCATGTTTCTTTCAGTTTATACTCAATTCTTCTTACTTAGCTATATTCATAATTGATTTTTCAATGGCTCCAACAAGCTGAAAGGCGTTGATAATCTGCTGAAAAAGCATTTTGGTGACAAGTGGAAGTCCAATGATTCATTGAATTATTACACAGGAGGTCTCAATATATCTGCCACAGACGAGGGAAACAACGAACAACAGGATGATGAAGTCGCTACTGTTGAAGAAGACGATAGCCTTAGGATCTAGTCGTTTTGTAACCTTTTTGTAGTTGAATATTTTATATCGGTATGCTGATATTTTTGAAAAATTTGTCAAAAGATAAAAAAGTTTAGTAAATGTTTTAAGTCAGTGGGTGATATTATTTTGTAAAATGGTACCGAAGTCATATATAAAATAGTTGTGAACCTAAATAAATATTACTTATTAAGAAGATCAACTTACGCTGTGTGAATTAAAACTCGTTCGTACCATTGTGGATGTGCAGCAATAGTCTTTCCTTTAAACATTTTGTTGCAAAACTTTCTCATTTCATATGTAGTTAATTTTTTTTGTTACCTCTAAATCAGTAATTTTTTTTATTCCAAGCTCACTTACCCAGGGTAGCTGCACCTTTCGAAGGCAAAAAAAAAATCACCTTTATCTAACCACTCTACAAGACGCGTTAAGTTTTTTGAGTTTCCTGAAAAATGTGTTCAGGTGTAACGGACGAGTTTTGCATCTCACCTCTTCCTATGAATTGATCATATACATCATATTGTAACGTTAAACAAAAAAAACATATGGTTTAAAAGTCCCGTACTTTTTGTTGGAACGAACTAACAGTTCTAACAAACTGTCATAGAACGTGTTCGTGACTGCATTGTTTGAGAACCATCCATGCCCTTCCATGAGGTTCTAGACCATCTCCTTATGACTATATATAAGGAGCGATGGACTGGGCAGTCTTAGTCTTGTCTTGATTGTGAAGCTCAAGCCATATGATTATTTGTGTTACGAAGTGATAATTTTTATAACCTGCTCTGATATTTGTGTATTTGCTTCATGATTCGTGTGGCATTTAAAATTGTTATTTTTCTAGGAATAAATATTGTTTTAGCCACAGAAGTGTTACAATATAAATATTGTATGTATACATATCACCTGAAATACATACATATCATATACATATGTCCAAGTGATACATATATTTTATCATCATAAATAAGTCCATAGACCTCAGTTTTTGTTTAGTTAACCCTATTAAATATATTATTTAAAAGGTACTTATTTGTCATTTTTCTCAAAGGCTTTATAGAGTTTCATTTTACATCTTAAGTTGATGTGAAGTTTTGACATTTTTTTTACATCACTCTAAACTTTCGTGGTAAGTCTGTAGGGAATAACAATCACTCATGCCGGGTCCAATATGCAAGAGTCATTCAATAAGTAAAGAGACAAATTCTATAATTTTAAAACTATTCAATGAATGTGTACAATCTTTTCAGGGGTGTTAGTTGGCAACCTTGGGATATGCTGTGATCAGCTGTTTCAAAATTTTCAATTCACCATGGCAAGTCCACTAGAAGATTGCACTTTAGAAGAGCAGTGCTCAGTCATTAGATTTTTAGTCGCAGAAGGTGAAAAACCAAGTGAAATTTTTTCTAGAATGTTGATACAGTACGGTAAAAGTTGTATGAACCGTGCGAATTTTTACAAGTGGGTTGATCGGTTTAAAAGTGGCCGAACAAGTGTAGGTGATGAGCCCCAATGTGGATCTCTAGTGGAAGTTTCTGGTCCCTCGTTGGAATCGAGGATTGACGGACTTATTAGTGATAACAGAAGAATTACTGTTGAGATGATAGCTATCAGATAGACCAGCTATAGCAGCAGGAGCAAACGCCCGCCCTCATACAGCCCAGCTGATCCGTAATAAGCTTCAAGAATTGGGTTGGGAGGCCTCGCCCCATCTGTTATATACCTGTTTGGACCACTCAAAGACGCCCTACGTGGAAAAAGATTTGCTAACAATGAGTAAATTAAGGAAGCGGTGCAATAGTGGCTTCGGGGTAAATCGAAAGAATTCTTCGCCAAAGGAATTAGGAAGCTGCAAGAAAGATAGGACAAGTGCATAACTGTGGGGGTGATTATGTTGAAAAATAGCCTTAATTTTGAAAGATTGGAATAAACAGTTTTTGGGCTATAGTCATTAGTCTCTTTACATATTGAATGACCTACTTTTCAATCTTTGCTTAAGCGTGTACATACAATTAAGTACAGTAACCCATTCTTGGTGTTCTATTAGATTTTTATGGTAGAATATAAATAGAATAAATAGGAGAAGAATTAATAAATAATTAGGTAAATAAATAGGAGAAGATGCTCTATTCGTGTTTAGTAACTACTGATACTTCATATTTACTACTAATAATAATATTTTAAAGAACTATTCAAAATCAGATTTGTGATCTTCTAATTTATGAGACAACCTCAGATGGTTTTCTATCGTACCAAACCTCAGAAAAGTTGGTTGCTGGATGTGCTGAAACAGCAAATTAGCAGATTATTGAGAATATAATATACATTCCTTATACGTATAGGAATATAGTCTTATAATAAGAATATATTCTTATTGAGAATATACTGTACATTCCTATAAGTACTCACTACCATTTTTACCTTACTCATGCATTAAATGGGTCCAGAATGAAGATCTTAAGAATCGAAAAAAGATCCTTACTGTTGTGGTGAAAGGTAACCTAATAATAAAATAGTTTCTTACTACGTGTAGATACTTTGACTACTGTCATTAATATATTTTTTAAATATTAACAACCGATTATTCAATATTTTTATTACTATATTTTTATTTTTATATTTAGATTCCTCAGGAAACGTTGAAGAGTGTGAAAAACTTCTGGAAAGAGGAATCAAGGATTGCACCATCGACAATCTTTCAAGAGGATCGCTACTAAAAGTCCAGAAAATGTTCGAAATCCATGGAAAGGAATTTAAATACACCATTCCGCCGGTAATTTATTCAATCAATATTTAATTTTTTTTTCTTTTTTTTTTTTGATGTAAACTTAGAGATGAAATTTATAAAAAAAACCTCATATCTGATTTGTTTTTTCTTATGGCAACTGAACTTTAAGGTACCTATTTATTTATACTGGGCAATTTGTTACAGGTTTCGTTTTAATTAGGCATTGCATAGAGTGCCGCTGCAGTACTTTTATCTGTTTATTTTATTTAAAGAGCCATTAGACTGGTGGAGTAACCTAGATTCTAGTACCATAAACTTGAGGCTATGACAGTACATTGTTTGTTTGTTTAACACTTTATGCCACTTAAGGCTAATCGGACGATGCTACAGTGGGAGTCCTAAATTTTGCCTATCCAGGTATAATTAGGATAGGATTCTTTAATGAGTACCTGACATCGTTCAGGTTTGGGACCTCCATTACATGTCCTATATGTGGCATAGCCCCATGGAGCTCCATAAACTCCATGAAGTTTTTTACTCCCTTTTAAAAATCATAGGGCCACCATGGGACTCGAACCCATAATGTTTAGTATTGTAGGTTGCTATGCTAACCACAAGACCCTTCTTAGTACATCGTTGTAAATTGTCGCAAGTGGTATCTAAGTGCAAAAATATTGATAAAAAGGTCTGTTAAGTAGTCTATTCAGGAAGTCAGCCTAACGTTACACACGTTCCGATCTGTCAACTTTTATTTAATAATAAAAGAAATTAGTTCTTTTTTTTTTGAGCAAATGAAAACAAAAATAAGAAATGAATGTGGAAAAATGTATAACTTTGAGAAGTGGCAATTAACAAAACACATTAATTTCTAATCTAAGTAAGTTGGTAAGTGAAAGTTTTGTGTGGTTGGATACCTGATCATCCAATTTTTGCAGGGCTATATCCAGCTAATAGTCTACTTGCGATCCAACTTTAGGATACAATCAGGCCAAACAGATTGGTACTTCTTCAGGGGCCTTAATTTAGTTTTCGGTTCTATTATTGTGATTCTAGATGTTTTCCTTCAAGTGATACTTTATGTGAGTTACTTTGTAAACATCTTAGGTCAGATACTTTTTTCAACTCAAATGGTCGATTTCGTATAAACCAATGTAAAGCGAGATCATAAAGATTTTTATAACAATAAATAATTTACTCAGAGATTGGCTGAAGTTATGCAATTTTAATATGTGCAGGTGTTCACACATGGTATGAAAGAACCACTGAGCGAAAATTGAGGAAATCAGGACAAACTGTATGGATTTCTATAAAGAACAAAAAACAAACAAACATAATTTCATCTTTATTTATATAGATAAGCACTTTTTTGTTAGAAAATAAATAAAATTACTTATATAGTTTTCATTTTTTTCTTAAACTATATGGCATAACTAGAGTTGGAAGCTATCTCCTTCTTTCATAAAAACAAATTTGGGTCTTTTTTACTTAAGGTACACCAATTACTTTTTCATGTTAGTGATTTCAGTTACCAAGTCATATGATGGTTACAGAACCTCAAACCATTTGCTATTTGAAGAAGGTAATTTGATATTCTATAAATCTCAAAATGAATTCGTTTGGATTAGGTCGTCTTTTAAACTCAGAAGCAATGGCATTCAAGACACTACAGGAATACGGAATTCTACATAAGTCAAGAATATGTAGGAAAGGACATACTATGGGAATAAATTTCTACAAGAAAGGAGTCCCTTAATTTTGTCGCAGCAGACGTAGTTGCAGACAGGTCGTTGGTGGATTAAGTGGAACATGGTTTCAAAATTTTAAATAATTGTTGTTACTTTCACTCATCTATAAATGAAATATATAGTAAGGAAAAGTATTGCAATCGTGAAAAATTTCGACTTCCTATTTTCAACGGAAATACACGTTTTGGGATCCCCTGAGTCCAAATAACCAATTACCGCGAAATGGTCTGTGTGTGTGTGTGAACAGACTAGCTATAAACTGTATGAACCTGAAATTGAGTATTAGGTGAGTGTGCCCGCGATGGGACAGTGAAAATTTAATCAAAATTGGTCAAACGGAGGGGGTGCTTTATTCTATGAACTTTGTCTGATGTTTACGTTTTTTTCGATTTTCTTCAAAACGGCTCTTAACGATTTTGATCTAATTCGGTATTTGATATATGTATATGTTATATAGTTTAAAATTACTCAATATCAAAGATAATATTGATAATATTATAGATAGTTTTACATTACTTTTAAGCGGAATAGTATCAAATATAGAACACAAGATTGATAGCTTTAGTTTGTTCTATATTATGAAACCGGGACATGGTCTCTAAAATATAAAGTAGTATTTATATTTCTCAGCTCTTTTACTAAAAATTTGGTTAATAATTTATTTTATTTTATGGCATTTTAGAGATCGTCACCTGCCAAGAGTTCATCTTCTTCTTCATCGGACAGTGACAGCGACGGTGAACGAAACATAAAGAAGGCAGCAAACTAACAATTTTAAAATGAGGCTTTTGTATTTTAACATATATTTATTTCATGATTTTATTAGTCATGTTGATAAAATTGTTTTAGGATCCTCTTTTGGTTATGTAGTACTTAGATAGTAATTACCATATTTCCTCTAGTTAAGATTTTTAGTTAATTTTTTCTGCATCTTTGGAATATACATTCGTTCTTTTTTTTCTAATTTAAAAAAATAAATCAATTTACTTATTTAGATGAATATCTTGTTATTGTTGAAACAAAATAATACTTACTAAAAAATTTATAACTTCAAACTTAATATTTAAGTTTAATATGTTAATTAATAGATGATTTTTAAATTATTCTTTTCTATGTGTTTCTTATGTTGTTGTTTTTTTTAGTCAAATATCGTTAAGGTTTTGAAATGAGCAATGCATTTTTCATTTAAAGTAGTATTTGCAAAAAGTTTTGTGTAGCTTTAAAAATTAATTATACTATGTACAGTGTAAATATTGTTGTCGTTAAGTTATGTATATATGTTACCAATAAACTTTTTTTTAATATACATACTTTTTTTAAATTTCACATCTTTTCTCCTTAATAGTAACAGGCTTTTTTAAATATTTTTTATATGAAACCCCTTAAGGGAGTGAGTTCATTCTATTCAGGACCGAAAAGTAAATTTTCTTTTTACATTGTATTTCTGAAAGTATAAGTCTTCTTGGATCATTTGGTGAAAACCATTTGAAATTAGAAGGAGCAAAATTGTGCTAAATAATTTATCTTATTTGTAATAACAAATAAGATGAAGAATAAATTGATCCCAGTTGTGAATTTTCACATGTGTTTGAGGCACTGAGGACCTAGCTAAAAAACAGTTCTTGCCTCTAGTGCCTTCATGAAAATAATTTTCATTTTCTAGTTAACTTCCGGAATGAAAAAGCCTTAATGTAAGAGGAAGAAGGAGAGGAGCCCATTACAAAAATGGAATCGCGTGAAGAAAAAATAAACTCGTCCAGAGAGACGTTCTGGTAAGACAGCTCAAAAAAAGAGAAGATGGTGTACTTCCAGGATTGAAATAATGTGAAATAGGAAAAGGTATATAATTTCTTTGTAAAATATATAAAATACAAAGGGGGATTATTACAGCTGCGTTAAAAAAAATGTTTACAAATATAATAAGTTCAACAGGAAATTGGTCAAAATGTCAAAACAAAATATCAGTAAATTGACCTGACATATGTTTTATAATAACTTAATAAACTCTATGAAAAAGAAATGGTAAAAATTAAGCTTGTTGTTTCTGAGAAAGATAATAAATCCTAAGAAAATAAACCTTTTTTTACTAAGCATTTTCCGATCTCAAAACTTCTCTGATGTTTATCCTCTGAAATCATATGTAGAATTATCGACAATCCTCTTCTGAACTAAAAAAGGAGAAACCAAGGAAATTAGTTTTGGAGATAATTTGAAATTAAGGTCAGCTAGAGCTTTTTTTAAAAAAATCTTGCGAAACCACGTTTAATTGTTTCGGGGCATGTAATGAAACAAGTTACTTTTTTTCAGGATATTTTAAAATTATAATAATAAAATAATGTTTTGATTTAAAACATTTGGGAGAATTTGTATAATCCTGAATGAATTCAAGAATGGGCCAAAAATAACAGTTGAAGATAAAAAAGTTTCCTGTAAATGTGATTCCTTGAAATTTTAAACATCTTAAGTTAATATGTCTCTTTAAAAGTATTTTTTCACTTTATATTTACGTTTTCACGTAATCTCCTTCCTATGACTTAATACAATCCTTTTTTCTATGTAACAAGTACAAATGGAGAACTTCTCGAGCGTTTCTTCCGTAAACCCATCGAGTGCTCAGAAAAACATGTTTCAATATAAACAAACTTGCTAAAAATTTTTGCATGATGTCAATAAATATCTGATTCAATACATCACAAAAATGGAATTAATAAATTCTTAGAAACATTGAAAAAAGGTGTTAAAAATTAATTAGCCGATTTTTTGAAGTTTGAACCTTTATCAACATTTTCCTATAGCTAATATCTTCTTAGTATTACATAGATTGATCAAAAAAACTAAACGGAATAATCAATGAAATATGATGAAATGATGAAGAGTTCTGGTGAAAATTTATTTTAAAACTAAAAAGTTCAGGAAGTGGCTTCCAAAATTCATCGAAAACCCCCTTAAAAAGCAGAAATATGAGGAGGTGAGGTGCAAAACTCGTTCCTTCCATTTTTTTGAAAAATTGAGATGGCAGCAGATTCTGAAAGATATTCGTACCAATGTGGTGAGCAGCAAAAGTCTTTCGTTTTGTTGTAAATTTAAACATTTTGTTGCAAAACTCTCTCATTTCATATTTTGTTTCTTTTTTTTGTTACCTCTAAATTTGTAATTTTTTTTATTCCAAGCTCACTTACACTACGCGACAAAATGATAGGCCACCCCACAAATTTTCAGTTACAAGAACTAGTAAATAATTGAAAAGAATGTAATTATACTTATTTTACGTCTTTGGCAAGTAGATTATTATATCAATGTATAAATTCCCCCTAAGTTATCATTTTAATCCTTAATCTTCTTATAAGGCTTTTTCATGTGCGACAAAAATATAGGCCACTCAGTGTTCTATTAAATCTCCAGTCAAACTATTCGTGCTTTTGAATTAATTTTTTGTTTTTTAATTACGGAAGTGTTTAGAAATAAATTTAAAACAATTGAAATTCCTAGAGATAATGTGCTGTGAAATAGGTGAAATTAAATCCTTAAGCGGAAAAATTGAACAATTTCAATAATTATTAGAGCTCAATACCGGTGCAGGCAGGTGATTACAAATTATTTAAATATGGGAGGTAAAGATGACACAAAGAAATGCCCTGACATTCTAAGGGGTTACCCTATGCTAGAAAAAAGGAGAATATTTTGCGAAGCATCCAACTCTGCAGGAGCTTCAAGACACATCACTTTGTTAGCTGCAGTGATCACTAACATCCGAAACGTCCAAAAAATCCTTCTGAGTGCAGAACACTTGAAACGGCAGAGGATTCAGAAAAAAAAACATCAGTTTCACAACAACGCTAAGTCGAGTATAAAAAAGTTTGTGCAGGATCATATTGGTTGTTAGAAAAGTTTGAGAAAAGTTATATTCACTACCAAAAACCGATAAATTTAGATTGTTTATAGATGACCTCAAATACTATTTTCATGACCACCAAGAAACCAAAGCATTTTAAGTCGCTGGCAAATGGGTGATGGTGGCGTCATGATTTGGGTCAGTAATAATTATCGTGGTGAAGTCAGATAAAATTTTTACTTAAGAAACTAATGCTAAAAGGTATTGGGAAAAATAAGAGAGCCAGTAATGGAGCATATAAACGAGCTCATCAAAGAAAGGTCCCTTTCCCGACAAGACAACGCTCCAGCCCACACGGCTTGGTTGGTAAAAAATATTTTAAATAGAATAATATTTCACTCTAGCCTCGGAAAGCTTGTTCTTTTGATCTCAACTGCATCGAAAACTGTTTGGTACAATTGAGTAGGGCAGTATTCGCTGCAGGAAGCCAATTCACTTCTCTGGACGAACTCAGAGCTCAGCATTCAAACTTAGTAGTTTAATTTAGGCACAGATATATACAAACCTCTTTAAATCCCTTCAAAATTGAATGATTAACGTTTTTGAAAAATAAGGGGGCTCAATAAATATTAATAATGATAAAAACACACATAATTTTAAAAGTGCCCTATAATTTTGTCGCAATCAATTTTCGTTTATTTTCTTGTTTTCATGTAAATATTTTTAATTATTGGATAATTAGCCTATATTTATTTGTCAAACTTCTATTTTGATTCTTACATACAATGAAAAAGATAAAAATTTGAAGGTTTCTTATGAAATTTTAAAATGAATGGGGTGGCCTATGATTTTGTCGAGGAGTGTACATAGGGTAGCTGCACCTTTCGAAGGCAAAAAAAATCACCTTTATCTGGCCACTCTACAACACGTGGTAAGTATTTTTGAGTTTCCTGAAAGATGTGTTCAGGTGAAAGGAACGAGTTTTGCATCTCAACTCTTCATATAGATTAATATTTTTAAGGGATATTTTCACTAAATATTTTTAATGGAGTTTAACAATTATTATAGGCACTATTTCAGCAAAACAAAAACTTTTACTTAATACAATATAGGTAAAAACTATTTGTTAATGTAAAATGCAGTGAACGTTTGCTGCCTCAGTTTTGTGTATCACCTACAATCTTGCTTCAGCTTTAATAAAAGATAATTGTTTAGCAAATTTTCAGTTTGAATCTTGAAATAAATACATTTATTTATTTTTGCTACTGCTTATGCATGGTATTATCATTGCAGCTGTTTCATCGAAATTGCCTGAACCCTCTTCTGTAAAACTGTATGTTGGAATAATTTCATCAGCTGTGCTTAATCACCACAAAATCTGGATGGTCATCGACATTTTAAAAAAAATCTTTAAAATTTTCTGCCACAATTGATTCTTCTACTTCTTCAATATTTTTTTCTGCTAAGTCTTTCTCTCACACACAACAGTCCACAACCATTTTCACGGCTTTTAAGTGCTGAACAAAGGCTGTAGGGTACAGTCATTAATTCAATAGTGTCATTTCTATAAGTACATTTATAGGTTATAAATAAGCTGTTTATTTTTTTATCTGCTAACATGTTCCAGGTTAATATGCCTGCATTTATGTAAAAGAATCAGCAATTCTGTTTGCCATCTAGATAAAAAAGTTTATATATATATATATATATATATATATATATATATATATATATATATTTATTAGGGATTGTTATAATACATACAATAAAAAATAAAAAGAATGACAAATCTTTATTGGGAGTTCAAGGATTGTGATTCTATTGGAGTGAATGATTCGATCAAAAAGCCATCCACGTAATTTATATTTGGTAAATATGTGAGAACTTTTACATAGGATTCGAATTTTCTGCAAACAGGATTTCCAGAAAATGTGAATTCTTGAATTTTTGTCAAGTGTTTCAAAAATCTCAATGTATCCATGTTCTGTTAGGAAAAAAATAAAGAAATAATTAATTAACTTAACACATTAAAAAAAATATATTAAAAAAATCTATGAAAGGTGTTTAAACATTTTGTTGTAGCTGAAATAGTTGTATACTATGGTAGAGTCAGGGGCGGATTTGGCACGAAATTTGGGAGGGCGTCATGACCCCCCTGTCTTATAATTACGTGGCTCACAGAACCTTTTTTGAATGAGATTATTACCTTATATTAAGAAGTACTGCAATCTAAACAACCAAAAGTCAAAAGTGTTATGTTAAGGGCATAATAATTACCTAATGGCATTATTCGTTTAAAAATACAAAAAAATTAAAAAGCCAAAATATTTGGGGGGGACCTAAAACTCGTTTATTTCTATAATTCCCTAAAAAATATATATTCATCATTATTTTTTTGTTGTTGTTTAACGTCACTTTATGCCACTAAGGCTAATCGGACGATGCTACAGTGGGAGTCCTAAATTTGGTTATCCAATTATAAATTAGGATCTTTAACGAGTACATGACATCCGTACAGCCTCGCGACCTCCATTTTACGTCCTTTCCTATGGACGGCATAGCCAAGGATTTTTCACTTCCTTTAAAAAATCCTAGGGCCACCGCGGGACGCGACTCTGCGACCTTTAGTATTGTAGGTTTTTATGCTAACCACTGCACTACAACAAATCTTTTCTTTATATATATAAAAATCTCGTGTCCCGATGTTTGTCGGAGGTAAACTCAGAAACTACTCAACCGATTTTGATGAAGTTTGGCTCATTGTGTGTAGTTTTGTCCAACTTAAAAGATAGGATAGTTTTTATCTCGATTGTTTGCCTCAATATTTCTTTTTTCTTTACAAATTAAATGGTTATTATACTACAATTGAATGTGATTATTTGTAAGTTCTATAAATTTCCAACAGATAGCGGTGTTTGTTGTTTTATTGACACAACACTTCATTTTCTTTCGATATTTAGGGAGGGTAAGCATAAATCTATTTTTCCGTCTTGTTCTAGGAAAATCCGCGTTTTTCCCAGGGGAAATTATGTGTCGCCTTTTCGTGTGTGGGTAAAACATCGAATCTATCGGTTTTAGCAAAAGACAGGTTAACCAAAATCATTATGTACCTATTAGTATAACCTCCTGATACGATATCTCATATCATCATGTGTTATATTCTGAATTTAATTAGTATGTATTATGGCAAATGATTAATTTGGTACATTTTTGTTAACTGTCTATTTTGATTGTACTAAATCCTGTCCTAAATATATTCTTTATTAGTTCCTTTTTACATGTGTCATTCATTAACACATTATGGTCAAATGTAAGATGTAAACAATTAAAACTGTACCCCACCTAAATTCTTTACCAAACAATTTTAAATTTGGCGTAATGTTTTTAGATTAACTGAAACGTTTTTATCTTTATCAATGAATTTTGATTTGACTATAAAAAAGAATAGGATATAATTAATTCAACGCATTTTAGCAACTGAGCTACAGCAACGTGTGGTAGCGTCTGCTCGTCATCTTTTAAGGTGCCTTTACACCTTACGAACTTTACCTTCGAACACCACCCTCGAACAACCTTCGTGAAGCCTTCACGTCGACTGTTCGGGTGTTCAAGTTACTTCATCTGTTCGCCTGGGTTCGGTGGTAGCGCTAGTATCATATTTGATTGGGTTTTTCCTAAGTGACAGGAATTGTTTGTGATACTAGTGTAATTTGTGAAACTTTGTAAATCGTCTCCTATTTTTTTATTTTTCAGATAATATAAAATATATTGATAATGGAGATTTTTTCTTTATCATAAGCTAGCTTTGGGTGCGTCAGCCATATTGGTTCGCTTAACGTCACGTGAAGTATAAATGGCTGTTCGCTTCACGTCGGTACGGCAAGGTTCGAAGGAGAACTTGTTCGAAGATGAGGTTCGTAAGGTGTAAAGGCACCTTTAATCCTATAGATTGTAGCATAATATAGACAAAAAAAAAAAAACCCTTCAGTTGTTTAGGGTAATAATAAGCTAAATCTAAGATTGGGTTTCCAAGACTATTTCAAGATCTTACAAGTTGTTTGCGAACGTACCTCTATTCTATTATTCTTCATAAACAATCTTATTATTCTTTTGAGTGAGGGCAAAAAATCAAGCTTGTTAATGTGATTCGATTCGAGATATAAATCTTTTAAATTCACGAACCTCTTCACATCGTTAGAATTTATCGCACTTATTTTATTTCTGTCCAAGATTAGGTGACGCAATGAACCAAGATGTTCTATACCTGAAATGAATGCATCTATTCATTAAAAAATTTTTTTTGGGTTCTTATGCAGAACAGGGAACTTTTGATTTTTAAACAGGTAATCTACAAGTTATCACCTTACCTATAATTGCATAATAACAAAGCCATATGTTGTTTATATCTTTATACATATTGCAAGTCGGCAAGAAGATGGTAACTACTCAAAAAATCTGATGCGATGCGCGCAACACACAACTTTCACTTACCAACTTACTTAGATTAGAATTTGACGTGTTTTGTTAAATTCCGTTCCTCAAAGACACTAAAATTTGTTATTATTAAATAAAAGTTTTTACTTGTGATATTTACGGCAATGAAAGCATAATACTCCATCGCGTCTATAAAATCATCAACACAACGTTTTTAATTATAAAAATCGTCTCTCATTGAAGGCGTACTGCGCATGCGTGGGCCCAAAGTTGACGGAATATTTTCCTTTTTTTTCTCCTGTATATATTTACTTGATTTTTTCATATTTCATATTTTGCCATTTATTATCATTAGGCGTAATGAGAGGCGGTTACTTTCTCGATAAATACAAAATCAAAGATACTTTATAGGAAAGCAAAAAAAGTCCCTTCCCCATTTAAGCCCCCTCAGAACATTTTAATTATGATAAAGCTTACCTGATATTAAAGAATACTTGATTCTCATTAAACATGACTAGTTGATGTTCGATAATACAACGGAAATATACGTTTTGGGATCCCCTTATTCTAAATAACCAAGTCCCGCGAAATGGTCTATATGTGTGTGTGTGCGTGTGCGTGTGTGTGTGTGTGTGCGAACAACACACACAGTGTGTGTGAACAACAACTATAAACCGTACGAACCTGAAATTTGCTATTGGTGTATGTATATGCCCGCGGTGTGACAGCAACATTTTCATCAAAATTGGTCAAATTGAGGGGGTACTTTATTTAAAGAATTTTGCCTAATTTTTAGGTTTTTTTTTTCAATTTTCTCAAAAACGGCTCTAACGATTTTGATCAAACTGGATATTTGATGTGTGTATATGCCCGCGATGTGACAGCCAAAATTCAAATTCATATCCCGTATTGGGTCATTCCATATCAAGTGGTCCAAAGTGGTTGCTCGATCATTTTAGAAAAAAATTATGGCAGCCATTTTTGTTTCACCTTTCAGGCCGATTTTTGAGTTTTTATTCTCTCACAGAAAACTCATTTTCTCAAGGATGGTAAGTCATAGACTAATAATCCAAACACAACAGTTTTCCTTAATGTCTGTACTATATTTCGTGTTCTCTTTATTATTTCAATATTTTGAAGTCCAATACTTGAAAAGTGCTATTAAAAAAACTGCTTTAAATTCTTAAAACACCTTTTTTGAGGGTAAGTTTTGGGTATAAGGAGATGTACATCAAAGCTGATTTTTGGCATGAAAATAAACTTAACTAAGTAGCTTTCATTGAAAGTACTCTTAACCCGTATATTCTTTACCATATTTTTTTTATGAATTTTTAAACTTCAAATTTTTTAATTATTTGTTAACTTTAGGCTACAATATCTCTGGTGGGCTAGTTGATAAAAATCTCATTTTTTTACATGTTATGCTTACATGCAAGATACATCAACTGCAAGAAATTTCAACCTGTATATTTGAGTACATCGGTAGCTACGAATTTTTGAAAATGGCCATTTTCGTACTCATTTAACAATGCGTAAACTTGATCATACTTCATTAATATTTTACTATTTGTGAATTTTTTACTTTTAATGACCCTTACTAATTGTTTTGTTTTTTAATTTTATCTATGTCTAATGCAAAAAAAAAAATATTGGGTTAAATTATAATTAAAATCTACTCTATTAAATTTTTATTATTTTTTTTAATGAAAAAATATTTTCGGTTGGACATAGATAAAATTAAAAACAAAACAATTAATAAGGGGTATTAAAAGTAAAAAATTCACAAACAGTAAAATTTTAATGAAGTATGATCAAGTTTACGCATTGTTAAATGAGCACGAAAATGACCATTTTCAAAAATTTGTAGATATTAATGTACTCAAATATACAGGTTGAAATTTCTTGCAGTTGATTTAACTTGCATGTAAGCATAACATGTAAAAAAATGAGATTTTTATCAACTAGCCCACCAGAGATATTGTAGCCTAAAGTTAACAAATAATTAAAAAATTTGAAGTTTAAAAATTCATAAAAAAAATATGGTAAAGAATATACGGGTTAAGGGTACTTTCAATGAAAGCTACTTAGTTAAGTTTATTTTCATGCCAAAAATCAGCTTTGATGTACATGCCCTTATACCCAAAACTTACCCTCAAAAAAGGTGTTTTAAGAATTTAAAGCAGTTTTTTTAATAGCACTTTTCAAGTATTGGACTTCAAAATATTGAAATAATAAAGAGAACACGAAATATAGTACAGACATTAAGGAAAACTGTTGTGTTTGGATTATTAGTCTATGACTTACCATCCTTGAGAAAATGAGTTTTCTGTGAGAGATTAAAAACTCAAAAATCGGCTTGAAAGGTGAAACAAAAATGGCTGCCATTTTGAAGCGGTTGATCCTAAATTTTTTTAAAAAATTGATTTGAACTACTGATTCCATACCTAATTGGTGGTAAAATCGTAATTTTTTTCTAAAATGATCGAGCAACCACTTTGGACCACTTGATATGGAATGACCCTATTATTACTGATAAAAACAAAAACTTTTATTTAACTTTAAAAAAATTATTTTACTTTAGAGAGTAAATAGGCGATGCTCAAATTATTTAAAGCATTTAAGGTGTAAAAAAATTTGGTATAAGATAATCTTTAATTAATTATATTTTATTTTAGAAACTTTGGTTCCAAAATAAATTTCTGAAGGCAATATAAAGTGATTTTAGAGGTAATCGTTAAAGTAATCGTTCTCGATTTCCAGAAAGGCATAAGATAAGAGACAAACTTTACAACGAGTCGCGAATACTCCTGCTATCGATTCACCTTCACGATATATTTACAAAAAGCAAATTGTTGTAAAAAACAACCAAGCAGTAAAAAAACTCAACTGTTGATGAAATTAGGTCTATTAAAAGAAAAAATAAGCAATAATGAATCGAAAATTACTGAGAACTTTAAAGTTTTGCATTACAGATACATTATAACTTATGGAGATATACAAATATAAGCATATAAATGTGGAAAAATGTGTGAATGGCGTTTACAAATTATCGAAACACGTAGATTTCTAATCTAATTAAGTTCGTAAGTGAAAGTTGTGTGTTGCGCGCATCGCACCAGATTTTTATTATATAGATTAGTTTTTTACTTTCACTTACCTATATATGAAATATATAGTAAGTGGAAGTATTGCGATCGTGAAAAATTTCGACTTCCGGTTTTCAACGGAAATACACGTTTTGTGGTCCCCTGAGTCCAATTAACCAAGTCCCGCGAAATGGTCTGTGTGTGTGTGTGTGAACAGACTAGCTCAAAAACTATAAACAGTGCGAACCTGAAATTGGGTATTTAGTGTATGTATATGCCCACGATGTGACAGCGGGAATTTCATCAAAATTAGGGAGGGGGTACTTTATTTAATAACTTTTTAAGTTTTTTTTCGATTTTCTCGAAAACGGCTCTAACGATTTTGATTAAACTTAGTATTTGATCTATTTATATGCCCGAGATATAACTGTAAAAATTTCATCAAAATTGATCAACCGGAGGGGGACTTTACTTAATAAATTTTGTATCATTTTCACGTGTTTTTTTTATTTACTCAAAAAAGGCTTTAACGATTTTCATCAAACTAGGTATTTGATGTATGTATATGCCAAAGATGTGATAGCCAACATTTTATCAAAATTGGTCAAACGGAGCGGGCACTTTATTTCATAATTTTTTTTCCAATTTTTACCTTTTTTTCGATGATCTCACAAACGGCTTTAACGATTTTTATCAAATTCGTCATTTTTAATGAAAATTAGGTGTTCTTTAATATCAGGTAAGCTTTATCTTTATTAAAATGTTCTGAGGGGGCTTTTTTTTGTGGGGTTGGGACTTTTTTTGTTTGTTTGTTTCCTATAAAGTACCTTTGTTTTTGTTGGTATGGAGAAATTAACTGTCTCTCGTTACCCCTAACAATAAGAAACGGCTAAATATCAGATATGATAAAAATTAAGAAAACACAAAGAGGAGAACAAAAGAAAAATATTCAGTCAACTCACATGTGGAGTACGCCTTTAATGACAGATCATTGTTCATAATTGAAGCCGTTCTGTTCATTTGAGAAGTGGTAATTAACAAAACGCATTAATTTCTAATCTAAGTAAGTTGGTAAGTGAAAGTTGTGTGTAGCGCGCACGCACCAGATTTTATTTTTTAATTTAAAATTTTTTACCCTAAAACAGACTTAGTATATGGATAGGATAACTACCTCTGAGGGATGTGATGCAGTTATCTTGGAGGAATAGTGTCTTCAGCTTAGGCATGTTGTGCAGTTTCAGAGGCTCCAGGTTCACAATACTGTTCTTGTTTAAGTGTAGCTCCTCCAACTTGTTGAATATCGTGCTGCCGGGCGCTTCCCCGAATTTCGATATCTGGTTTCCGGCTAGGCTCAAATATTTTAGATTTTCCAGGACGAGCAGCTCCGCAATCGATTCTAGAGTATTGTTATCAAGATTAACGCTTACTAAGTTATCCAGATTCATCGACGTGAGAGAAATCTCAATATGAAATACAAAAAAACATAATCAATCTGATTTTAACTACAACATGATCGAAGAAAGTTACTATATTATTAAGTTTAGGTAGATACCAGTCTGATGGACGCGTTGACGAGATTCAGGTGCTTCATTTTTCTCAAATCTTTATTCTTGTTTATACATTCCAAATAGTCGTTGTCTAAAACTCCGCCAATGGCGTTTTGCGCATCCGCTATTTCAGAGTCAGAAATGGGGAAACCGTTTATGTACTGTAAAATAAAATATTTCATTATTGAGGAATCATAGTAATCAGAGGCGTATTCGCGGGCGCAATCGACTGTAGGGTGCGCAAGTAGATTTGCAAAATGTCGGAAGGAACGTGGATAGACATAGTTGATGTGATAGAGATAATTGGTAATTTTAAAAGACCATTAATTGAAGGGCAGGCTATCCTTAGTGCAAACCACATGTGGAAAATATCTAGAAGTAAAAAAACAATTATTTTACAAGCCTTGTGCCATCAAACAAGCGATCTTAAAGGACTGTCCCATCAAATAAAAGTGGAAATCAAATTTAATAATAATAATAAGATATTTTCTTGTAATTGTACCTGTAAAGCTGGTAATTATGGTAAGTGCAAACACATTATTGTAACTTTACTCTACGCTTTTCGGTTAGAAATAACATTAATTACCTATTCATACAATCATAGTTATGACAGCTTAGTTTCTTTGTCATATTATTTATTTATTTGTCAAAACTTTCAGGCATCGCATTGAAAACTTGGAACAATTAAGCACAACAGATGTAAGACAAAAATGGGGAAAATTAAAAAAGAAGAACAAATCTATGACACTATGGTCCCAATCATCAAATCGATAAAATGACAAATACTAATATTTACCTGGAAAAATATAGTCACTTTCTTTAAAATAAAGGCAACATATCGTCATATGTTTCGAAACAGGCTTATCTATTCTTAATTTTACACTACAATCTTCAAGAAACTTTTTATTTTTTGGAAATAAATGAAATGACACGTCTTTTGATTTTCTAATTGCACACTGAGGGACCGAGCAATTAGACCTTTTTAGAGCCTATTAGACATTTTTCAAATAATATTTTGATCAATCGGGTTTTAATTATGGAAAAATAAATTAAAAAGCCTATGAATCCCAGATACTGGCCCGGCTTCTATCCCCGTTCCTCTAGTTCCAGTCAAGAAGCAGCACCCTCGCTTGCGCCCGCGAATATAAGGGGTGGCCCCCTGAAATTAATAAAACAAAGAAAAATATTAAGTACAAGTATGTAAATACAGTTTCTGTTATGTTATTTTAAGTACCGAAATATTGAGTCAAGATTATCTCAAGAAAGGATAGATCAATTTTGGTTATTTTTGTGTTGCACGATTTCTGACGTTAAGCCTACACAGTAATAATATCCGTTACGATAAAAAAAAAAAAAGATAATCAAGTTTGTCAGTCTTTAAGCACTCCTCTCTCAAACAAGGCGATATAGATTCGATCCGAAAAATAATTTATGATCAAGCGCAACTTTCGTTGAAATCGAATAAATCTGCTAAAAGTTATTAAGTTAATAGACGATCTGTGACAGAATATTAAAGATTTCATGAGCCACGCCAGATTGGAAATCAGGACCTCGAGCACAGCATCGCGATGCCTTACCAATGAGTTACCCCGCTCGCTAGCTTTTAAAAGCACACGAAATAATATAGATCCTGAATAATACTTGAAACTATACCATTTTAACTGAGACTGGCTTTTATAGTAAACTAGCTATGGTGTGGTAGTTTTAATAACAGAAAAACTATAAAATTAAAGGAAATATAGAATAAAATTAGCACTTTCTTGAAACTTTTAACATGGTATCAATATTAAGATTCGATATCTGCAGAGACCGCCCAAATAAGGAACCCTATATACTTTAAAGGGGGTTGAAAATGGTGAATGAACAATTAATTTTGCTGCAACTTTGTCGGGTCATGCATCGTTTTTGATGGTTTCTGTGATTCTGAATTCTATTAGCCCATTCCAAGCAGTCAGCAGATAATAAGTTATTAGATTATGGTTGAAAAATCTATTGGTTAAAAAACTATATTTCGATTACCACTTAAGCGCCGACTACTGTGATGGTCCTATTAGATCCAGAAGTTTAGAAACTACCGAAGATTCATAGAAACTTTTTTTTAAGACCTTTCTTCCAGTTCAATCTCCCGTAAGATATCCCCCCCGTAATTTGGCCGGACACTGCACCTACTATTACAAAGTGAAAACCAAAATATCATGAGGGCACAATTTTTTCATCATATTTCTTTTTATCCTGAACTATGAGGGTTGATAAAATCTTATTGAAAAAATGCTGTAATTGGAGTTAGTCACTTAGTTAATTGGAATGCTCATCATACATAGTAATAAAACCAGTTTTCATAATTACATACAATAAGAACACTTCAAACATTTTATTTTCGATTTATAATCAGTCAATTCAGCTCTCCTTTTTTGTTTTATGTCTGTTTTTATTCGCTCACTGTACTACTCAAAAATGTTCACTCATACTGCATTAAATTTACTAAAGTAGGTATATATTATATAATGATTAAATATAATGTGTTAATCAATTAACCTTCTTATGAGTAAATTAATTTTGTAAAGTATCCAGTCGGTTTTCTCATTGATTGCAGATATGTAAAATCATTAATTTATTTTAAAAGAAAAGGTGAAACTAATTATTTTCGCTTGATTTTTTAGTAATTTAAAAAGAACAGCTGACAAAATATATAACCTTTACAAATAAAACGGAATGAATGAACAATAAACATTGAGTGAAACACACGCTAGCGCTTCTTGGTAGTCTGTAGCACGAACTAAATTTTTCATTCATAAACTCGTATGTCATTCTCAGGTAGGCTAATTACATGTTGCGAGAGGCTTAAAATTCCAGTCCTTTTCTCTTCAATTTTACACCCTTAAGAGAAAAACGGAAACCTTCTTCGCCGTAAGGGGTTCTATAGCAACACGCTGACATAACTTTCTTAAACGTACTTTGAGTCGTTTCTGAGCCTTTTCGGCACGCACATTGTACACTTTGCTTTATAATATATATTGATTATGAATTTTATGAAGACGAGTCATGAAAAATAAAATAAATAAGTCATAAAAACTTTTTATGACTTAAGCCTTTTTTGCCCCTCAAAAAAGATTACTAAACATACCTAATCTCAAATGAACAATAAATGAAGCGTGGAAACACAAAAGTTTTTTTTTTACCCATAGCACCCAACCTCAGACTTTATTTTCAATTTTTTATTTTTTCCATGTTACCTTAGGATCTAATCTATGTAAGAAATGCGTTAAACATTAGTTTATACATCATGTCTGACCGCGAGCAGCTATTTTCCAAAAAAATAATTTTGTTTCATTGTGCCCCATCCCCGGGGTACAATGAAACAGCTGAAATTCACAACACCATAATTTTAAAAAAACTTCCCGTCGGTTTTTCGTTCTTCTGCTTTAGGATAGCCACGAAATTCTTCAGGAAAGAGGAAAGTTAGACTTTGGAAGAAAGTTGTCATAAATCAATACAGTTTTTGGTGTTCCGCTCTCAATTTCGCACCAATCTGTAAGAAAAGGAAAAAAACCGAATGCTTATTGCACAATGAAAAACACATGCGGCACCATGTAACACTCGTGGGACTCCACGAAACGTTTCATTGTGCACCGAACGCTCCTGTTTCAAGGAACCCCATACGAGCCATTTTGTTGTCTTTAACTTCCTACGATGAAAGTGGAGAGGTAGGAAAGCCAAGTCAGGCAAAATAATTACTCATACCTAGAGAGGAAAATCCGTTTGACGTTAAAAATTTTAGCTTTGCCACGCAAAACCGCACTTCAGCACGTGTAGTCTGTCACGAAACAAGTCGAAAGGGGATAATAAGCTGGCTTTGTTTGGAGCCACCCTTACCGCTCGCTGTCTGAATTTGGTTGCTCTAGGACTTGGTTCGCCCAGAACACCGACTGTATCATTGTGCCCCCCCTTTATATTTTTATTTCATTTTTCATGACTCGTCTTCATAAATTTCATAATCAATATATATTATAAAGCAAAGTGTGCAATGTGCTTGCCGAAAAGGCTCAAAAACGACTCCACTTAGGATTAAGGAAGTTATGTCGTCGTTTAGCCATATAAACCCTAACGGAGAAGAAGGTTTTCGTTTTTCTCTTAAGAGCGTAAAATTTAAGAGAAAAGGACTGGAATTTTAAGCCTCTCGCACCATTTAATTAGCCTACCTGAGATTGAGATACGAGTTTATGAATGAAAAATTTAGTTCGAACTCCAGGCTACCAGAAAGCGCTAGGGTGCGTTTCACTCAATGTTTATTGTTCATTCATTCAGTTCAGTTTGTAAAGGTCATATATTTTTTCAGCTCTTCTTTTTAAATTAATAAAAAATGAAGAGAAAATAATTAGTTTCTCCTTTGCTTTCAAAATAAAATAATGATATTACATCTCCGCAATCAATTAGAAAACCGACTGGAATCCTTAAAAAATTAATTTCCTCATAAGAAGGCTAATTGATCAACAATTTACATTTAATCAATATATACTTAAGTAAATTTAATGCAATATGAGTGAACATTTCTTAGCACTACAGTGAGCAAATAAAAACAGACATAAAAAAAAGAGAGTAAATTGGCTGAATATAAATCGAAAATAAAAAGTTTGAAGTGTTCTTATCGTATGTAATTATGAAAAAAAAAATTGGTTTTCACTTTGTAATAGCAGTTAGATTCGAGCTCTGCAGAGTCCGCCCAAATTACGGGGGGATATCTTAAGGGAGGTTGAAATGATAGAAAGGTCTTAAAAAAAAAGTTTCTATGAATCTTCGGTAGTTTCTATCCTTCTGTAACTAATAGTCACAGTATCGGTATAGATCGCAGTAGTCGGCGCTTAAGTTGTACTCGAAATATAATATTTTTAACTGAGATATCAGATTTTTCAACTATAATCTATTACTTATTATCTGCAGACTGCTTGGAATGGACTTAAACGATTCAGACAAAGTTGCATTAAAATCAATTGTTCATTTACCATTTTCAACCCCCAATAAAGTATATAGGGTTCCTTATTTGGGCGGACTCTGCAGTTCTCGAATCTTAATATTGATACCAAGTTAAAACGGAAGTTTCAAGAAGCTGCTAATTTTGTTCTATATTTCCTTTAATTTTAAAGTTTTTCTGTTATTAAAACTACCGCACACCTAACGGAGCGAAGCCGGACACCCTAGCTAGTTTACTATAAAGATCAGTCTCTGTTAAGGTAATATAGTTTCATGTATTATTCAGGAGTAAAGAAACACAATCAGCTAAAATTTATAATGTTTTTTAAAAGCTTGTGGCGGGGTAACTCAGTGGTAAGGCATCGCGCTTTGCTCGAGGTCCTGAGTTCAAATATGGTGGCGTGGCTCAGGAAATCTTTAATATTCTGTCACAGATCGTCTATTAACTTAATAAAATTTAGCAGATTTATTTGATTTCAACGAAAGTTGCGCTTGATCATAAATTATTTTTCGGATCGAATCTATATCGCCTTGTTTAAGAGAGGAGTGCTTAAAGACTGACAAACTTGATTATCTTTTTTTTTTTTGTTGTAACGGATATTATTACTGTGTAGGCTTAACGTCAGAAATCGTGCAACACAAAAATAACCAAAACTTTTAGTACTAACTTAATAACTTTTAGCAGATTTATTCGATTTCAAAGAAAGTCGCGCATATTTAGCATCAAATTATTTTTCGCATCGAATCTATATCGCCTTGTTTAAGAGAGGAGTGCTTAAAGACTGTAAAACTTGCTACATTGTTATTTGTGCCAAAGCCGTTCTTCAGAAATGGGTATAAGTATTTTTTTTTGTTAGAAAGTAGTTCCTTGAACGTTTGAAATATGCCATGGGTGTAAGCGCCGAACGTAGTGAACCTTAGTGAGTATAATTCATATCATTTCTGGAAAAAAAAAAAATTTAAAGCACTTATACCCTTTTGCATTTCCATTCTTCAAAAATTTTAGAACGGAGAAGTTGTATTGAGCGTGCGCCTGGCAGTTTGCTGAACTAATAAATCCTGTTGGAACAATATAATTTAGTAATTACAGTACCAGTCAAAATTTCAGTGAAGTTATGCAATTTTAACACGTACAGGTGTTCGCACCTGGCATGAAAGAACCACTGAGCGGCATTTGGAGAATTTAGGACGGTATGGATTTCTGTAAAGAACAAACAAACAGAATTTCATCTTTATTTATATAGATTGTATTCGAAACAATAATATAATTTTTGAAATGTTATCTCTTGAGTTCTAGTTTTGCTGACTTCCAGCCCCCCTGCCGTATAGGCTTCTAGCAACTTCCTCATCATAAATGACGCATCTTCTTCATCGTTTGCAATAATGACCTGGTCATCAGCAAATTGTAAAATGTACAAAACATTTTCATCTATGGCAACCCCCATACCACTACACTTCCTTTTCCATAGGCTAAGGATGCACTCCACATAAATATTAAATAGGAGAGGTGAGAGTGAACAGCCCTGCTTTAGGCCTTTAGTAATTGGGAATTCTTTTGATAGTCCATACTTAAGCTTGACCCTTGCTGTCGCATGCGAATACAGTCCCTTTATAGCTCGAATCAAGTATTGGCTTACTCCTATGTTTTCCAAAGCATTCCATAGTTTGCTAAGAGGCACCGTGTCATAAGCTTTTTGAAGATTAAATTCTGTTCTATGGAATAAGAATGACCAACTTCAAACCAAAAAAAGAATATTCTACGCTTTTATAATCAGTACCGTACTTTATGCCTCTGAAACCTGGACCGTTTCAACAGCCTCAGCCAAAAAACTTGTTGCAATGGAAATGGATTTTTGGAGACGTAGCTGTGGGATATCTCGAATCCAACATGTCCCGAATAATATCATAAGGGAAATAGTCCAAGAACCAATTAATATCATACTATCGCAACAAGAAAGCTGAGCTGGTTCGGACACGTCATGAGGATGTCGGACGACCGGTGGCCTAAGAGGTTACTGAAGCATATTCCAAGTGAAAGAAGAAAGAGAGGTCGTCCTGAAAAGAAATGGATGGACGGACTGCAGGAAGCTATGGCAGCAAGAGGATTGCAAGAAGACGACTGTCAGGACAGGAAAAAATGGCGGGATGGATTGTTAGGAAACGACATATGACCTCGCGTTGTAATAAAGTCGTTAATAAAAAAAAATCTCTTGAGTTACAATTATTTTTTTAAACTCGTAGATTGCGAATTATATACAAGTGAGTCTAAACTTTTGACTGGTACTGTATAAGAGTAATGTATAGGATTTTTTATTGAAGGAGCTCTTCCGTGTTTGAAGTTATTTATTTTTTTCCCAACGTTTCGAGCTATTGGCTCATCCTCTGGGGTTATCTACACTTATCCTAAGTTACTTCTTTTTTCACATTAGCCATTTGTCATCTTCTATATATATTTTTTTAAACAGTATATGAATATTTTGTCTCCAATTTACTTGTCACATTTTATGGCCTATTTCACCTTTATAATCTTTTTATTTCACTGTCACATTCCACACTGTTCACTGTCACACAAATCCTATAAATTACAGCACTCTTCCTTACTAAGTAAAGAAAAAGAACCTAGAAGAGTAATGTACTTTTCTTCGTAGACGAGCCACTAGATGTTTCATATAAAAAAAAAAAACATCGGATTCTGTGAGGACAGGAACTCAACCTACAATAACTTTTTGTTCGATTTTTGAAAAAATTCGTCAAGTGGATTTTGCAATAGAGTAACTCATATAATCTGAATATTATTCAATACGAACTCTAATTTTCTGCTCGATTTTGCTAGTACTCCACACTGTAATTTCATTGCTACGTGGATAGAGAAGGAATCGCTTCTAATTCGAACATTTCGCCTATTTGTCTACTTTTTTTTTTTTTTATAATTTTTTAAATTTTAAAGCGCTCAAATATTTATTACCTCAAGTGTCCTGACGTGATAAATCAAATATCTCTTCAGCGTGTCCATTTGTTCTAAACCGTTTCTTCGTATGTCTATGAAGCGTAATTTTTTGAAACTCTTTAGAAACAAAAACCTGTCTAATTCTGATATATAATTGAAGGAAACATTGAATTCTTCAAGATCTGTCATATTATCAATCCCAAGGCAATCCTGCAATCTGTTTTTAGACAGATCAAGGAACTGAAAAAAAATATTCAAGAATCAGATTTTTTTGGTAGTATAGAACAGTATAATAAATGCTTAGATCTGTTTACTTATATTTAGTCTGAAGAAGAACTGTCTTGAAGGTTCTGGGCCAGCGAAGATGGTACTCGAACACCTTTGTCACAAACATGTACTAGGACAGTTTGTTCCAACTGTTCGTTCAAACAAGTCTAGAACTTGAAATCATATGTTTTGTGTTTTGATTTGTTTCACGTTACTAAATTTTTCCTACCCAGGTATAATTAGGATAGGAATCTTTAGGGCCTATTCACACTATCTGTTTCGCGCCCGCTCCACTCTCGCTCCACTCCCGGTCCGCTCTCGCTCTACCCCATTCACACTATCGCTCCGCTACCGCTCAACTCCCGGTCCGCTCTCCTAATGTCTTACCATATTCACACTATATAATTTTACACCGTTCACTTTTGAAAGGTTTAAGCTATTAAAGCCATTAATTATCGAAGTTGTCTGTATTCGGATTTTAATTAATGATTAACTTTCAGTTATTTAAGTATTCATTTATTCTTCAATTTTACGGCCAAAGAAAAAAAAAAATCAATTTTTCGTTTGTAGAAATAGCTGGTAAGTGTACTTTTCTTGATGAAGAAGATAATATTATCAAAAAATATAATAAGAAGAATATATTGCAACACAATGATAATTATTAATTATAATTATAAATTAATTTAATTAATGGTGAAGAAATAATTTAAATTTTTTTCGAAATGTATTCGAATACGCTTGAAAATTTCAAGTTGAAATCGGTAAATGCTACAAATTTACAGATTGTGTTCTCTTCTTTTCCTGATTAATATTTTAATTATTTTTTGCTTTAATATATTTTTTTGTTAATGATCTGACATTTTTCATAATATACTGCATTTTTATTCGTTTCAAATTAAACGTTATTTTATAATAGCAATGAGTATGTAGTCAATAATTAAATCGGTGACCGTTTTTACTAGTCTATTAATTCATAGCAAAATATATATCAAATATAACATGAATTTTTCACGTCGAAAAACCGCGCGTATTGTTGGTTTTTTTTTTTTTTTATCATTTCAAGCGTATATTACTTTCACTTACCTATATATGAAACATAGTAAGTGGAAGTATTGCGATCGTGAAAAATTTCGACTTCCGGTTTTCAACGGAAATACACGTTTTGGGACCCCCTGAGTCGAAATAACCAAGTCCCGCGAAATGGTCTGTGTTTGTGTGTGTGTGTGTGTGTGTGTGTGTGTGTGTGTGTGTGTGTGTGTGTGTGTGTGTGTGTGTGTGTGTGTGTGTGTGTGTGTGTGTGTGTGTGTGTGTGTGTGTGTGTGTGTGTGTGTGTGTGTGTGTGTGTGAACAGACTAGCTCAAAAACTACAAACCGTGGGAACCTGAAATTGGGTATTTAGTGTAGGTATATTCCCGCGATGTGACAGCAAAAATTTCATTAAAATTGCTCAAAGGGAGGGGGTACTTTATTTAATAACTTTTTAAGTTTTTTTCGATTTTCTCAAAAACGGCTCTAACAATTTGATTAAACTGAGTATTTGATCTATTTATAGGCCCGAAATATGACTGTAAAATTTTCATCAAAATTGATCAACCAGAGGAGGGACTTTACTTAATAAATTTTGTACCATTTTCACATGTTTTTTTTATTTACTCAAAAACGGTTTTAACGATTTTGATCAAACTTGGTATTTGATGTATTTATATACCCGAGATATGACTGTAAAAATTTCATCACAATTGATCAACCGGAGGGGGGATTTTACTTAAAAAATTTCGTATCATTTTCACGTGTTTTTTTTATTGACTCAAAAACGGCTTTAACGATTTTGATTAAACTGAGTATTTGATCTATTTATATGCCCGAGATACGACTGTAAAAATTTCATCAAAATTGATCTCCCGGAGGGGGTACTTTACTTAATAAATTGTGTCCCACTTTCACGTGTTTTTTTTATTTACTCAAAAACGGTTTTCACGATTTTGATCAAACTGAGTATTTGATGTATTAATATGACCGAGATATGACTGTAAAAATTTCAAAAAAATTGATCAATTGGAGGGGGCACTTTACTTAATAAATTTTGTATCATTTTCACGTGTGTTTTAAATTACTCATAACAGGAAAAAATAAGAAATGAATGTGGAAAGATTTATGACTTTGTTAAGTGGCAATTAACAAAACACGTCAATTTCTAATCTAAATAAGTTGGTAAGTGAAAGTTGTGTGATGCGCGCACGCACCAGATTTTTTTTTTTTTAAAGTTGAACTTTTTTGGTCGTAAAATTGATAAATAAATAAATACTTTAATAACTGAAAGTTAATTATTAATTAAAATCCAAATACAGACGGCTTCGATTATTAATGGCTTCACTCGTGAACGGTGTAAAATTATATAATGTGAATATGAAAAGACTTTAGGAGAGTGGAGCGGGAGTGGAGCGAGAGTTGAGCGGGAGCGGAGCGAGGCCGGACCTGTGCCAATATTGTGATTAACCTCTCTCTTTTCCTCTTTAGAATATTTTGCCAGTGAGACCGGACCGGGAGCGGAGCGCTAGTGTGAATGGGGTAGAGTGAGAGCGGACCGGGAGTGGAGCGAGACCGGAGCGGTACCGATAGTGGAATTCTCCGTCTATTTCTCTTTAGAATATTTGAGCGGACCGGGAGTGGAGCGGGAGCGGAGCGATAGTGTGAATCCGCCCTTAACGAGAACCTGACATCGTACAGGCTCAGGAGCTTCATTTACGTCCTATCCGAGGGACGGCATAGCCAAGGATTTTATACGAACTTTAAAAATTCTAGGGCTGACGCGTGACTTGAACTCGCGATCTCTAGTATTGTGGGTTGCTATGCTAACCACAGGTGACCTATGGATTCGTTGTAATAAGTCCCTCAATTTTAGTTGAAAGAAATAATTGATGGTCTGGGTGAGGTTAAAGAAGATCATACAGTAAGCTATATCGAAGCTGATTAATTGTGTCATACTGACGTTTTGGACCTCTTCTGGTTACTGGTTGAAAGAACGCTGATCAGGATCAATAATTGCTAGGTATTGATAAAGAAAAAGAAAGTTTGAAAGTACTCGAACAATTTACTTCCATATTACTTTCTTTACTCAGATGAGTAAAGAGAAAATATAGATCATGGAAACCCTCTTTTGTGGACAGCATTCTGCATAACTATCATACAGGTATAATTCTACATTGGTATTAGTGACCTACCGAAGTTTCGGTTTCGGTTTCGGTTTCGGCCCAAAAACCTGGTTTCGGCAGCAGTTTCGGTTTCGGCCAAAAATCGGCCGAATCTTCAGCCAAGCCGAAACTAGCTTTTGTGTCTGATATCTCCGAAAAGGAAGTAGGACTACACGATTTCAGCTTGTAAGCTCGTTCTCTTTCATGGCCTTTAACACCCTTGGATTTTGTAGTGCGAAGTACCGTCTGTTATTTTAATTAATAACACATGTATTTTATTTCGATAAAACATCGATTTTTCTCATTCGTTTGGTATCTTTAATTGATCGAAAACTTTAAGTTGGAGATGGAGACAAAATAATTTAATAGTGACAAACAGAAATATGCCTCGTAAATTACATCAAGTCTTAATATGTTATGAAAACATTCTTTTCATACAGTATTATTTACCTTTAGTTTAAAAATAATATTCTTTACCTTGAGCATCAAGAACCTTTTTGTGCCTTTAGTTATCTCCTTATTAATAATGAAATTTGTTTTCTAAAACAATGAGATTAACTCTAAATAAGAATATATATGGGTCATTCTCACCAAAGTGGGCACTGTTTACGGCGTTTTTATTTTAAATTTTATGGTTACAAATAAACTTTTTTTTCGGTGCAGTACTATTCCTTAGCCTATAAGAAGCAAGGAGGCGACGTTGAAGGACACCAATTCACGTTGAACTTTTTTTTTCGTTTTTTTTTTTTTAAATTTTTCATTATTTAGGACTGATGATGCTTTGAAAAAAATGAGCAGCAAAAGAAAACTTCAATCCACGTCGCTATCTTCATTTCCCTGCAGCATTTTATTTACAGTAAGACAGGGGAATGAACGACAGGGGAATGAATTTTTAAGGTTTATTTGATAACCGTCGAAATGAAAAAGAAGATATAATAATGCTATTTGAAAAATGAAATCTGTGCTACAAAATCTTTTATCTCTCAAAAATTAGTATAGAAAATACTTGCGTGACAAAAACTATAGAGGACAGGGGAATGAAGACTATTAAACGTAACCTCTCGAGTTTGGGAACTTATTTGCTTCTGGAGAGCATGGATTTGTACTGAGGCTAAGTTGGGGTTGCTTAGGGAAAGACCCCTTCCTGCTGACTATATATTTTTTACTAATTTCCCGCCTGAATAGTGTGGTGAAAATTTAATTTTAGAAATTGACAGGGGAATGAAAGAAAACCTGTGGGACATCATAAAAATTAGTTTTTTCAATTCTAATCCTTTATCATCAAGGATTCGACTGCTTTTATGAAATTTTACAGTATTTTGAACAAATTGAACAGAAAAAAAAGTAAAAATTGACCTAGTATACGGACACAGAACTCTTACTTTGAGCAGAATCAGACCTCGGGACATGACAGGAGAATGAATTTCGACCTTTTTCTGGAGTTTTTAAGGTACGTGTGTTATACAATTAAAATTAAGTCGTATGGGGTCTACCTTTACAACTCGCTTGGATTTACAAAATTGATGTCTTAATGTCCTAAGTTTTTCTAAATCGCTATAAACGGCCTGGGACACAAAAGTGCCCACTTACGTGAGAATGACCCATATCCTAAATCCTTAAACTTAAATTAGTCGTTGGAGGAACCCGGCATGTCCACAGATTCAAATCAAAAGAGAAAAAATATTTTAGTCAGTAACATTGTTATAAAAAGGGGGCTGAAGTTGCATTAAATAGTGGTACACATCCCAAAAACGTTTTTTCGTTTTGACCATGAAGAAGAAAGATTACGACAAAAAAAATGTTTAATACATTTTTAAACTAGATTATATCCTCTATTATTTGAGAACAAAACTGACATAGTAGACTTAATAGCTTCTGAGATACAGCTTTTCGTATTCAATCGGCCGTCATTTTGTATTCCGTCGGCTTTATTCTGGCAAAAATTTACTACATTATTTATTATTTAGACATTATAATATGAATGCTTATTATTATCAGCCTGTTATTTCAAGATTATTTCAAATTTACGGCTGTACTAGTTAATGGGGTATGGTCTAACATCCCATGGGGACCAACCGTACTAGGAAGTAGGGGCCGGGATTCGATCCTTTAACCTAACCAATACACCTGTTTTACCACTCTTCTATACCCAAGCCCACTTATTCTATGAATATTGAGTTAAATTAATGTTTTTTATAAGCTTTCATTGATATTATTGCTAAACTAGACATATTACACAATTTCATTTATTATGTACCAGGTATGTAAAGATGAAACCGGAATTCGCTAATGATAGGAGTTAGCAGTCAATATAAACTTCTAACTAATCCGTCAGTGGTGTTATCTGCTTTTGCCTACATGTAATAAAGAGATCCAATTGATACCAACATCAGTTTCATTCTATAACCGTGTTTTTAGTGGCGTTGAACATGTCGACTTTTGTGCCAAAAAATCAAGATTTGCGGACAGCATTTATTTTCCGTTTCCTTCTGAAAAAAATTGGAGCATTACCACATAGGATGCTTGTTGGAGCTTACGGGGAGCATGCCCTAGGCAAATCTCAATGTTTCGATTGGTTCAAAAAATTTAAAGATGGATTTCGATAAAAGAAACAAAGAACGTGGAAAACCACAAAAAAAAAAACTTTGAAAACGCTGATTCGGAAGCGTTTGTTGGACAATTATTACATGTGACACCGTCTCCATTTGTTTGAAAGGCATGGAAAAGATCCAGAAAGTCGGAAAATGGGTTCCTCACCAACTGAATGACAGGCAGCAGGAAGCTCGAAAAACCTCATGGCAAATGCTGCTCGCCAGGTACAGAAAAAAGGTCATTTCTTCATCAAATTGTGACTGGTGATGAAAAGTGAATTTACTTCGAGAATCCTAAGCGTAAAAAATCCTGGGTAACCCCTGGTGAACCATCGGCATCGCTTGGGGAGGAAGAAAATGCTCTGTGTCTGGTGTGATCAGATGGGTGTTACCTACTATGAGCTGCTGAACCCTGGGGAAACTGTTAATACGGAACGCTACCTACAACAGATGATAAATTTGAATAAATATTTGCGCCAAAAAGTCCCAAATAACAAGAAAGGTCACACAAAGTGATCTTGCTCCATGACAATGCCCCATCACATTCGGCTAAACGGACCAAGGAAACGATCCAAGTGTTTGGTTGGTAAATTCTTCCGCATGCGGCTTATTTACCAGATTTGGCTCCATCCGATTACCACCTATTTGCATCGATGGGACACGCACTAGCTGAGCAGCGCTTCACTTCTTATGAAAATATACGAAATTGGTTAAGTGATTGGTTTGACTCAGAAGAGGAAGCATTTTTTTGGCGGGGAATCCACAAATTGCTTGAATGATGGGAAAAATGCATAGATAGCGAAGGACAATACTTCGAATAAAAAAGTATGTATCATTTTTACACAATCAACTCTTATTTGCTATTTGAAAAATTCCGGTTTCATATTTACACACCTGGTACACACGTAAATAAGTTTCAGTTTCGGCTAAAATTTTGGTTTCGGTCGGACACTAATAGGTATATATTTACCTTCAAATTTGGAAACTCAACATCCCTGAGATCCGCAAGAGATTTGATATAATTGCAACTGAGATTGAGTTTAACGATAGTGCAATGCCAGGGCACATTTCCATCGATAGATCCCAGCAGATTGAATGATAAATTCAGTTCTTTTAGGTATCTCATATTCTTAAATAAGTGTGTCGATTCTAATCCACACCTCGTAATCGAACATGAGACAATATTTTTGAACGTGAAGGCAGTCTCGGGATCGTACAAGGGTTCATCTTTCAACAGGTACAGACAGGTAGAGTTATCCTCAGATTCCAATCTCATCTGTACCCCTTCCCATTCGGAAAAATCTCCTCTGTTGTTCAACTTTATGATGTCCAAATGTTTCGGTACCATCAGGTCCGACGGCACCGGCTTTATCGGAAGAGTCGAAAGGTCGTCGATTTTGAACGGCTTTACATATTTTTTATATTCTTCTCCGTTATAGGTCTTCAAATTGCCGAGAGTTTTGAAGACCAAACGTTCTTCGTGACTGCTATCGTTGATATCCGTGAAGCAGTTGAATTTCAGGCTGAGCGTTAAAGTTTTCGGAGCTGAACGTTTTATCCACTTCAGAACATCGTAGAGCCTTGAGAATAAATTCCAGGACATATCAATGTGATACAGAGTATCCATTTCCTGCAAGGAAACAGCTATTTTAATAATAAAAAGCAACAAGAAAATGGCATAATATGCAGTAAAGAACTATCAACTATGCAGCAAAAATCATTAAATTTGCTATTAAACAATTTAAATGCCTATTGAATAATATTAATGCGTATAAAATAGTTATAAAGAAGAAAGATATTGGAGGAGACAACGTATAAATGGTTTAAAATTTGGTTGAATGCCACATCGGACACTTAAGTCAATCACAAAACTTTCCAAGACTATGTATAACGAGGTAAGATTGTATTGTTTATTTTATTATTGTTGGATTGTAAATAATGCATAATGCCCTTGAATAACTACCGTCCAATAGAGCAAAAATTATTAAGTTCAGCCGCCAATGGGCGAGGAGCATGAATTACAGTCCCGGCGTGAGAGTGTTAATTTTTGATATCATAACATTAAACACATTTAAAAATATTTAAAAAAAAATATAACTTAGGGTATCACTATTTTTTTTTCTTTATCAATTTTATTTTATCATTAAACAAATAACATCTTCTGAATTAAAATTAATTATTAGATGCATCTCTAACAAAATACAGGGTGTCCAGAAAGAGTATTCGGGTTTTTGTTACGGTGAAATGATTAGAGGATTTTGGCCCAAGAATTTCAAGAATTTAAAGGATATAACTCTAGAACATGGTTTCAGCAAAACGGGGCTATTTGCCATACTTCAGACTTATCAATTGCTGCGGTAAACGAATTATTCCAAAAAAATGTGATTTCTCGTAGAGGCACCATTAGCTGGCCTCCCAGCAGTCCCGATCTCAATCCTCTTGACTTCTTTCTGTGGGGATACCTGAAAAGTAGGGTATACGAAAAGAAACCGACGAATCTAACGCAATTAAAGCAAAATATCAGAACAGAAATGACTGCAATCTCAGGAACAAGCATTTTTAGAAATCTGCGTTTGAGATTCGAGGAGTGCCAGCAGCGTTATGGTGGACACCCAGGCAATATTGTTTTTTCTAAATAAATTTCCAGTTCATTGTGTTTAAAGAAAACGTAAACATCCTACTTGATATTCTATATTTGAGATTTTATTCAGCTTTCAAACACCCTTGTATCTGTGATTCCTAACCTTCCATCGTTTAAAATATTTTTATAATTCGAAAATGGCCTTTCCATATGGAAAGATGGTATTGAAGCAAATTGGTATATGTACAACTAAAATTAATATCGATGTGAAAGTGAATTGAGCGCTGCTATCAAATTTTCCTTCAGATAATGCTGATCTTTTATAACTTGATGTCGTTTTCTCAGGGAACTATGGTAACTGTACGATAAGTTGACTGTGCTCCAATAGTTGAAATTTTGTACAAAAAGTGTGAATATTATTTTGGTTCAAAATTTGGCGGTAATTTGCTAATTTATACCTACTTGTTAGCTGTGCTGCCATCGACATTAGTTTTATGAAAACTCAAGCTTATTTGGGAGAGGTTATAATGGCGAATTTTCTAGTGGCCTGAAAACTTGGTTACTGATACCCTTTAGTTAAGTAAGCTTTTTAGTTGGTTTATTTGAGTTCAATTATGTTTTAATTACTTTTATGGTATTCATTAAGTTCATGAGAATCATTTGATATCCTTTTTAATATATTTATACAATGTTTTTGGGCTTTAACGTAGGTGTAAACTATTAGAACAGAAATTAATGTCAGAAATTGATGTCTACTACCACCAGAATTAGCAAATAGTGTTCCATCTGGGCGTAGTTTATGGAAGTCTGAGTCTGTATGGATGACAGGAGTCTTATTTTATTAATTTATAGCTATTGTGCTCTATCCATGGATCATTGAGAGCAAAATTGCATTGCCAATAATACTATTCCTGAAGGACACGCGTCCCATCTGACTCCCCCCCCCTTTAGTTGTGACCCATCTGACCCTCCCAATTTAGCAAAGAACATGGGAAACTTGCTATTAGTCGCTACACATTTCATCCAACCAATGAATGTGGCCATCTTTAATAGTTTAAAAGAGCACTGGAAGAGCGAAGTTCATCATTAGAGAGTCTTAAATTGTGCAAACCCATCATTAAAAAACGAAACTTCTGGCCATTACTGGAATCTATCTATCATACTTACTAGATGATATCATTTTTCGTTTAAATAAATTTTGTTTTCTTTGTTTGTGTGTGTATGAAGTAATTAAATTGTGGAAATTTTTGTTTGTTTTCATTCTGAATTCACTAGTTTATAAATAAAAAAAATATTAAATTTTTATTGCAGTCCTTATTACTAATTAAAAATCATAGGAAATCACAAATTAATGCATGTGTCAACTTTAAAATAATAAATGTCAACTTTCCAAACCTTTACATTTTAATGTGTCAACTATTGGTTCATTTTAGAAGTTTCTAATAAATCATTTTTTATAAAAACCGTAAATGTAGACCATAGGATATTGTATTCCTAGTTTTCTAGAAGGAATTGGACTAACTAAATTCATAACAAAGATTATCCTAACATGAATGTATTGGCAACTATTGATACAATATCGCTATCTAGACAAATAGTTTCTATATCTACTCTTAATATTAAAGTACCCAATATATTATTAAGAATATAAAAATGATTCTAACATTTTTTTACACTTTCCTATTACAGAACAAAGCAAAGAAAGTAGCCTATTACATAGACTGATGTTTTCTCGGCTAAAATTTGTTCTCCATGTCGTATGGGGAATACTTTAAGTTACTTCCCTAAAATTTAATATTTGACTAAGATACAGCAAGCGTGGCCAGGTTTAGCTACTAATATTATAAAATTAATTAAAATTAAAATACTTACATAGTTGGGAGGAACATCAGAAAAATCATTAAAAGGCGCATCTAATACTTCAAGGTTTGGAAACAAATGACAAATCTCTCCCAAACAGATCAATTTGTTATAAGAAGCGTCTAGTTCTTTTACGTTAGGCAAAGGAACTACCAATCCTGGAAAAAATAAAATAAAATTAAGGTGTTATTTAAATGAAATTAAAAAAAAAGTCTGGTGCAATGCGCCCAACACACAACCTTCACTTACGAACTTACATAGAATAGAAATCGGCGGGTTTCGATAATATGTAACGCCACTCTTTTTAAAGAATATCTTGTACCATATTTTTTCACACCTTAAATGCTTTAAATAATTTGAGCATCATGTATTTACTCTATAGAGGGGCTTAAATGGGGTAGGGACCTTTTTTTATTTTCCTACAAAGTACCTTTGTTTTTGTTTGTATAGAGAAATTAACTGTCTCTCGTTACGCCTAAAAATAAGAAATGGCTAAATATGAAATATAAAAAAAATAAAGTACTCATAAAACACGCATGCAGAGTACGCCTTTAATGACAGATTATTGTTCATAATTGAAGGCATTCTGTCATTTAATGGAAATCATTTGTTTCATGGTAACTTAATGAAGTTTTCAACAACTACACAGAGAATTATGAAATCAGACGACTTGGAGTATTATGCTTGCATTGCCGAAGTATCACAGGTAAAAACTTTCATTTAATAATAAAAAAAAAAAAATAGTGGGGGAGAGCGGGGTTGGTTGGCAACAGTTTTCACTTTTTTGATTGTTGAGTCGTTCCTGTTAATATAATCCCAATGGGGCTGATACCACTGTAAACTCCAAGTATTAGAGTACTTCAAGTATTTTTTTCACAACATAATATTTAATACTAAGATCATAGAAAATTGAAGAATTCCTCAATCCAGAGTATGCCAATTAAACCCCATATGTGGGGCAGGTTGGCCTAGAAGGTGGGGTTGGTTAGCCATCTCATTCATACTGCCTGACACATATTATTGTTATTAAAAGCTGCACTATAATGGTATAATAAATTTCAATCGGTTTTTAACAGCTTTTAAGGGAAAATAGAATGACAATCGAAGAAGATAGAAGTTTAGACTGTCGTCACTTTTTGCATAAGAAAAATTGCTCTCATCTTCCTCGCTGGAAGTAAAGACAATTGGTAGTTTCACCTTTGATTATGTTTACCTTGCTTTTGTGAATTGCTACTGCGCCAAAAAAAAAAGTTGAAGAGAGCCAACTAACCCCACAGGAGAGATCATATGAAAGATGACTGCCAGGACAGGGGAGAACAATCAAACAAGAAAGTGGTTAGTCGAAAGGTTAGCTTTTTCAAAGGATTTTGGGGCTCTGTGAACTGAATCGGAGTCAAATGTATTTCCATGCCTTTAAACCAACTTTACTGAAAATATAAAAATTTACTTACATGTTGTAAAATCAATCGATGAAGCACACTCTTATATACACTGTCAGCATCGGATTGAAAACTCATGACAAGACTCCCGAGGTCGAGCGGGTCCTAAGGTACAATGGTAGGGCCTTCACAACAGGTGTGACGGAAACTATAAGCCAATGGCCAACCTACCCCTATGCCAACCAACCCCGCTCTCCCCTATTTTGTATAGAGCAAATAAAAAAAAAAAAAGAAGAAATGAATGTGGAAAAAAGGGTGACAGTGAGAAGTGGCAATTAACAAATCGCATCAATTTCTAATCTAAGTAAGTTGGTAAGTGAAAGTTGTGTGTTGCGCGCACGCACCAGATTGTTTTTTATTCTATTTAAAATCTTACTTAGTTTTATTAAAAAATAAAATAATATTACCGAATGCCCTTAGGTTCAACTTTCTGACTACTATTTTGGATAGATGTCCCCACGATTTGGAATTGCAGAACAGACTTTCTGAAGCTGAGTGTGTTGGAAGATACGGCTCTCTTTCAAGCAGAAGTGTTTCCTCTCTGCTAAATCTTCTTTTGTTTTCTTCTTCCTTAACTCAAAATTCAAAATATTTATTATCCGCCTCGGTTAATTTTATGTTTATTATTATTATTAATTGTATTACAATTAATTTTATTAACCATCAGAGGTAAGTTTGCATGAACAATATGGCCAGCCAAGAGGTACAGAGACGGCTAAAGCCTGCGAACAGGTGTTATTTTGGCCTGGCTAAAATATTAAGGAGTCATTTACTGGCAAGGAACACCAAGATTGCTCTGTACAAATCGCTAATCAGCCCTGTGCTGACATAAGCCTCAGAAACATGGCCCTTAACACGTGCAGACGCCATCAGCATGCAGGTTTTTGAGAGAAAAATCCTGAGAAGAATGTTCGGCCCTATAAAAGAAGGCACCCAGTACAGGATGGGGGTCTTTTTCGTTTAATGCACAATTCGGTTATTAAAAAAAGTAACTGTTATTAAAAAAAGTAACACGTGATTAATATAAAGTAACTATAATTGTTAACACAAATGATATGGTTTATTCTAATTTCCAAAATGAAGCAATATCTTCCAATATAACCTCAAAACGGTCTTTCCCCATATTCCTTTGTCTCCACATAAATTCAAAGAGATATGAATCCAACATTGTTCTTCTAGTTCCAGCTTCTATTTTATTTCTTCTTTTGGCCGCAGCCCATAACGATTCTATCGACTGTGTGTGCGCCCCAGTTGAAGGATCAACGAAATTTTCAGAATGGTTGACTGTATAATGCTTAAAATCATACCCTTCTATTCTTTCTATAGTGGAATAAGCTTTATAAATCTGATATTATAATACTTCTTGGAAGAATACATTCTTTAATGCACGCTATTAAAGTATCTTCCTGTTGGGCACTGAATATATGAAAGATTGGGTCGTCTCCCTGCAAATTCTTCATAGAATGTCCATTCCGGCATAGTTTTGTTTATGGATGAGGCCTTTTTCTTGTAAGAATGCAATGGTTCGGTCCAAATCTTTAAAATCTTCGTATAACCTGAACATAGCTATTATGAGGTTATAAACGAAATTAAGAAATGTAGTCATATGTTCTACTGATATGGAGGTTGTAATTATATCACGTGTTACTTTTTTTAATAACAGTTACTTTTTTTAATAACCGAATTGTGCATTAAACGAAAAAGACCCCAGGATGGGACACAACGCAGAGTTGTACCAAATTTACCGGGAACCGGATATAAGGCTCTCAAGACTATGATGGGCTGGGCATGTTGCAAGATTAATTGTAATTGACTCCCCAATCAAGAGATTGCTATTCGGGGATGTGGATGGAAGAAGAAAGAGAGGACGGCCAAGACTTAGATGGGTAGATGAGGTCGAAGCCGACGCGCTGAAGCTCCTGAACACCCGAGCTTGGCAGACCCTGGCGCAAGACAGAGAAGAATGAAGGCGACGTCTTGACGCGGCGAAGACCCGTAGCGGGTTGTAGTGCCTGTGATGATGATGATGATGATCAGAGGTAAGAATGATTTTTATTCGTGGAAAAAGTAAAAAAATAAACAGCATTGTGGGAAAAAAATCCTGTACGATGTCAGGTAATCGTTAAAGATCCCTATCCTAATTATATCTGGATGGGAAAAATTTATAACTTCCACTGTAGTATCGTCCGATTAGCTTTGGTGGCATAACGTGACGTCAAACAAAATAAAAAGAAAAGAAAAACTGGTCAAAATCAAGTTCAAGAAATTTATAAATAGAGGAATAAACTGCATTATCTTAAAAATCTCGAATTAAACAGTTGGGATATGTTTTTTTTATAATAATTTATTTATTGAAATTTACAACTGTATTTACAACACAATAAGTAAATCTGATATATGTACATCAATAACATGAAATGACGTGTGGAAAAACCACCCATTGGTAGCACTCGAATATTGTTTTAATTTAGAAGATCTCTAGACCATCTTCTTTTCAGACGCCTCGGAGGATTATCTGGGATAGAGGAGGAAGCAAAGTTGGAGACAAGAGGGTTAGGATGAGCCGGGAGTTTACTGTGAAAGGTCTGGTATCTGGATCCGGCCAAATCGGTGACATAAGGAATATTAAGTTCTTCATGGATAATTTTATTTGGGACGAAGTAAGGAGCATTCAGGATTTTACGAAGGATTTTGGATTGAAGGGATTGAATGCGAGAGGAATTGGATGGTTTGGTAGAACCCTAAAGTTCGACACCATAAGTCCAGATAGGTCTTATTATTATCATGTAGATTAGTCTTTTGTAGTGAATTGGAAGTTTGGAGCGCTTGTATAGTAAATGTTGTAGTAGTCGGAATCTGCGGGCAGTTTCTTGTCTTTTCAGTCTTGTGTGAGGATTCCACGTGAGACGTTTGTCTATGTGGAGTCCTTGGTATCGGATCTGTTCGACGGGTGTAAGTTGGATATTATTGAAGGATACTGTAGGACAGGATGTAGTGGGTTTACGACGTAGGGTAAAGGTAATTTGATGGGATTTGTTGGGATTTATCTTTATTCTCCAATTTTGACACCATTCTTCAAGGGATGTGAGGTGTGATTGTAAAGCCTTGGATGCAGCAGATGGGTCATTATTCACAGATAACACGCATGTGTCATCAGCATAAGTGGTGAGGATGGTACTAGAGTTGGGATATCAAATTAGTTTACTTATAGTACCAGTCAAAAGTTTAGACTCATCCTTAGATTTTGTAAAGTAAATAACATTTTATTTATTGAACAACATAACAATTATAATTTTATTTTTATTTTCTTCTAAATTTGGTAGGAAGATTTTTATATCTTATAAGTAATAATTAATTAGCAACTTATCTTCCTTTTTTCCACAACAACTATTTATTTTCTCATTACACCATGTTACGTTTCGGAGTTGTGTCCCCATTTTCAAAACCTGTACCTACATTAGTTTATCTCTTAACATTTAATGATTCAATAACTGTTAAATAAATTAAATGTTAATAGATAAACTAATGTACAGGTTTTGAAAATGGGGGCACAGCTCCGAAACGTTAACATGATATAATGAGAAAATAAATAGTTGTTGTGGAAAAAAGGAACATAAGTTGCTAATTAATCATTACTTATAATTTATTTATAACTAGCTGTATATCCCGCTTTCACCCAGGGAACTTGGAAAACAATTAGAAAAGCTGTGGGACAACAAAAGTTCGTTAGGACAGAAAAGAGATTTCTTTCGACTCCAACGGTTGATTTCGAAAATCTAATGTAAAGCGAGATCATAACGATTTTTATAACAATAAAATTTAGCTGACTATATATGTATAGATGTAATAACCAGAGATTAGCTGAAGTTATGCAATTTTAATATGGACAGGTGTTGGTATCTGGTATGAAAGAACCACTAAGCGAAATTTGGAGAATTAAGGACAAACGGTATGGATTTTTATAAAAAACAAACAAACAGAATTTCATCTTTATATAGATTGTATTCGAAACAATCATATAATATTTGAAATGTTATCTCTTGAGTTACAATTATTTTTTGAAACTTGAAGATTGTGAATTAAATACAAGAGAGTCTAAACTTTTGACTGGTACTGTACAAAGGAACCATGAGAAAGCTTTACGAACTTTGATTAGCTGAAATGAATTAAAGCATGACAGGATATTAATTTCTAAATGATAGTAAAGGAAATAGAAAGCTAAAACAACAGTACCTCGATAATATATTTGTACTCAACGAGGAGCATGGGGTTGGTGACTAGCTCGTAGGCTGCATTATAGACATCACAACTGTTGCTACTGTTGCTATATGTTTCAGTATCTTCACCTTCTGCCACTTTAAGATTTCTAGAATTTTGATTTATTTGTTAAAAATTTATTTATATTAATCGTTACTAAGTAATAAAGACATCTAATAATGATCTAAGTAATAAAGAAATCCAATAATAATCTCGCATATATGTATATATGGGTGATTATCATATGAATTGTGTCCCCGGTCTTAACATTCGTTTTTCAGATATTTTTTCATATCCAAAAAAAAAAAGTTGGATATTTATTTTATTGTTTTCTGTTATAGCAATACGATGGTGACATTTAAATGAATCTAGGCATTATAAAAAACAAAATATCTCTTTGTTAAGTTTGAAAACGTCACGAGTGTTACAGTCCCCAAGCTGGTTATGCTTAGTTCACCACATCCTGAAATGAACCCCTGATAATTGATTAAATTTGAACAATCAGTTATTTCTTTGCAATATGGTGGGGTTTCAAGTTATGAATGATATTTTTGGTTATTTCTAATACTTCGAATGTAAATCTGGAAAATGAATCTGTCCCCAAGGTTAGTAGAAAAATTCATGGCGAGTGTTGTCGGCTGTTCTGGGCAACACTGCTCTTTGAAAATGTTGGGAATGGCCATGATAACCTTTGTTTATAATACCGACTATCAGTCGATGTACAAACTTGGAGAAGAAAGTATCTATACTTTCTTCTCCAATTGGCAGCTATTTGATATCCCATGCAAAATAATGTATGTCACAAAAATTAGTCGTCACTAGTGTACTCTTCCAACGTTGTAACGTTATTTAATTACATATGTCTATTTTAGTATTTTTTATTTTACCCATACCAGTTACTTTTTGATATTATTATTGATTTATTTAACGTTATTTCATTACATACGTCTATTTTAAGAGAAAACAAATATATATGAAGGAGGTTACCTACCTAATACCTCCTAGATTTTAAGGAACGTTGAAGTTGTTTTTGTTAATAATGAATCTGGTACAACTGAATCGTATTCTTAAATCGGTAGAAGAGGCATTTGAGACATTTCAAAGGTTGGGAATATTGCATAAAAAAGGGAAATGCAGAAGAGGATGAAACTTTACGAAGCTTGCTTTTCACCAAAGAATAAAACGTCCGTTTTGACGTCATCTTCCGAAGAGTAGGATTTCCCTTGAAGGAAATTTTCGAGGGAACTGAAAAGATGGAAATCAGAAGGAGCAATGTCTGGAGAGTACGGCGGGTGAGGTAATACCTCTCATCTGAAGTTTAATAACTTTTGCCGAGTCCTTAAAGACACATGGGGCCTAGCGTTGTCTTGGTGGAATAGCACTCCTTTCCGATTTGCCAACTCTGGCCGTCGATTTGCAGGCTTTTAACTCCGCAGCTATCTCACGGACAGTAATTCGTGGATTGTTTACGATGACCGTCATAATATCCTCGATATCAAGAGTTGAACTTTGGCCAGCCCGGGGTTGGTCTTCCAAATTGAAATCTCCTGATCTATACCGCGATAACCATTTCTGAACCGTGCTATCAGCAATTAAATCGCTGCCATACACGGCACGAATCTTTCTTGCAGTTTGGGCTGCGTTTTTCCCTTTTGTTAAAAAAGAACAGCATAATATGCCAAAAATGAACTGAATCGTCACTCATGTTGGTTTGCAATAAACTCGTCTTTTAGCCACTACTGAGCCTTAATAAAGACGAATTCAGTGTGTAAACATAGTTAATTCCATGAGGATTAAAAACGTATAAATAAACATTAGCTTTTTGATTCATTTTTAGTAGAAAAAATAAGAGGAAAATTTTATTTTAAAAATCTCTACGAACTTTTCGAACAACCCAATACATTACTTTAATCATCTGTTCTAATTTAATATTAAGATAAATCACTCTTTTAGAAATAAGTAACTTGCATGGGTAAAGTTAAAAAGACCCTATTTTAAATTATAAGTTAAGTATATTTCATTACTCTTTTGCATTTTCAATGTCCATGAATACGAGTGCAAGTATCCTTTTCTGAAGAATTGCTGAATATTTATTGACATTGTATATTTGATCTAAAGAGGAAGAATCAGCCTTACCAATGCACTGTGAAATCGTGTACCTTATTTCATCTGCCTGGTTCAAAAGAAAAAGAAAATTGGATAAAAAGTAGTAAATAAAAATAAAAAAAAAAGGATCTACTTCTGATCAGTGGCTCCTGGACGCCGTTTGGTTTAGGCCCGATCTGAACTGAAAAGGATCCTTCTTGGGGTTTATTTATCTTTGAAGAGCGAGCGTTGCGAACGGAAGTTTGAAACTGGAATCTTTATCCCTTGGAGCCAAGGGACTTTTCAACTAAAAAAACGCGATGGGAGTTCAATAACATCAGTGTCATTAACTCTAAAGGTGCCTTTACACCTTACGAACATCATCTTCGAACAAGTTCTCCTTCGAACCTTGCCGCACCTACGTGAAGCGAACATCCATTTATACTTCACGTGACTTTAAGCGAACCAATATGGCTGACGCACCCAAAGCTAGCTTATGATAAAGAAAAAATCTCCATTATTAATATATTTTATATTATCTGAAAAATAAAAAAATAGGAGACGATTTACAACGTTTCAGAAATTACACTAGAATCACAAACAACTACTGTCACTTAGGAAAAACCCAAATCAAAAGCGACACTAGCGCTACCCCCGAACCCAGGCGAACAGATGAAGTACCTAAAACACCTGAACAGTCGACGTGAAGGCCTCACGAAGGTTGTTCGAGAGTGGTGTTCGAAGGTAAAGTTCATGAGGTGTAAAGGCACCTTAAAATAGATTGCGTCCAGGCGCAGCTTTTCAGAAGTAGTGAAAGACGAAACCCCGAAAAGCCAAGTGAAAAAAAAACCCTTATTTATTTACAAAAAGATTAGGAATTTTATTAAATTCTTATACAACTATGTTGAATAAAATATAATAATTATATGCCTTCATTTATTCAACAATATTATTTTAAAGAAATTTCGGCGGGTTGGAGATTATCCCCTTCTTAATTGTCGATATATTTTACATTCTAAGGAATACTTAATAATATTTACCTATTTTTTCTCTTTAATTAATTTTAAATTATAGTCATAATTTGACTTAAAAGGGGTTAAATAGTCATGATATGACGTACAATCTATTTCTTATTGATGTGCTTATAAATTTTTTCCCGCAATGAAATGAAATATATTGCCTGCTATTTTTTTATTTACAGTTACTCGTCTTATTTGTTGGTAGGTATATCAATAAAGGTGAAAGTTGAAGTAAAAGGATAAAAATCTAGCGTTAGTATGGCGTCGATCTCTAAGGAAAAGGACCCATTTGGGTTTGTTATCCGTTTTGAGCGAGCGTAGCGAGCGGAAATCGAAAGCTGAAAGTTCCCTTTTAACTGAAAAAAAATGTTTCCCCTATACTGGTCCTTCATTAGCTCTATTAGATCTCACCTTCCGACTTTCGCACACTCAAAAGGTACAACAAATAACTTATTCAGTTTAACAAAATGAAATCATTTTACCTAGTTTTTTGTTATCATTCCATTTTTTTTTTAGCTGAGTTTTATAAGTTACTTAAAGATTTCAATATAAGGTAAATTTCAATTTGATAAATATAAACAACGTTTGTGTTATCAGTGTCAAGTTACAGTAAACCCTCGATACAGCGAACTGGTAGGGAGTTTGAAATTCATAGTTCGCTATAACGAGATTCGTTATAACCGAGGATTCTTTTTTTTAGCCAATGGCCGCACTAATTTGATAATATTTAGAAGGAAATTCATTCATTGGAACTAGTTGAATTAAAACGCATGTATTTAATTTATTTTTAGTTAAACTACATGTTAATTAAACAATGAGATTCATTAATTTACTTGCCAAGTTCACTCGAGAGTTCTTTAGCCTTAGCTTTAATAAGAGGGTCTGAGATTGGTATTTGGGATCTCATTTGTTTAAAGCAATTTAATTTTTTTCCAAATAATCAAGAGCCGCAGAGAGCAGTCGATGCTGAATTTAATCCTTGGGCTGCGGTTGAATCTATTTTATCTTAGTTTTTTATAATGGTTGACAATGTTGATTTGTGAATTCGATATTTTTCTGCTATGGTTTTCTTACTTAGAATTCCCGATTCAATATCCAGGAGAATTTTCAATTTTTCCTCGATTGATAAGGATTTACGTTTGTGACACGTTTACCAACGAACTCATTGTGTATTTAAAAAACCAGTATATATGACTACAGAACACTGATTCGAATAATACAGAGGTCTAAACTGAACTGCGCTAGTTTTGAGAAAAAAGTCAATGGAATCAGACAGAGAGAGCAAAAGGAAATCGGATTAGTTTAGAGTAAAAAAACACCTCAATTCTAGAAACTGGTGCTACTTCGACTTCAGTAAAAAAAAAAAAAATAATAATAATAAAAATTGTAGCAGTTCGTTATAACAAACTATAATAATTCTCAGGCATCAAATTTAGTTCGTAGTTCGCACTAACCGAGGGATTTCCCTATAACGAGGGGTTCAGCAGAAATATAATGGTAATTTTTGGGGAATAGTATTTTGGTTCGCTATATCGAGGTGTTCGTTATATCCGAGTTCGTAATAATGAGGGTTTACTGTATAAACAACTGGGTTCTGGTCTGGAAACTTACAAATACCTGATGTTGATTTAAGGAATTGGAATTTCGTATGTTAATTGGGTCTGTGATAAAGAATTGTCTTAGAGGGTCTTAATTTGTTTCTCTCACCTCGCCGTTTTGATAAATCTAAGTCGAAAACAAAATGACAAATTTTAGAGAACGTGAGGCAATTCAGCAGTTCAATCGATTTTAAAACTCTATTCTATCTCGTGAGAAAAATATTAACGAAACAATAAAATCGCTTTTCCCAAGTTTCACAAACAAAAACAAGAAACCTACGACTTTAGGCACGCAGGTTTTTTTCTTCTTTTTTTCTACAGTATTACTTATAATGCTTTTATTAAATTTTTTTATCCCTTTGTTGGTCAATGAATTAAAACGTTTTTTAATATATGTTCATTCTTAACAAAGGGTGCTCCTACATTTTTGTCACTATGTACTTACTTGAAAAAATATATTTGAAATAGCACCTGAAAATAAAGCGACTGTTGAACATAATTATAAAATGGTTCGTAGGAATCCTGAACGTACAAAGGCTCGCACAATATGTACAGAGATGCTGAGCTAGCTTCCGGAGTCCATTCGCTCTGTTGCGAAGGAGATGTCAGCGAACATTTTCCAGCTCTGAGAACTTGAGTCACAGCCAGGACTTCAATGGAATCGATTATATTTCTATAAAAAAAAAAATAAAATAAAGAATACTATGTTATGATTGGTTTCTATGGTCCCTGTGTTTGATAATTTTATCAATGAATGAAGCATTTTAAAAATATGTCCATTCTTGACAAATTTTCCTAGAGGCAGTAAATATTAAAGTTGAAGCGATTTCTACTGGGTTTTTGGAATAGGTAATAACTTTTTTCTCCAATAAATCTTACAAAACAGGTCTACAGTGCTGGTCCCTTTTATTCAAATTATAATTATTTTATATTAATTTAACCATCATTGTGGGTAACCACCTATTTTTTAAATAATTTATTTTTGAAGAGAAAAGATTTGGCTCCGCCGGGAATCGAACCCGGGTCTTCCGCGTGACATGCGCGGTATGCTAACCATTACACCACGGAGTCGCTTCCAAACGGTGCCAAATCCTTCCTCTTCACTGACACCTCTCCCACGATCTCGCAGTTTGGAAGCGACTCCGTGGTGTAATGATTAGCATACCGCGCATGTCACGCGGAAGACCCGGGTTCGATTCCCGGCGGAGCCAAAGCTTTTCTCTTTAAAAATAAATTATTCAAATTATAATTACTATATTTCCAATAAACGCCCGAATTATGTAGTTATACACTGCAAAGAAGCCACATATTTGTACATGCTTCTTTTACCCATTTTGCACGTTAACCTCTAAATACGGCTGAACCAATTATACACTGGTAATACAGAAATGCCCAAGATTAATATAAATTATTATGTATAAATCGAGAATGATTTTTAAATTTAAAATCAAATGTAATAATTATTACACAGCCCTACCGAAAAAAAAAAAAAATTCTTTGGTGCCTAGAATCTTATAGCTGATTTTAAACATGTTTGGGACGCTGATTCCAGTAATGCAATAACGTTAAATAAATAAATATATAACATTAAATAAATTTAATAATTTAATTAAATAATCTATCAATAAAAAATAAAATAATTACTTTAAATGGCTACATATGAAGCTGTTTAAAACTCTTTCACATGCTCTTGCTACACTTGAGTTTTTGGGGTGCATCTTGAATTTAACATTTCCAAAATTTGCCAATTCGATTTCGATTTGACGAATATGAAGCTGCAACGAGTAACAAGGGATAAACATAACAAAATATAAACATAAACATAACAGTTGTGCTCATAGGAAATACAAGAAATTAGTATTTGATATTATAATCTTAATTTAAAAGGTGAGTCAGCTTTTAGCATATACAGTAGAGAAATTCTGAGAGGTGATTCTAGCACAATTTAAAATAACAAAGTTCATTTGATGGATGCTCTGATTAGATCAAGAACCAGTGAGAAAAAATTTACATTATTTTATGAAAAGTTTTATAACGATATTTTTTATTCTTGTAGTATTGTCACTAAATGAATATGAGTCTTTCTGTCGCATGCTAACTGTACCAATGGCGGTCCCTAATTTTAAAAATTGTGTTATTTTTTAGTTATAACTTAAATGCAATCCATTGCACATAAAATTGAATCACTCTTGAAATAAAATTTACGGTCGAATTCAAGGTAAAATCGGTTAAGTTATATTGGTGGAAAAATGAATTATTGTTCCAAAACCTCGACGTGACTCGAAAAAAACTACTCCAATTGACATATATTTCCTCTTAAAGGCAGACATTTAAAATATACAATTATATGATATTATTGATATTTCAATGAAAATATCGTTAAGCAAATAATGAATCGTTTATGACGCCTTAGGTTAATGGGATATGGAATTTACTTTTCTGTGTTCCTCTAATTCGCTCTCAACTTGTATCCTTCTCTTTTGCCAATTCTGGATTTGGTAATCCAAATTTTTTCGGAGCTTCTGTACTAACATTAGGGTATTATCGTCCTCTCTTCCTTCAGCCTGTGTAGTGACAATTTTTTTTTTTTTAAATGAGTAAATAAAATAATTATTCTAAAATAATTTCTTATTTTTTAAATCTAAAATTATAACTAATTTCATGTCAGGAGGTGCCGATGGTTATTTATTGATTAGATTGGTTATAAGGGTAACTCCCTTATCCCAGACCTAGTGTAAAAAAACGGGGTAGAATGGCGCAGAAACGAGTTTCCTATCTCAATCTGTTGAGGAGATAGAATTTTTTTTGTTTTTATTTTTAAAATCTTACTTTTTCTGATAAATGACAGTTTTCTCTACTTTGGTTTAGCGTAGAAACAAAAACGATGATATTTTCTTAATCAGCATTTCTTAATCAGCAAGTTTTCTAAAAGATGAGATGGTTCTGGTTATATTAAATCATTAAATTTAAATTTTAAATTGGTTAAAATTTCCTAAAAACTGCGGAATTTAGTTAGCTTTTTAGTGGTGTAACCCATGATACAATTGCACTTCACCATTTGAGTCTAAAAGAAGTTTTTCTGATGAAAAACACATTAGAGAAAGTCATTGCTGGGGCAATGAGGAAGCTCGCTAGAGCCTGCATCAAAAGTAATGGATGCCGAACTTCCCATGAGTTAAAGTTAGTTTTACTTTTTTAAAACTAGAAAGAACAATGTATGATTTCTAAATAATATAAAAAGATTGTTAGATAAAGGTATTGTGGTGCTACCGGTAATTCGATTTGTTTTTGTAGAGATCGCATTAAGATTAATCGATTTTCCATGGCGTAAAAATAATGAATGGGCTCTTATTAGAATCATCAATGAACATATAAATTATTTTGAGACACAATACAAAGATTTAAAAGGGAATAGGGGATCAGGCTACTTTCGGCACTGTGTACCTAGGCACAAGATTCACGATCAAACTGTTTCATTTTGACAGCTTGGAACCAAAGGACTTACAAGATGGTTCAACTAACGTATACAAAAGAAAATTATTTACTTTTAAGTATACAAATGGAATATACCTTTTCTTCATTGAGGCTTAAAACATACAAATTTCTTTTTAGTTTCTGAAGTGTGTAGGACAAATTTTTTAATTCATCTTCTTGGCTTTGATAATAATTGAATGTTGCGTCCATTGAGAGCATTTTGTAATGATTGTATTTATTTATAAAGAATAACTGAAAAATTGACATTTACTATTATTTGTGAAATGTGGGAGGAAATGAGTAGCAGGCCTGTGCCACAATGAAAGAATGAAGATTAATATGAAAAAATATACAAAAAAAAAAAAAAAAAACCTTATGATTATGATATTGGGTTCAGTACTATGTAAATAAGTACTGATTCTTGGTCAGCGGTCATGCAAGGAAGTGATTTGACCATGATCACGCTTAACCGCCAGAGTTTTCCTCCTTAATTTTTCGATTATGTGTATCAACTTCATGGAGGCTGCCCCAAGGAGAGTCTCTCGGTCTACGAGACGAACTGCTGGAGAATAATATGTTTCCCCATGTAGCTGATCGCTATAATCTTTTAATTTTCTGCTTATTTGCTAATGACTTTCGCTCAATGAAGTGATATTTAAGAATAGAAATATTTTTAACATTAGATAAATTATCATCCTAGAGTGACGATAATATAATTAACGAGCATCCTTCTACTTAATAGAGAAGGCAAGGTAGGAGCAATATACAGTACCAGTCAAAAGTTTAGACTCACCCTTGGATTTTGTAAAATAAATAAATAACAACATTTTATTTATAAGAACAACATAAAAAACATAATAATAACTAGCTGTATATCCTGGTTTCACCAAGGGAATTTGGAAAAAAAGAACAAGCCGTGGGGTCGAGAAAAGTTCGTTAGGACAGAAATGAGATTTTTTTCGACTCCAACGGTTGATTTCGTAAAAAAACTAATTTAAAGCGAGATCGTAACAATTTTTATAACAATAAAGAATATACCCAGAGATTAGCTGAAGTTATGCAATTTTAATATGGACAGGTGTTCGCGACTGGTATGAAAGAATCACTAAGCGAAATTTGGAAAATTTAGGACAAACGGTATGGATTTCTATAAACAATAAACAAACAGAATTTCAACTTTATTACATAGATTGTATTCGAAAAAATCATATAATTTTTGAAATGTTATCTCTTAAGTTACAATTATTTTTTGAAACTTGAAGATTGTGACTTAAATACAAGTGAGTCTAAACTTTTGACTGGTACTGTAACTCTATAATCTTTTGTTATACTAACTGTATGGTAAGTGGAACAGATCGAAAAATCTACATCCGAACGCATGGTTTTTTGATAGGTTCCAAAAATGCATGTGATATCACTGAACAGATAAAATTCTAAATAGATCCAGTAAGAATGTGGATGTTTATTTAATTTATGTTGGAGTAATCTATCCTGTTCGTACTTCCTTATGTTTTTACTTAGACCTTCAGTCACATTAAATATTCTGATTTATTACTATATGCATCAAAATTAAATTTCAATGTTGCAGAGCAAAAGAGTAAATATTTTTATTTTTAAGCTATTTTTATATCGTTTAGGGAGCAAAGATTGTTTGTGGAAGGTCATCTGGATCTTTCTACTAAAATATTTTTTTGAAAAATTGATACCAGGTATAGGAAAAAAACTATGTTGAAAAAACAATATTAATACTTTGGTTAGTTCAATTTCCTTTTCATCGATGGCGTGGTAGTCCAACCGTTTGAGATTCGGTAGGCAATTAATGATAAACGCTCGATAGTTGACCAATTTCGTAAGAGAAGTCAATTCGAAAAGTGGATCGCAAATCCACAGGTTTTTCAAGCGTTTCAACTTAGTCAAATGACACAGTTCCTATTAAAAAAAATAAAATTATTATAAAAATGGAATCCATAAAGTAAATAATATAAGTGATGCTGCCTAAAGTCACCTACGAAGATGGACTGGATCGGATTTGCGGAAATATTCAATGTTTCCAAATTGTGACAGTTCAGAAAGGAAGACTGGATCGTTGCTATCCTGTTTTCGGCAACATTTAAATCTTCCAATGAAGGAGGAAGTTCATTTTCCTGCAACATTAAAAATACATACATTAAACATTAAAAAATGTTTACTTTTTTTTTCTCTTTGTAATAATCGTCAAATAAAAGCTCCGAAGAATAATTTACATATATCCTTTCTATCGAGTTTCCAGGCAGCCATAGTTGTTTCAAATGACGGAGATTAACAACGTAGGGTACCTTCGTCAGACCGTTCGAGGACAAATGTAAGTATCTTAGATGTTTACCATATTGTACTTGATCTGCTATCTACTGAGAAATAAATAAATTAACGATGTTTCTGATAGATTTTATAATAAGAAAAGGTATAAATATTGTTAGAACTTACATGAAGTGAACATTCAACAAGCCACAAATCTTCCAGGCATTTGAACCTAACGATATCTGGGGCTGCATACAATGGCTCTCCAATAATTACCAAACTTTTTAAATTTGAGCTTAGTGAATCTAAATCAATAGGTTCTTCTATTTTACTATGGATGAACTCGAATGAAGGGTGGAGCAGTTCAGTTGTGCTCCGAGGGAACTCCATTGATTCCTAACCGATTACTTGAAACTTATATTATAAAATATTTAAGTCTATGGTTATTATCACATGTTATTATATAGCATTGTATGTACATTAGTCATTATTCTTGAATTTGCACATTTAACAGTCTCTGACCACCGCAGTTATCAGTTATTTTGTATTCATTAAAGCCTCACTAGTTTCAATGCATTCAAACATAGTATTTAACAAACTGAAGAAATATTGTCAGTAATGAAAATGGATAATCTTTTTAGCTTTTGGTATTGAACCGACCGTGCAATTTCTTGAACAGAAAGTGTGCCTAAAGAACCTAACATTATGCATCTCTATAAGTGTAGATGTAAACTTGGAAAGGTAACCACTTTATTACCTTCACAACATATGGTGTAAGAAGTTATATTCTAATAAGTTTTTCATTTTGGACGCATACGATACACGGTTTTGAGATGAAAACGTCTAAATAAATAAGTAAAGTACTGCTGAGTTGATTAGTTGTAAGGTTTTTGTGATACTACACGAGTTTTGGTGTTCCAATATGGTGGCGGACTTCAGAAAACAAAATTTTTCGATCACGCCCTATCCGTTACCCAGAATTAAGTTCGGGAAGACAGCCCCCCCCCCCCTTAAAAGTAAGAACACATACCTATAAGTTATTTTTATTTCAAGCAAATAATTAAAATAACTATTAAAGCACTGGTGTGATTATATATAATTTACGTAAAATGTTGGATTAATTCGCCTTTTCTGTCCAAGTATGTTACAACCCGAACAAACATAGGCGAGCGCAAGCGACGGTGCTGCTTCTTTGAGGAACCAGAGAAACGGGGATAGAAGCCGTGCGATAGGCGGGCGCAAGCGACGGTGCTGCTTCTGTGACGGCGCTGCAGGAACTAGAGAAACGGGGATAGAAGCCGTGCGATTACCTGGGATTCATAGGGTTTTTTGCCGTTTTTAATTTATTTTTCCATAATTAAAACCCGATTGAGCAAAAAATCATTTGAAAAATGTCTAATAGGTATTTCTCGGTCCCTCAGTGTTCAATTAGAAAATCAAAAGACGTGTCATTCCCTTTTATTTCCAAAAAATAAAAAGCTTCTTAAAGAGTGGATTGTAAAATTAAGAATAGATAAGCCTGTTTCGAAACATATGACGATATGTAGTCTTTATTTTAAAGAAAGAGACTATATTTATCCAGGTAAATATTAGTATTTGACATTTTATTATTCCAAAATGCTAGTTTTATGCAAATAACATTGAGACCATAGTGTCATAGATTTGTTTTTCTTTTTTAATTTTCCCCATTTTTCTATTACATCCGTTGTGCTTAATTGTTCCATGTTTTCAATGCGAAACCTGAAAGTTTTGACAAATAAATAAATAATATGACAAAGAATCTAAGCTGTCATAACAATGATTGTGTGAATAGGTAATTAATGTTATTACTAACCGAAAAACGTCGAGTAAAGTTACAATGATGTGTTTGCATTTACCAGAACTACCAGCTTTACATGTACAATGACAAGAAAATTGCTTATTATTATTAATAAATTTGATTTCCACTTTTATTTGATGGGGCAGTCCTTTAAGATTGCTAGTTTAAAGGCACGAGGCTTGTAAAATAACTGTTTTTTTATTTTTAGATATTATTCCACATGTAAATATGTGGTTTGCATCAAGAATAGCCTGCCCTTCAATTAATGGTCTTTTAAAATTACCAATTATCTCTATCACATCAACTTTGTCTAACACCGTTCTTTCCGACATTTTGCAAAACTACTAGCGCACCCTATATTCGATTGCGCCCGCCTATTACCTGGGATTCATAGGGTTTTTTGCCGTTTTTAATTTATTTTTCCTTAATTAAAACCCGATTGAGCAAAAAATTATTGGAAAAATGTCTAATAGGTATTGCTCGGTCCCTCAGTGTTCTTCAAAAAAATCTAAAGATGTGTCATTCCATTTGTTTCCAAAAAATAAAAAGCTTCTTAAAGAGTGGGTTGTAAAATTAAGAATAGATAAGCCTGTTTCGAAACATATGACGATATTTAGTCTTCATTTTAAAGAAAGTGACTATGTTTATCCAGGTAAATATTATTATTTGACATTTTATTATTCCAAAATGTTGGTTTTATGCAAATAACATTGGGACCATGGTGTCATATTTGTTTTTCTTTTTTAATTTTCCCCATTTTTGTCTTACATTCGTTGTGCTTAATTGTTCCAAGTTTTCAATGCGAAGCCTGAAAGTTTTGATAAATAAATAAATAATATGACAAAGAATCTAAGCTGTCATAACAATGATTGTATGAATAGGTAATTTATGTTATTACTAACCGAAAAACGTAGAGTAAAGTTACAATGATGTGTTTGCATTTACCAGAACTACCAGCTTTACACTTTAAATGACAAGAAAATTGCTTATTATTATTAATAAATTTGATTTCCACTTTTATTTGATGGGGCATTCCTTTAAAATTGCTAGTTTGAAGGCACAAGGCTTGTAAAATAACTGTTTTTTAACTTCTAGATATTTTTCCACATGTTATTATGTGGTTTGCATCAAGAATAGCCTGCCCTTCAATTAATGGTCTCTTAAAATTACTAAATATCTCTATTACATCAACTTAGTCTATCCCCGTTCTTTCCGACATTTTGAAAATGCTATTAGCGCACCCTATAGTCGATTGCGCCCGCCTATAGCTTGCCCCCTACTTTAGATCGTTGGTAAGCCCTTGCATATGATTATTAAATATAATTACAATTATTAAATACCTTTGTGATATTAAAAAAGCCTTATAATTAATAAATCCTTTAAAGAATGATAACTTCTCTGTGGTTTATAATTCATGGTGGTAAATAAAAACTCCATTATTTCGGTATGTCAATCGATAGTTCAAATCGAAATTTCAAATCATAACCGTTTGTTTGTGTTACCTTCTTCATTGAGGTTCAAGGTAGTGTGTTGAAAATTTTGATCCTTATAAATATTGGCTACTTGGCATGAACGATGGCTACTTGTGACTTTTATACTAATGAACAAGTGTACAAAAATATTAATCCGAAAAAGTACCTGAAAGATTATTTATCGAAAGGAATCAGACCCCAAAACGATAGAGGATTTTTAGAATACAGGCCATGTGTTGTTTCAGTTGATGTACTGTCTAAGTGCCTGAGTTCATCATTGGTAAAGATAGGTAACACTACAGTTCTATGTGGTATCAGGGGTGAATTTCGGAAACCGCAGCGGAAGTCTCAGGATACAGGTTTTGTTCAAATAAACACTAAAATTCCTGATATCAGTTGTCCAGATTCAAATCAGAGAAATCTTGGCCAAAGCATGAAGTTGTGTACAAGTTTTCTCAACCGATTGTTCATTGGAATGAAAATCATAGACCCAAAAGAACTTTGTGTATTTAAAGGCGAACTGGTTTGGGTGTTCCATATTGATGTCCTGTGTTTAAATTATGATGGAGGATTGTGGGATGCCGCAGTTATTGCAATATATATGGCACTCAAAACAATACTGTTGCCAAAACTTGAATTTTGTATGGAGAAGCACAATTTTACCATTAATGAAAACTTGAAAGAACCTTTGAATATAAAGGATTGTCCGATTTCTACCACATTTGGAGTGTTTGAAGAAATTATACTAGCCGATCCATCTCTTAAAGAGGAGCGTTATTGTAGGTCATTATTTAATATTTTAATCGATAATGACAATGTAAAAGTTATACAGAAGCAAGGTGGTTATCAAATTTCATTTGAACAGTTAAAAGGTTGTACAGATTTGGCCAAGAGTAGGTATTCAATTATGAAAGCAGCACTCGACAGAGTTCTCGAAACGCATAACAAAAAGATAAAAAGGACTTCTTCAACATAAAGTAAAAATGATTCATCAATGTTGTTTGAAATTTAAATTTTTTTATGGCTGTTAAATGGTTAGAATGAATGACAGAATGTGCTAGTGTTTCAGTTCAGGTTATATTAAGATGTAAGGTTATTGTGCTGTTAGTGACTCTGATTGTAAACAACATTGAAAATGACTGAAGAAAAAATTCCTTTTAATAAACAACTGAGAATTGTGACGAGAGAAATACATTCTGTTAGTGATATGTTAGTCAATGGAAAATTAGCTTTTGGTCAGTATTTTTTATATTTAATTCATAAAGTAAAATATTAGCAATAAACAATTATTGCACAAGTTGTTATAATCAAAGTCATTCGTATTTCTGTTAATTTACCTACTCCAATTTTGTATGGTTTAAATTTTGTATTCCAAATTGTTATAATTTCAATCAATTTGCTCATTTGCATTGCTCTTTTGTAATTATTTCATAGAATAAATAATTATTTGTTTTTATCAATGTAAAACTATATTTCTTAGCTTACAATAGTCGAATCATCAAAAGAATAATTTTCAAGTGCTAAGCATTTGAAGAAATATTTATTTACATAGTGTTACAATATGGTTAGAATATAAATATTGGTCTTATTATTGGTTTCATTATTTTCATGGATTAAAAAAGTGCTATTTTTAAGTATTGTAAATACCAAATATAATTATTAATTAACAATTATGAGTTTTATCCAATGGTGTGAATGATATGATGAATAATACCTATTTGTTAAAAAATTACAAAATTCTCGCTCATTGCTGTTAAAAAAATCAGATTTATTTTTTAAATTTTGTAAACATTTATCTTTTAAAGCTCTGGGTTCAGCAAAAAATTTGATTTATTCTAAATATCTATCTATAATAGTAGTTTGATTATCGCTATAAAATTTATATCTGGAAATTATTAAAATATAGTTTTAATAAAAAATAAATTTACAAATAAGATCAAACTATTGTAATCCTTTAAATGTGTTTATTATTAATTAAAATTTAGGATGATATATTGTCAGGATTTTCAGTTATAACTATATAATTGGCCTTATTTTATACTCAAACATGTGGTTCATTTAAAATTGCAACTGAAATATGCTGCATGGATATATAAGTGTATATGTATTACAGAGGAATTACAAATTTACATAAATACTAAAGAGAGAAATTTTTTCAGTAATAAAACTAATTAAAGATAGATTAGATGGGTAGAGTGAAAATAATGATAATGTTACTACTATTGATATGTCCACATGAGATAAATATTAGGAATGCTAAAAACCGTAATTGGAATACCATAAGAATAATAGTGTAAAATAGGATATCGATAAGAAAGAAGCGTATGATTGGTGAAAATGTTGCTGCAATTTATAAATAATTGATTGAAAAGCTTGTCTATATATTATTATATATAAACCAAAATATTCAATAATGATGGGATATAGTTTACCATAGATATTAATGAAGTGGAAAGGTTTTGGTTGCTGTCAAAATAGATAACAAATATATGTAGGTATTAGATACATATACCTCACAACTTTTTCTACTTCTTCAAAAAGTCAAAGCATTACCCACCTAATTAAATTTAAACTATTCAGAATTTTTAAAATATATATATTTTTTATTGTTTGAACTTTTATTGATTTTCAATATTTGGTTGCTTTGATCTAAATAACTATTCTCTAAGAAATAATTATTATCTATTTCTTGTGGTTTTAAATTCCCATATCTCATAATTTTTCTCATCAAATTATCTACTTAACCAACAAACAAACAAAAAAAAAATTGAAATTTTAGTAATCACTTTTTCAATTGTTTTTAATTTTGAATTTTAGTGCCTGAAAAGATTGTTTTAACAATTGATAATATTTATAATAAATTTTGCATTCTGCATCAAACACAAATAATGTAGTTCTATCTTATTTAAGCATTATCTGCTAATGCTGTTTGGGCTGAGGGTCTTCTCATATTTTATGAAGTATTTCGATATTTGGAAGAAGCCATGGATCGACACAAAGCAGAAAATCTGGGAAAAATGGCAGTTGAAGGTATGTTTAGAACGGAAGCATTCGAGAAAGATTTAAACTATTACCTTGGTAATGATTGGAAGAAAAACTATACCATTCGTCCTGCTGTTGCAAAATATTTATCTCACTTGCAATCTCTCGAACGAGAGAATCCAGATTATTTGATTGCTTATGTTTACCACCTCTATATGGGACTGCTTTCCGGTGGGCAGATATTGAAACGTAAAAGAATGATGATGAAGAAATTGAAGTTCAGTAAATCTGCTCCAGTGGAAGGCGAAAATGTCACAAATTTTGCTGACCATAATATCTATAACATCAAATGCAAGGTCGTGAGTAATGTAAACGAAATTGCCGAGAATTTAGATGAGAAAACTAAGGAAAAGATTTTAGAAGAGAGTAAGAATGTATTTTTGTTGAACAATGAAATAATTAGCACTATCGAAGGAACTGGAACGATTCTCATGAAAAAGCTTATAATATTTTCCTCTGTATGCTCTGCTGTATTATTAGCTTTTATCTATTTTCGTTAATTCTAAGTGACTTATTTTTTTGTTTTGTTTATTATCTGAACTGATGTAAATTTACTTGTTTAAAATTTAATTATATATTTGTTAAAACTAATTAATTTTTTTAAATAACCCTAGTTACACTAAACCACCTATGCCATAAAATATAAAGGGGTATAAGGTAAAAATATATGCTCTGGAAAGATATTGTGGCTCCTTAACATATTCTCCCCCAGTGTGGTGAACCGTGGGGGGAGGGGGGCGAGGTCAGTATTTCTGTTTCTTTTGGTATTTAAATACCTCACTGGTCACGATGAATAGCTTAATACCCTTTGTATGATGGATTTATTTTTGTCCGATAGATTTACTAATTTTTTTTCTTATAGAATATTCTGTTTCCTTGTTAATGTATGTCTGTATGATGTGGATAGGAGTAAAAAAATTCCTAGATGGGGGAAGGCTTCCGGAAACCTTTTTTTTTAATCTGAAAGGAATAACTATCATCATTGCTCACATTTTATGAAAATATATACCATTCGTAAATATTGAAATATCTAAAACATTTTTATATTCCAAAAGCAGCAAATGAGTGTCTTCTTATCGATTTAAGACTTATTTTTATGAACTGAATAAAATGACTTCCCAGGAGGAACAGTGTGGTCCTGGAGACCACATAGTAAAATACCAAATTTTCATCAGTTACAATTTTAAATTTATATCTGGGTATATTTTATTTATGTTTAGCGCTATGATCCTGCAAGAACCTGGTCTTCTCTAATAATCTTTCTCCGCTCTCTTCTATCCTGAGGCAGCGTCCTTCATCTTATGCCATCCTCTTCAAAATGTCCTCCCCCTGTTCTAACCACCTTGATGGTCTTCCTTTCCCATGTCTACTACCAACGCGATCTTCGAGCAGACATTCGGCAGACGGTTCTCTGGTCATATACATCACATTCTCCAACCTTCGGATTTGATTTCCTCTTATTATTAGTTTTGCTTACAACTGGTAAAGCTTGTTTGCATTGTGGCCATATATTCAGTGGAGGACCCTTCTTTACCTCGCAAACAGTTGGATATAACCCTTGTATCAGAATGGTCTTATGACCTTTTAAAACGTGATTATGGTCCTATGGGAAGGGATTTATAGTCTATTAATTTTCACTGGGCAAAGCAGCATCGATTTCGAGTTGACATTCTAGCTTTTGTTTATTCTGACATTTGCTTACTTCCTGTTATCAACGAGCCAAGACCAATTTCTGAGTTTGCCTACATGTTGTGTTATTTTTGACTTTTTCATTCTCATTTCTTGATGTTAGCATATATACTGTCTTCTGGATTTGGAAAAAAAAGGATATTAAAAAGAGAAAAAATAATGACCTCAGTAGTAATAAATTTATTTATTCAAATAATAACTAGAACATATTAAAGTATTTGATTGATGATCCACTACTTTTTCATGATGATCCATTGTAAAAATATTTATTGAATAGAAAATTTTTAACTATTTAAAACTGCGTTTAATTAATATATTTAATGAATAAAAGTTGATCCATTTTTTGATGGTTATTTCTGTACGATTTTAGTGAATGTTGACATGTCCGATTTTTGTACAAATATAGGTTTTGTTTTTGATTTGTTTGTTTGCATGTTATAAACCCTAAGAGTACCTTAAGTTAATATTGTCTCTTAATTAAACTAAATTCCAGTATCCGAAAAAAAAAACAAAATATGACCTACTATTGTTCGATTTTAATCAGATTTCAAAACATCATCTATTCTGCATTCTGTAAACTTAATAACTTTTTTACATTTTAACATTTGCTGAAACACTACAGATGTATTATATTATTTTATTTTTTTATGTCGAAGTAAAATTAAATTTAAATTAGGTATTCAAAATAGTCTTTATTTTTACAAGATTGGTTTTGTATGGATGTTAAATTTAAATAAATCTTGTTTTGATCCATAGTACTGAAAACCCTTATGAACCTTGAACTATTTTTTTATGAAATGCTGGCAATTTTTTATTCCCTCAAACATTTATTTTCTATTATGTATAATTGAAAACTTTTATGATGTTAAATGATATTAAAGAAATTATTAAGAATTATAATGGCAACGAAGGTGTTCTTTTACATAAGCAATTGAAGCATGGAAGTGCATAAGGGTATAGGTAAGTGCCAAAAAAATATATAAAGATTATTTTTTGCCAAATTGTTATGTGTGTCAAAACCATTCTTCAGAAATGGTCAAGATTTCTGTTTACACTAGAATTATTTTACTTGTTACCAGCCTATTCTAGCTAGGCTGAAAAATTCATGGGCTTTTAATGAAAAATTAGGCTTAATTTATGGGTCTGGTTTCCAATGCTACTAAAGGTAAATTTTTCCTTAGGCAGTTTCAGTATTTCCCCTTTTCATCAGTGAAAGGTTTGAAAATCCCCTTCCTCCCCCCCCCCCTATATTCATAACTTGTTTTCTCATATTAAACACTAATTTAGTGTTGTTTAGAATGAAGCTTTAGTTTACCATGTTTTAGTTTCTTCACAAAGAGTGTTTATATGTTGACACAAGGTTCAAGAAAGAATAAAATTGTTCTACAACAAAAATTTTAGCTGACTTCATTAATCATAATACAGTAGATACCAAAGAATATCTTCTACATTATGTACACATTAACTTACTAACACCATGCCATCTTTAACAAAAATCATATCCTCAGAATATTTATATTTAACAAATAATAGAAGTAAATAACAAAATAATAATAAAGTATTATAAAATAAAAATAGTGTATAAATATAAATCTCTTTATAAGATGGTCCAGCACAGATAGCTGTGAAAAGGAGTTTTTTTGCAGGACCATGGAGCAGAAGTAAATAGCAACTAAATGTGGCTCCTAAATGTTTGAATTCAGCATTTTTTTGGTTGAAACAAATTGTCATTTTTTACAAAATCTTCAATCCTAATAAGATTATTACACCTGTGTCCTCAAAGAAGTCCTGTGAACTTTATGTTGTTCACCTTGGTGAAAATCCTTTCAACAGAGGCATTGAGATTGAATCAGAGGCAGTGTAGCAAGCCACTAATGATGCTATGATTGGGAGATCTGGTTTGCTACTAACTAATTTTCAGTGAGAACGATTTTGGTCTAAATTTTTCAAGTACTCTTGGATGTTCACCTATTTTTTTTTTTTTCTCTTGCATAGTAACCCAATGCCAAAGGAGTTTATTTATAACATGTGCGTTAAAGCATATTCCATGCGATAAAGCATATTATTCCCTGGAAGTTCACCTATATGAATAGGGATTTAACCTCTTCTTCCATCTTCCATACTTAATAGTGATATATTCCTCCACTCTCGGTCCAATGCTTGTTTTCCAGCAACATTATTCAATACATGAATATTATCAGTAGAGCTCGGATTCCCGTGCAATTGCATCTTTTTTTTGGAAAGTCAGAATAGAGCGAACTCAAGTTAGTTATTCGAATCAAGCCTAATGGGATGTTCTAATGAAGTTTTATACTGCACGAAATTGCACGTTTTGAATTTTTATTGCACGAAATTGCATATTTGATATTTTGAAGACAAAATATATAACAAATTTTAATTTTCTTTAATACACATCAAAACAATAATGGAAATATAAATGTGAATATCATAGAATAAAAATAAAGGGAACTTGGGAGATGTAAACCAACACAAACCTCAAATTTCCCATAACTGCGGGTTCAGTTATTCCTGGATGTTTACATTTTGTTTCTCAATTCCCATCGTTCTGTCGAGTATATTGTTACTAGAAATGCAAAAGTGGGAGCAAGTGTGTCTTCGAAAACTGCGGGATGGATTGAAAAATATCCTGAACTCAATAGGGATGGTTGTGTGGTGTTCTGATAAAAAATTGGATGTGAGAGGAAATCACAAATTGATACCCGCTGTAGAACAACTAAGTACCTAATTTTTTTTTAACCCTAGAACGGTAAAAGCACAGTAGTGCGTGTCACTAGAGTGATTTAAAAATAAGCCAACGCACCGGATATTGCATCCAGTGATTCCATAATTTGAGTAGTATCTTTTTTTTTTTTTTTTTAAGATCTTCCTATTTCCAATATATGTAATTACAGTTCACATGCGAGTATTTTAATCTGTAATCCACATCTTGCTGTTACTATTTTAAGTAAATATTTTATGTTCCGATTTTTTTACCGGATTTTTATCAAAAAGATATCAATAGTATTATAAAAAAGATCCAAAATTCAGTGATTATACCAAAATCTATGCTAAAACTAATATTATAAAAATAATCTGGAAAAATAAAAGAGTTTCTATTTCAATTTACTCTCCGCTACCTTATATTCACAAAAAAAATTTAATGCCTGATTTACATTTTACTGAATATATTTGTATTGCCTTTTTTTTGCACGTTTTGAAGTTTTAAATGCACGTTTTTGCACGGTTTGAAGTTTTTAGTGCACGTTTTCAAATTTTTACTGCACGGAATTCCGAGCTTTAATTATCAGTAAACATTCTAAAGGGGAAATAATGGAAAAATATCCAAGTGTGGTGGGATGAAGTAATTTTGATAAAGTCAAATAATAGGTTGATTAAAGATTAATGAATACAGGTAAAAGTTTTCTGTGTGTAAAAAAGATAAACGATTTTTTTTTTTTTTTTTTTTTTTTAATTTGATATAGATGAATTCTCGAGAAAATCCCAATTTTCTAACATCCCCATTTTGGTGCATGGGACCTTCAAAATTCCCCACTTTTGGCAGTTATTATCGGCATTTATTATTATTTTTTTCTTCTTATTTTTATCGGCATTTATTTATTTCTTGTTTTTTGGTATCCCCAAAAAATAAAAATCCACTACTCTATTACCTAGGCTTAGCATTAGTTTTAACTCTTACAGCTTCACATTCCTTTGTTTCTAAATGAATACATTTTCATTTGTATTTTATCATATTTTGATTTTAAGTATTGGGATCGTGAAAAATTTCGACTTCCAGTTTTCAACGGAAATACTCGTCCTCTCGGAAATAGTTTTGGGGTCCCCTCAGACCAGACCTGGGCATTATTTTAAATAAAAGTATTTTAAATACAAATGAAAATACTTTTTTTTTATTTTAGTATTTTAGAATTAAAATAAAATAAATCACATGTTTATTTTCATTTTAATTCTAAAATACTCAAATAAAAAAAAAGTATTTTCATTTTAATTCTAAAATACTAAAATAAAAAAAAAGTATTTTCATTTGTATTTTAAATAATAAAATAAAATAAATCTTAAGTAGGTTGTTTGAAGTTAAACAATTTTCGTAATAGTATAGTGTGGTCTTTTGCACTAGAGCTCTCACTCTTAAATATTGAGCAAGTACATTTATTTCAGTTTATGTTGCTGTTTTTTTTTTTTTTTTTTTTTTTTTTTTTTTTTTTTTTTTTTTTTTTTTTTTTTTTTTTTTTTTTTTTGGGGGGTGCGCAATTATTAACTTTGCACCGCTTCATCCGATTTCAACAAATTTTGTCACATTGGTGGTTTTTGATTATCTAAGTAGACGTCTAATGAATTCATTTCACATAAATGGTTTTATGCATAGGTTTTGGGGTGGAGTGTTAAATATTAACTTTTGACCCCCATATCCGATTGTCACGAAATATGTAACAAAGATTGTTCATAAGTCAAATAACAAGGCCAATTCCTCATCATTTTTATAAATAATAATAATTTTATAAATAAATAGGTTTTTAATAGGGGGGAGGGGGAGTTAATTGTAGACTTTTTACCAGTTTATTCGAAAGTGAAAAAATCGAAAATTATGTTAGAGCCATAAACGAAGGCATAAACAGGATCCCAATTTGGAAACAACACCAAAAGATCAAAAGAAAGTAAACTTAGTAAAAATGTGTATGACTGATACATTCAATAAAGTCGGTGATTATTTTTCCGGTTGAGGAGCGTTCGAAATTGGAGAGGAAATTCAGGCAAGATTTGAGGTAAGAAATTCTAGCGATTAACGAAATTACTTAGCTCACGGCTTCTTCCTTAAAACTTACGAATTCGGGTTTACAAAAATATTATTCCTCCTGCGGTTCTTTAAGAATGTAAAACGTGCACGCTAACATTGAATGATGAGCAAGTGAGGTGATAGCAGACAGATGAATAAAATCGAAGTGTGAAATTGCAAAACAGTGGTGAACGAATTCCATAGAAATTAATGACAGTGACTAATGGAAAACGTCCGAAAGAAGTAAGGGCTGAGAAGCAGTAGTTCGCATTAGGGCTGATTTGCTGAAATTCGTATTACACGGAGGTCGTTGGATGGTGTATGGGTAGCGAATAGTCTAAGGGGTAGCCCAATTAGTTTAAATAGGTTCCGAATCAGATTGGTTCTGTTGAAAAAGAAATTTAATTTAATAATTTCAACAAAATGAAAGCCAAGATGATTTGAGTATCAGATACATTACACCAAGCAAAGACTACCCAAAAAAAAAAAATAAAAATTGTCGATTTATTAATCAATTGCAATATCGAAAAAAAAATGTATTTATTAATCAATCGCAATGCACTAGCTAATAGGTTTTAAAAGTATTTTGTATTTTCATTTTAATTTTTTTTATTTAAAATACAAAATACTTTTTTTATTTTGCATTTAAAATAATTTTATCGAAAAGTATTTTAAATGATTTGAGGTTAAAATGCATTTTATTCAAATTTATTTTAAATACTTGCCATTTAAAATAAAGTATTTTAAAATAAAAATTAAAATAATTTTTGCCCAGCTGTGCCTCAGACCAAATAACCAAGTCCCTCAAATTGGTCTGTGTGTGTGTATGTATTTGTGAACAGACTAGCTCAAACACTAAAAATTGTACGTACCTGAAATTGGGTATTTGGTTTGTATATATATGTTTGTCCGCGATGTAACAGCAAAAATTTCATCAAAATTAGTTAAGCGGAGGAGGTACTCTGTTTATTAAATTTTGTCTCAATTTGCCGATTTTCCTAAAAATGGCCCTAACCAGGAAGTTTTTTCATTGATAAAGAAATTTAGCAATGAGGTAAAATATGGTGTTAGGATAGTATTAGTATCGAGGTAAAGTATTGCTTTATTATGATATTAATATGAATATAAGGAGATTTGGTGTAGGGACAGCCATTTCACGATCATGTAGCCATGAAATCTATCACATTTCAGATTTTATTTTATTTGGCTCATATCCCTTTTTCGATGTATGGTCTTCAATTTCCGGCAAAAATAGGGAACTGATTCGAAATATGTAATACATTTCGGTCATATCCTCGTAAATGTAGGTACATTGTTGGTAGTGACATATTTGGCAAGCGGTTAACGTTAAGGAGTGGGAATGAGCTATTGTTCTAGTGTGCGCAGTGCAGTGTGTACCCTGCAATGCGGCCTATCCTCTCACCTTTCGTCCTTAATAATTTAACTGAAGGATTCTTCTTCAGTGTCCTGCGGCCTATTGTCCTTCTCATCAGGTCCAGGACCTCTTCGTACCCTGTTCGAGTCACTGTCACCTCAGCCACATTTACGAATCTACCTCCTCCTCTAGTCTCCCTTTATCGGACATTTCAATATCTTGACAAAGATTTCCTAATTAATAAATCAGTGATGAAAATCATAAAATGATTCGTTATATTGGTCATTTGATGAACTGTTAATATTTTTATTTAATTAAACGATATTTCTAAATTAGCTCTCGAGGCCATCTTATTTTCAGAACCGTCGGAGGATTAGCTGGAATAGAGGAGGAGGAAGTAAGGTTAGAAACAAGTGAATTCAGAACTTATAGTGTAGGTATCTTCATGGGGCCATATCTATTCCAAACCTCTTAATATCGTAACGTTAAACAAAAACATACGGTTTGGAATGGTTTTATACTTATCGTTGGAACGAACTAGTAGTTGGAACAAACTGCCATAGCACGTGTTTGTGACTGCGAAGTTCGAGTACCATCCATGCCGTTCCATGAGGTTCTAGACCATTCTTCTTACGTTGAATATTGTTATTTTTCTTAGAATTAGATTGTTAACCCACATAAGTGTTACAGGGGTCACCTATGGTTTAGTGGTTAGCATGGCAACCTACAATACTAGAGGTCGTGGGTTCGCGACCCGCGGTGCCCTGGGATTTTTTAATGGGAGTAAAAAATCCTTAGCTATGCCGTCCCTCGGATAGGACGTAAAATGGAGGTCTCGAGCCTTTTACGATGTCAGGTACTCGTTAAAGATCCCTATCCTAATTATATCTGGACTCCCACTGTAGCATCGTCCGATTAGCCTTAGTAGCCTAAAAGGACGTTAAACCTACAAACAAACATAAGTGTTACAATATGTTTAAAATAACTTTTGCAAAACCTTAAAATGTATAAAAAAAAGACCTGTACTACTACAACCTATGAAGGGTCTTGGGTGCAGTACTGTATCTTGGTCAGCGGTCGTGCTAGGGTGATTTGATCGTGATCACGCTTTAAATAATATATTTGTTCAAAAATTTCCTTTGGTTCACAATGAACCGTTTTTGCCTCTTGTAACCTTTTCAGAGATGAGTAGGTACTTATTTATTTTTTTAAAAATAGGCTTTTATAATATAAGGCTCATTATAAAATATTATATTAAGGCCACACCACCCAAAGAACAAAAGGTCTCTTGAAAGACTTCATCCCCACCTAGAATTACAGCAATCAGATCACAAAGCAGGGGCGGTAATTAACAAAGCAGCCTAAAGAGAGGCAGTTATTGTCTTGTCGATTTGCCATTGTCCACGAAAAAGGAGGTAATAATAAGGCAAAGCGGGCATGAAGAATAGATTCCGTCCAATACCAAAGAGGTCCTCTTTCTTAAAGTGGTAAAAATTTTGCTACTTTAAGGATGTCCCACCGATAAATTTTGGTATGAAACTTAAATTTTGGGGATAAAACATTTCTCTAAAAGTATATTGGACGAACTACCATTTCATATTACCCGCCATCAGTACTCTTTACCACCATTTAATCCCCCCCTCTGCGTTTTTATTGTACGGTCTCTGAAGATCCGGTATCTTACTACATAGACGATGTTATGATGCGTTTTTAGTTTGTTTTTTTTATAAAAAACACAAAACATTCTTCTTCTCTTGCTTGGCACTACCACCCAGTTTCACCTCTTGCCTCCTACAACCGCTTCCTCTATTATATTCTAATCTAATCGTTATTCTTACTCCAAAAGCGTTGTACAGTTCCTGGTTCTTGCATCGCCTCCATTCCTCTTCAATTGCTATACCTCCAAATACACTTCGGAGAACTTTTCTTCAAAAATAAGAAGCTCGTTTTCAGTAGATTTTGAAATTGTCCAGCACTCAGATCCATAAAGAAGTACGGGGCGCTCTAATGTGGAGCTAATACTAAAGTATCCGTTGCTCAGTTGGCAGCTGTCACTCTTCTCCTAATTTTAATATCGGGGCTATTATCCTGGGTGATAGAAAACTTAGATAGACCACAGATCCTCAAGATTTCAGCCGGGAAAAATAATCTGACGCCCGAAAAAATTCGGTAGAATCGCAATGAAGAAAATAAAACATCGTTTGCGCATAGTTACTACAAAAATTATCCATTTTTAAGCTTTTTTATAAATGTAAAAGTGAATTGTTTCTGGAATCACTACAAGACGAAACAGAAAATCGGACCACAAATAACAAATTCTGAAATCTGTTCTTGTTCCAGTTAAGATGAATTCTTCTTCTGTTTAATGGTGTGTTAACTTAGTCTTATAATCCTGCTATTACACTGGTCGACAAGGTTTTTTTCACAAGAGATCTGAATAGTGAATCTAGTGGCATTTTCCATCCTGAATTCAGATATGTAGTCAGAATTTTCCCATCAGGCATAGTTTTTCTGTAAAAGCTACTTTTCAAAATATGATTTTAGCGTTTTCATTGACCTGTAATAGGAACCGTTACCTCATATGTAGCTATTTTACTCAAGCTGTATTATTGAAATTATTTGCAATGTCATGCTGAAGCGCAATAAAACATGACTGTGCAGGTTCATTGTTGTTGTTTAGACATGTTCAGACCTGTTTGGCATTTTGATGTGTCAGTATTGAGCTGACTGTGAGATTGTTGAGTAGTGAAATATTTCCTTCCTTTCTGTTTAGAAGTGTATTGTGTATGTTGTGCATGTTGTATTTCTGTGCTTTATTTTTTCATCATGCCAAGAAATTGTGTAAATCATGCAGATAATTTCTGCTATATTTGTGGTGAGCTGACCTTCAAGTCTCAGAGGCGAAATGTGACCCCACTTTTAAAGAAGTGTTATAAACTTTACTTTGGCTGTCAAGTTGGTGATTTTGATAAGAGCTGGGCCCCAAATACATGCTGTGTTTCGTGTGTTAGACTGCTGACTGGGTGGAAAAATGGTACACATCATATGCCATTTGCAATTCCCATGATTTGGAGGGAACCGAAGGATCACTTAACTGACTGTTATTTTTGTTTGACAAATATTAAAGGAATCACATCTAAAACAAAATATACAGTTAAGTATCCGAATTTGCAATCTGCAATGAGACCTGTCTTACACAGTGAAGAGTTCCCCGTACCAGTATATGCAGATACAACCTTAAGTGATAACTCTGGTTCTGACCTGACTGAAACTCCAAAAGATTCAGATGAAAATAAAAATGATCTTACATATGAAGCCAGTAGCTGTTCATCAGAACCATACTTTCCCAATCAGCAAGACCTTAGTGACCTGATTCGCGATTTAAATCTGTCTAAACAGCAAGCGGAAGTTTTAGCTTCGAGACTCAAAGGATGGAATCTACTCCAAAAAGATGTAAGAATTAGTAGATATCGTAGCCGCCATAGTGTTTTCAAAGCATACTTCTCTGAAGAAAATGGTATTGTGTTTTGTAATAATATTTGTTCAGTTATGGAAACTCTTGGGCTTCAACACTGGCCAGATGAGTGGCGATTGTTCATAGACTCCTCTAAAGTAAGTTTGAAGGCTGTGCTGCTACATATTGGCAATAAACTTCCATCAATACCGGTAGCGCATGCCGCTGATATGAAAGAGACATATGAAAATATGAAACTAGTTTTAGAGAAAATACAATATGGAAAATATGAATGGAATATCTGTGGTGATTTAAAGGTCATTGCTTTATTGCTTGGTTTGCAACTTGGGTTCACCAAATTTTGCTGTTTTTTGTGCGAGTGGGACAGCAGAGATAAGGAGTCTCACTACGTTAGAAATCATGGCCAAAACGTGAATCTCTTATCCCTGGCCAGAAAAATGTGGCATGTGTCCCTTTAGTGAAGCCTGAAAAAATATTTTTACCTCCATTGCATATTAAGTAAGGAGTTATGAAAAATTTCGTCAAAGCTATGGATAAACTTTCTGATGGATTCTTGTACTTGAAATCGAAATTCCCCAAAGTCAGTGATGCTAAATTGAAAGAAGGAGTTTTTATAGGACCACAAATCCGATCATTAATGGCTGATGAACATTTCGAGGGACTGTTAAATCCACTGGAGAAAGCAGCCTGGCAGTCTTTCAAAAGTTTGTGTTGCAATTTTCTTGGAAACCATAAAGCAGAAAACTATCGTGACATAGTGGCTGATCTTCTGCATTCTTATAAAGCTATGGGATGCAACATGTCTTTAAAAATTCACTTCTTGGACTCTCACTTGGACTTCTTCCCCGAAAACCTTGGAGCTGTCAGCGATGAACACGGTGAGCGTTTTCATCAGCAAATTTCTACAATAGAGAAGAGGTACCAAGGCAAGTGGAGTTCCAATATGCTGGCTGACTACTGTTGGACTTAAATGAGAGACGTTCCAGATGCAAAATATACCCGAAAATCACTATCTACCACTTTCTAGGTAAGTCAGAATCAGTAGTTATAATTTTGAGTTAGATAGCTAGTTACGGATTTTTTGGAATATTATAAAAATTCAAATGAATGTCAAACAAAACTCTTGCCCGATGGGGAAAAACTTTAATTATATTTGAATTCAGCACGAAAAATACTTTTAGAATCTGTTATTTTAATTCTTGTGAAAGAAAAAAAGTTAAATTTTGTCGACCAGTGTTATCACTGATCACTTTAGTTGGAGAATTATTTTCACGAGCCTGGTTGTTTTTGGTATCTGAAACCACAAACCTGCATTAATATCCGGAAAAACCTATAATATGTACTTTTTAAAATAATGGCGCAATGATTTTTCATCGTGATTCTTCGCAGTTAGAAAAAAATTGGTGAAGACGGATTGGGATGTAAGACGGAAGAGCTGACCACAAGTTGGGGCGGAAGGCGAAGTCTAAATCCAATTTAATGGGATCGAGGGGGCCTGCCTTGCATCTATAATAGTTAGCCACCGGTCCCAACTTTCTACGCCCCCCCTTTTCTCCAATCTTACTTCTTCTCATTACTTTCCTCTTCTTTTTCTTCAGGACGTGGTCTTCTCCTTGGCTCTTCCTCCAACGTTTTGGGAAGCGCCTTCAATACAACCGAAGTAGAATTGGGTCGAGAATTATCATTTTTTCACCATACTACGATGTAATCACCTGTTTTACACGCCTAATTTGCGATCCGAAAGATACACTTCGCCGCCCTAGGGCCGAAAATGAATATTTCACCCTAGGGCCGCAAAATAAGCTGTTTATTATTTTAATTCATTCATTTCATTATATACATTACATAAGTTTGTTTTGCTCGTATTATTGTTTAGTTATTTAGTAATTATGGCTAATAATATATCAGAATCTATAAATAGAAGAGCAAAAGAAATCATAGCAGATTTGTTACCAGCAAAATCAAAAGAGAAAGAGTATACAAAGTTTTTGAACTGGTTAAAAATGGAAAATGTAAAACCTGTACCTCTCTTTATTAACTTACATAATAACATAACGTAAAACAATCCATACATTAAACATTCATCATGTCCCCATAACCACAAGATAACCTTCTAACAAAGAGGTACACTTAACCAAAAGAAAATCTTGTTTTTGATTAATGTTATATCGTATTAATATTTATTGTAGTATGGTGAAAAATAGCGTTCGTGCCTCGGGACAAAGTGCTTTTGCAGGCCCTCGAACTTTTCATGACCTCGACTACGTCTCGGTCAAAAAATATCTCGGGCCGGCAAACGCCCACTTTCGGCCCTTGGTACGAAATATACTATTGTTGTTTTACAATTTATTAATGTCATTAATAAATTCTCCAATATACTATGATATACAACAATGTATAGGTTGGTTCTAAAGAAATATTCTTAAAAACAATTTTTAAATTTTAATTCCAATTTTCTCAAAAAGGGCATTTTTTAAAAAAATTATATTTTTTTTAAAGAATAGGCTGTATTATATCTAATCATATAACGAAATATAAAATTGGGATGAAAATTGCTCCATTACTAAAATAAAATTTAAAACTAGTGATAAAATTCCATAAATCTAGCATTTAATTCAAAACAATTACTAAAAATATACTAAAATTAAATTTTTATTAGGGAAAACATGAAAAAATTGATAATAAGGATTCAACTAATAATCAGGGAGATAACTAACTAAATTTGGTTGTACAAATTTAAAAAAATGCCCTTTTTAAGAAAACATATACTACTACATATGAGGCGTTTGCTATCAAAACCAGCTCATTCCATTTTTGGAAATTTTACAGGAGAGACAAAAAACTTCTCTCGTCCACAGTACTAAACCTAAATTTTTTTAAAAATTTTCTAATTGTAGGTATAACCGCCTAGAATTTGATTAGTTTTTCATTTTCATTCCAGGTGCATTACCTTAGGCGTAATTACACTAATTAGGTTGGAATGAGCTGGTTTTGATGCAAAAACACGATTTTTCATGTCGTTTTTTGTTCAATTAAGTTGTGTAAAATTGTTTTGTTTTTTCCAGTTTACCAGTTTATATTTGTGTCTTTACGAGTTTTTAATAAATGACATCCACTTAACTTTTTCGAATTATCTGAAATTTAACAGTCGAGACGTAAACTGTGGTACAATGTGAAAAAAGTCATAAATTACAAAGCCAAACGGAACAGAATGTTTTTTTTTTTTTATTCATCAAAGAAAAATAATATTGTAAATAAAATGCAGAAAGGAAGGAGAGAAAGGAAAAAGAAGGCTCGTCATTTAAATGAAATTGTTGTCGTCATAATATATCGGCTCACATTCTTGGCCACATTCTGCTGGCCTTCCTTCCTGGAATGAGCTGGATTTGAGCTATGTCCCTTCGTCAGGTTATGAAGGACCCTCTAGACTTTCAAAATATGCAGAAAAATGGATTTCAGAAAAATATGGAATGAGCTGGTTTTGATAGCAAACGCCTCATATGTAGTAGTATATGTTTTCTTAAAAAGGGCATTTTTTTAAATTTTTATTGGCGCTTACTTCGCTTTGGCGTTATAACGACCAAATGTAGATAGTTATCTCCCTGATTATTAGTTGAATCCTTATTATCAATTGTTTCATGTTTTCCCTAATAAAAATTTAATTTTAGTATATTTTTAGTAATTGTTTTGAATTAAATGCTAGATTTATGGAATTTTATCACTAGTTTTAAATTTTATTTTAGTAATGGAGCAATTTTCATACCAATTTTATATTTCGTTGTATGATTAGATATAATACAGCTATATATATTTTTAGTAATTGTTTTGAATTAAATGCTAGATTTATGGAATTTTATCACTAGTTTTAAATTTTATTTTAGTAATGGAGCAATTTTCATACCAATTTTATATTTCGTTGTATGATTAGATATAATACAGCCTATTCTTTAAAAAAAATATAATTTTTTAAAAAAATGCCCTTTTTGAGAAAATTGGAATTAAAATTTAAAATTTGTTTTTAAGAAAATTTCTTTAGTACCAACCTATACATTGTTGTATATCATATGAAATGACATGGAATGCGCTGTTAAAAGACACCAATGTCATAGTCCTAGTCAAATTTGGAAAACATCCACAGCTATTTTTAATCATGATTTTTTCGGTTTCTGGACCTAGTTTTGAGGGCTTTGCAGGTCTATAATTCTGATACAGGTTGACATATCTCAGGAATATTCCACAATTTTTCTAGTCTATACAAGTAGTACACATGTACCAAATTTCAAGAAAATCTGAGAAGGTAAGGTTCAAAATGATATATTTTTGTGTTCAATTGACGTGGAATGGCCCAGTTAGCAAAAATGTACCAAATAAATCTTTTGCCGTAATACATATTCATTCAATTTAGAATATAACATATGATATGAGATATCGTATCAGGAGGTTATACTATGTCTTTTGCTAAAACAAATAGATTCGATCTTTTTCCCGTACGTGAATAGGCGACACATAGGCGAACACACCCACCCTAAATATCGAAAGAAAATGAAGTGTTGTGTCAATAATTCAACTTATTTGCCTTCTGTTGGAAATTTACAAAACTTACAAATAATCTCACTCAATCGTAATATAATAAGCATTTCAATAATCAAGATAAAAACTATCTTATCTTTTAAGTTGGGCAAAACTATATTAGTTGAGCCAAATTTCATCAAAATCGGTTGAGTAGTTTCTGTTTCTACCTCCGGCAAACATCGGGACACTAGATTTATATAATATATATATATATATATATATATATATATATATATATATATTTATATATATAAGGATATAATCCAATTTTTAAATAACAAAACATTTTACGTTATAGCGAACTTTATGTTGGACAACAGTTTTATATAATACCTACATTACTTGTATAGTAAGCGTGTTTATATTACAAGGTAAATAAAACTCAACCAAAAACTCTAGTAATATTTACAAATAATACAAAGGAAAATATACAACAAAACCAATTAGAAAAATAAATAAATTTAATTCTTCAAAGTATATGGTGGAAAGTAATTAAAAAATCTGGTGCGTGCGCGCAACACACAACTTTCACTTACCAACTTACTTAGATTAGAAATCGACGTTTTTCGATAATATGTAAACGCCATTCCTCAACTTCACACATTTTCCCACATTTAAGTATATACTTATATTTGTAGATCTCCATGAGTTATAGAGTATCTGTATAGCAAAATTTGGTAATTCTCAGCACTTTTCGATTCATTATTGCTAATTTATATATGAAGGGACTAATTTAATCAACATTCGAGTTTTTTTTACTGCTTGCTTGTTTTTGACTACGAGTTGCTTTTTGCAAATTTGCAAAAAGTGGATGGATAGGTGTATTTTCGTCTCTTATGCCTTTCTGGCATACACTAAATACCCAATTTCAGGTTCGCACGGTTTATAGTTTTTGAGCTAGTCTGTTCAAAGGCACACAGATCATTTCGCGGGACTTGGTTATTTCGACTTAGGGGACCCCAAAAAGTGAATTTCGGTTGAAAACCGGAAGTCGAAATTTTTCACGATCGCAATACTTCCCCTTACTATATATTTTATATGTAGGAAAGTGAAAGTAAAAAGTTGGTGTCACATTGGGAAAAATGTGTAGAAAAAGAAGGTAAATTCTTCGAATAAAATTATATTGTTTTCATATTGTATTTATACTAAAATCCCTTAACCTTGAAAACGGACATATTATGTGAAACAATACTATATTATTAAACATAGAAGCGATGTGTAGAGTGCCGTAGGCTAGTGAATTTTGTTCGTCGTGCGTGCACTCATCGGTATAATGTATTCCATCCAACGTAGGAGGGATCCATATTAATAACTAAACGTTAACAGGATCCTTAGAATTTATTTTAATTTGACTTTAATTTATTTTAGTTTTTTATTTATTTTGTTTTTCCTCTTCTCATTTCCTCTTGTTTTATTACTTTCACTTACCTATATATGAAATATATAGTAAGTGGAAGTATTGCGATCGTGAAAAATTTCGACTTCCGGTTTTCAACAGAAATACACGTTTTGGGGTCCCCTGAGTCCAATTAACCAAGTCCCGCGAAATGGTCTGTGTGTGTGTGTATGTGAACAGACTAGCTCAAAAACTATAAACCGCACAGACCTGAAATTGGGTATTTAGTGTATGTATATGTCCGCGATGTGGCAGGAAAAATTTCATCAAAATTGCTCAAACGGAGGGGGTACTTTATTTAAAGAATTTTGTCTAATTTTTAGGGTTTTTTCGATTTTCTCAAAAACGGCTCGAACGATTTTGATTAAACTCGGTATTTGGTGTATCTATATGCCCGCCATGCGACAGTAAAAATTTCATCAAAATAGATTAATGGGAGAGGGCACTTTACTAAATAAATGTTGTCCCATTATCACGTGTTTTTTTTTGTTTACTCAACAACGGCTTAAAATACACCTATCGATTCACATTCACGATGTATTTGAAAAAAGCAACTCGTAGTAAAAAACAAGCAAGCAGTAAAAAAAACTCGAACGTTAATGAAATTGGCCCCTTCATAAATAAATTAGCAATAATGAATCGAAAAGTGCTGAGAACTACCAAATTTTGCTATACAGATACTCTCAAACTTATGGAGATATACAATTTAAGTAGGTATATACTTAAATGTGGAATAATGTGTGAAGTTGAGGAATGGCGTTTACATATTATCGTTAAACACGTCGATTTCTAATCTAAGTAAGTTCGTAAGTGAAAGTTGTGTGTTGCGCGCATCGCACCAATTTTTTTTTTTATATTTACATCAGTGGATTGTCTCTCCATAACAGGTGTACAATAATGGCATGACCGACATTAAGAAGAGCGGATACCCAGCTATACCTCTTCCGTGGCATTGTTTTAGAATAAAAAATGAAATTTATAGAAGGTCCCTCGTTCTTATTATAGGATTGTGATGACTTTGTAATTGTGAAGAAATCGTTTATTGAGAGTCTGTACGCATATGGTGGCAGTCGGCAGGCGTAAGTCAGTATCTAAAATAGTGTGGGAGGCCTATAGAAGTCCATTTGTAATTATACTCAGAATTTTTTTTTATTGGAAGGTTTGGAGTCTCTATATCTGTGTCTTTTTCGCAGATCCGAAAATTTGGGAAAGGTAGGACCAAATTGGTTTGAGTAAGTGTAGGTAGCGAATTTAATGCGTAAATTCCATAGCCTCGTTTCGTTGTTTGTGGGTGTTTTCATAAAAATAAATAAGTTGGAAGTTGAAAGGCAAAGATAAAACAGCTTAATATTTACAGAAGATAACTTGGCCCCGAAAAGAATTAATTCGTTCAATTGGATAGGAGAGAGAGAGAGAGAGTGAGAGAGAGAGTGAGAGAGAGAGAGAGAGAGAGAGAGAGAGAGAGAGAGAGAGAGAGAGAGAGGGAGGAGAGGGTTGGGGAAGCATTCCTTTGCACAATGGGAGGCGAGTTAAACGGATTTGCAAGTTTTGAGTCGAAATTTCTTAGCTCCTTTAACTCCTCAAACTCTAATTTCATTTCTCTACATTTCTGTCGGAACAGTTCTCTACTCTTCTTAGATTCAATGACGGTTTAATTTGATTTAACAGCTTTCCAAATTACCTCCCTACCTAATGCTATATTTACGCTGCTTACATTTTGATGTTACTTTTCTAAGGCGTCCATCCTATTTAAAGCCTAGCCTAAATCCTTACTATGATAATATGATAAAGTAAACCTGGACGAGTATTATGAGTTTAACAAGCACTCTGATAAAGTAAGAAAGAAGTTTTTTTTTTTTTTTTTTTCAAATAACTTAACTTGTATATTTTATACTATCCTGAAGAGGTGATCAGCAAACGATTATTTGACTAGTTACCAACAATACCAGTGTCGTAAATATGAGTTTTGAAGGTCTTTTCAAGAGCACATTTAATATTATTGAGGCATAACCAGAACTAATTAAATTGTAGAATTTACGAATATTGTTGATACATTTAACATAACGTTGCGGATTACGGGTACTAATGACAAAGAAATACGTAGTTCATGTAATCTTAAATCTCTTAAATTATATATAAAATATCTACATAAATGAAATAGTAATTCAATAGAAAAGTACAAACAATAAAGGTTATGACTTACAATCTAATTACTACGCTAATAAATAAAAATTACAATTCTTATTCCTAATGTCCTCTAAGAAGAACAGGAGAATTTAGACGGCTACACTATTGCGTGAACTTTACCTGGTAACGTAATCGAAGTTTTCTTTGCGCGTCTTAGTTGCGAACGAATAGGATGCCACTAAGGCTAATCGGACGATACTACAGTGGGAGTCCTAAATTTTGCCCATCCAGGTATAATTTGGATAGGGATCTTTAACGAGTAGCTGACATCGTACAGGCTCGGGACCTCCATTTTACGTCCTATCCGAGGGACGGCATAGCCAAGGATTTTTTACTCACTTAAAAAATCCTTGGGCCACCGCAGGACGCGATTCCGCGACCTTTAGTATTGGAGTTATACCTGTTCATTCATTCATGGTTCGCGGGTGTTATAGTGTAAGAGGGCTGTTTTTACTTATTTTTTAAATTAATAATATTTATATGGAGGTATTTATATTGAACAATGTCAGATAATATCCTAGGTATACTCGTAGTTTGAAACTGATTTCTAAAACAACTGAATCTTGAAATTGTTTTAGAAATGCTCACAGAAGATACAAATACAGGCAACGGGGGTTGGAGGATGATTTACGCAGTGGGGATTAGGGATTGAAGAGAATGAGATAATATATAAATACTACACAAGTCAAAAGCTTGAGCGGTAATGGAGTGAGCCAGATCTGTATGAGGGTGTGGGGAGTGAGGTGGTTCCGGGATTAGGGAGGATTTCTCGTATTCTGCCTCGAGGTTTCAGGAATCATAGCGAACCGTTAGTATTATTCTCTAGGCTACGAATTTAGAATTCATAGAGATTAAAATGGATCAGAAAGTGCGCATAGGATGGAACGATTTAGCAGAATGATTTGACCTTTTATGGAAAAATGTAGAAAACAAACTTCGGTTCTCTAGAATGGAGAAAACAAACTTACATTTCACCAGAGGCACCTATGGTATGTATTCCTGGAGCCGCGGGGAGGAGGTTATGGTTTTTCCCTCCGAAAAGTGGTTAGTCACTTGTTGGGCACAATTATACAAGCCGCTTTTACTACAAATGCGAAAGATTCATGGTTGAATTGCTATCTGGAATAAATCTTAACTTTCTTGTAATTTAAGTCTCTTTAACTGTTTGGATGTGGATGGGTGATGTTGTGCTCCTGGATGATGTTGATTGTCTTTTATAGACTTTTTATAACAAATATGGTACCCAAGCGGCGCAACCAGGATTATTATTGGATGGGTGCGCTTGGTTTAAGTAAAGATAAGAAAAACAACTGAATTAATATTTTAAAAAATAAAATTGATGATGGTCAAGAGACCTCATTGGTTGGGCAAATACTAACATGCTTGTAAGTCCATTCCTCCATTTAAACATAAAATTTAAAGGATCGGTGGGAAAGGAGGTTAGTGAAGAAAATGGATTGACTTGACCGGGAAATGCGCATGGTGGCTCAAGTGTCAAGAGCGGTATACTAGTGATACGGAAATCCGGGTTAGAATCCCCCCAAGGTTTTTTCTCTTGTTTTTTCTTTTCTCTTTCTCTTATTTTTTCTCTTCTTTTTTCTCTTCTCTTTTCTCTCATAAAAATATTAAAAATTATACATATATGCATGTGTATGATGAAATTTCTTTTGTTATAATAAAAATTAGAAGTACCTGCTTAGTTTTCTGGGATCACCTGTGGTGTAGAGATAGGGGCTTTTTTCCTTCATTATTCAAACACCTCCAATTTTGCATCTCCTGGAGCACCAATCTTCCGTGTAGATGTAAAATTATTATTTTCTTTGATTTAATTAAGCTTTTGAGGGTTTGTGCAAATACTTCAGTATTATTGTTTATTGTAATAATGATACTCTTTTTTTTGTTATTTTATTTTATTTATTACTTTCACTTACCTATATATGAAATATATAGTAAGGAAATTGTGATCGTGAAAAATTTTGACTTCCGGTTTTCAACGGAAATACACGTTTTGGGGTCACCTGAGTCCAAATAACCAAGTCCCGCGAAATGTGTGTGTGTGTGTGGGTGCGTGCGTGCGTGCGTGTGTGTGGGTGCGTGCGGCGTGCGTGCGTGCGTGCGTGCTTGATTGCGTGCGTGTGTGTGTGTGTGAACAGACTAGCGCAAAAACTGTAGGCCGTAAAAAACTGAAACTGGGTATTTGGTGTATGTATATGCCCGCGATGTGACAGCAAAAATTTCATCAAAATTGGTCAAACGGAGGGGGTACTTTATTTAAAGAATTTTGTCTAATTTTCAGGGTTTTTTTTTTTAATTTCTCAAAAACGGCTCACACGATTTTGATTAAACTCGGTATTTGGTATATTTATATGCGCGCGATGCGACAGTAAATTTTTTATCAATATTGATTAATTGGAGTGGGCACTTTACTTAATAAACTTTGTCCCATTTTCACGTGTTTTTTTATTTACTCAAAAACGGCTTTAACGATTTTGATCAATCTTGGTATTTGATGTATGTATATGACTGCGATGCGACAGCAGAAATTTCATCAAAATTGGTATAACGGAGGGGGCACTTTACTTAATAAATATTGTCTCATTATCACATTTTTTTTTTTTTGTTTACTCAAAACGACTTTAACGATTTTGACCAAACTCGGTATTTGGTGTATGTATATGCCCGTGATATTAAAGTCAAAATTTCATCAAAATTGATCAATTGGTCATGATATATTTCATAATTTTTTTTTCCAATTTTCGCCTTTTTTTCGAATATCTCAAAAACGGCTTTAATGATTTTGATTAAATTCATCAAGTTTAATCATAATCAAGTCTTCTTTAATATCAGGTGAGCTTTATCATTATTAAAATGTTCTGAGGGGGCTAAAATGGGGAAAAGGTCTTTTTTGTTTTCCTATAAAGTACCTTTGTATTTGTTTATATGGAGAAATTATCTGTCTCTCGTTTCGCTTAAAAATAAGGAAGAGCTAAATATGAAATTTGTAACTCCGAGAAATGGCAATTAAAAAAACACGTCAATTTCTAATCTAAGTTAGTTGGTAAGTGAAAGTTGTGTGTTGCGCGCATCGCACCAGATTTTTTTTTTTTCGAATTCGTAAATACTGGTAATGATTTATTTTCATTTATTGTTAAAGTGTATATTTTTAGTTTTTAAGTTCAGCAATTGTATATAGTACAGCGAGATAAATTTTGCCTTAACAAATTGTTAACAATGTTAACAAGGTAGGGGACTAAATGTCCCAGAAGTGAAATATTTTATTCATTCACTTAATTTCCATTCATTCATTCAAAAAATCTGGTGCGTGCGCGCAACACACAACTTTCACTTACCAACTTACTTAGATAAGAAATCAATGCGTTTTGTTAATTGCCACTTCTCAAATGAACAGAACAGTTTAATTATAACGCATTGGTTTGTCATTAAAGGCGTACGGCGCATGCGTGAGCTCAAGGTGTTTTATGAGTTGACGGAATATTTTTCTTTTTTTCTCCTGTATATGTTTACTGTATTTTCTTCGTATATCATATTTAGCCGTTTCTTATTTTTAAGCGTGATGAGAGACATAATTTCCCAATATAAACTAAAACAAAGGCACTTTATAGAAAAACAAAAAAAGCCCCTTCCCCATTTAAGCCCCCTCAGAACATTTTAATAATGATAAAGCTTACCTGATATTAAATAACAACTAATTTTCATTAAACATAACGAATTTGATAAAAATCGTTAAAGCCGTTTTTGAGGTAATCGATCAAAAAGGTAAAAATTGGACAAAATTATGAAATATAATTTATTAAGTAAAGTCCCCCCTCCTGTTGATCAATTTTGATGAAATTTTTACAGTCATATCTCGGGCATCTAAATACATCAAATACCAAGTTTGATCAAAATCGTTAGAACCGTTATTGAGTAAATAAAAAAAACACGTGAAAATGATACAAAATTTATTAAGTAAAGTCCCCCCTCCGGTTGATCAATTTTGATGAAATTTTTACAGTCATATCTCGGGCATATCAATTGATCATATACTCAGTTTAATCAAAATCGTTAGAGCCGTTTTTGAGAAAATCGAAAAAAACTTAAAAAGTTATTAACTAAAGTACCCCCTCCCTTTGAGCAAATTTGATGAAATTTTTGCTGTCACATCGCGGGCATATACATACTCTAAATACCCAATTTCAGGTTCGCACGGTTTATAGTTTTTGAGCTAGTCTGTTCACACACACACACACAGACACACAGACACACAGACACACACACACAGACCATTTCGCGGGACTTGGTTATTTTGACTCAGGGGACCCCAAAACGTGTATTTCCGTTGAAAACCGGAAGTCGAAAATTTTCACGATCGCAATACTTCCACTTACTATATATTTCATATATGCGTCCCCTGCATGGAGTCAACACCTCTCGCACCAACAGAACAAGAAGTTGGCGACGATTCAGCGGATGGCTCTGCTGCGAGTCACCAGGGCGTACAGAACAGTGTCTCACGAGGCAGTGCATGTCTTAGCAAGAGCAATCCCAATTGACCTCCTCTTGCGAGAAGATTGCTTCAGAAACAAAGTGAAGAGGGAAGGCATTGCGGATCTACCGGTAAACCTTCGAGTGAGGATAGGTGAGGACCCACGAAGATGGAGAAGTATTATTCGTGAGAACACGATACAAAATTGGAACCAGCGATGGGTGACGACAATAAAAGGGGCTACTCTAAAGAAATACTTCCCCACCGTTCATTCCAGGCTAAAAGCCACATGGGTTGTCCCTGACTATTGGGTCTCACAGTTCCTCACGGGGCATGGGGGTTTCCGAGCCAAGCTCGTAGAACATGGTAAGGACATCGATCCCCTATGCCCAACTTGTAGGGAACCGGAGACCGCTGAGCACGTTTTACTGACCTGTACTGCCTATGAGACACTGAGAGCCAAGCTGCTGAGAGAGACAGGGCTCTACGTCCTGACTGCTAACGATCTACCTCAGCTGATGGTGAAGGAGAACTACCCGTTCTTCAAATCCTTTGTATACGGGTGGAAGGAAGCAGTTGGCCAGGATCACTTCACCTTGGGACGGACAGCTGGAGCTGCTCCGGGAAGACCGCCGGACTGAGGAGAAGATAGAATAACACACCAAGAAACAGAAGAACACATCAGTGATTAAACTGCTATTTTATGCCACGTTGCGGCAGTGAGTTGATTCTCAGAATCTTCTCACTGCTGCAAATCCGTATTGCCTTAAGAGGCAAGGTAGGAAGAATAAATAAATAAATAAATAATATAGGTAAGTGAAAGTAAAAAATCTGGTGCGTGCGCGCAACACAGAACTTTCACTTACCAACTTACTTTGATTAGAAATTAATGCATTTTGTTCATTGCCACTTCTCAAATGAACAGAACATTTTTAATTATAACGCATTGGTTTGTCATTAAAGGCGTACGGTGCATGCGTGAGCTCAAGGTGTTTTATGAGTTGACGGAATATTTTTGTTTTTTTCTCCTGTATATGTTTACTTGATTTTCTTCATATATCATATTTAGCGTTTCTAATTTTTAGGCGTGATGAGAGACAGTTAATTTCTCAATATAAACTAAAACAAAGGTACTTTATAGGAAAACAAAAAAGGCCCCTTCCCCAACTAAGCCCCCTCAGAACATTTTAATAATGATAAAGCTTACCTGATATTAAATAGCAACTAATTTTTATCAAACATAACGAATTTGATAAAAATCGTTAAAGCCGTTTTTGAGATAATCGATCAAAAAGGTAAAAATTGGGAAAAAATTATAAAATAAAGTGCCCCCTCCGTTTGACCAATTTTGATGAAATTTTTACAGTCATATCTCGGGCATATACATACATCAAATACACAGTTTGATCAAAATCTTTAAAGCTGTTTTTGAGTAAATAAAAAAAAACACATGAAAATGATACAAAATTTATTAAGTAAAGTCCCCCCTCCAGTTGATAAATTTTGATGAAATTTTTACAGTCATATCTCGGGCATATGCATACATCAAATACCCAGTTTGATCAAAATCTTTAAAGCTGTTTTTGAGTAAATAAAAAAAAACACATGAAAATGATACAAAATTTATTAAGTAAAGTCCCCCCTCCGGTTGGTCAATTTTGGTGAAATGTTGGCTATCACATCTTTGGCTTATACATACATAAAATACCCAGTTTGATCAAAATCGTGAAAGCCTTTCTTGAGTAAATAAAAAAACACGTGAAAATGTTACAAAATTTATTAAGTAAAGTCCCCCTTCCGGTTAATCAATTTTGATGAAATTTTTACAGTCATATCTCGGGCATATAAATAGATCAAATACTCAGTTTAATTAAAATCGTTAGAGCCGTTTTTGAGAAAATCGAAAAAAACCTAAAAAGTTATTAAGTAAAGTACCCCCTCCCTTTAAGTAATTTTGATGAAATTTATGCTGTTACATCGCGGGCATATACTTACACTAAATACCCAATTTCAGGATCGCACGGTTTATAGTTTTTGAGCTAGTCTGTTCACACACACACACAGACCATTTCGCGGGACTTGGTCATTTCGACTCAGGGGACCTCAAAACGTGTATTTCCGTTGAAAACCGGAAGTCGAAATTTTTCACGATCGCAATACTTCCACTTACTATATATTTCATATATAGGTAAGTGAAAGTAAAAATATACTAAAATTAAATAAACAAGTACACTGATATGAAATCTAATTGTAATTCTAAAAGTTTCATTTTGTCGCCTTGGGCGCGGGGCTTCAGCCTCCCCCCCCCCCCCCATTGATGGTGCCAATTGTGAAATGTTGACTAACTTGACTTGGATTGGGAAATTATGTTTCTCGGATTCACCATGATCAACCATGCAGGAATCGGACCCATTGCGTAGCGTTGCTAACCCTTTGGGACTTGTAAGGCGAACTCACTATACATTTTTTTTTTTTACTTTGAAACTTTTTTTCTTCTATAGAATTTTTATGAGAGCGATAAAGGTTAATCCCAGGTAGCTCGTTGGGTTGTCAATTAATCTTGGGCGGAGTGGTGGCCTGTCCCCCGGTGAAAAATAGCGTTGGTCGCCTCACCTCGGAGGACCATTTATGATGACGTCCATGGCGTCAAATGTGATAGATGGATATCTCCCAGCGTCGAATCTTAGTGACATTGATCTCACTTCCGTTTCCTCCCCCCGAGGACGTCTCATTTCCTGCGCCCCCCCCCCTCCGACGTCGGAGGAATAACTTCCCCCTCCTCGTCATTATCCTCCATTGGTTAGAGAGCTTCTAGCTTTTGTAGAAGTAAAATAGGGACAAGGACAAAAATAATATGATTTTTTTTTTTATGTTTCAGTTGGTTAGAAATATACACTATAATTATATATAGATCATTTTTCCGGCTGTTGGGAGCGATTTATATATGAATATCAATATAACTATTTGGTCAGTCATTTTAATAACCTGCTATATCATGCGTCCTATCCGAGGGACGCTTTTCGCTTACAACTCGCAAACGAAGTGATTAATCGTAAAAATGTATATGACCGAAAATGTTCTCCTTGAAAACCTGAAAAGATTGACATCATTTAGAAACCTCTACGACTATTTTTCTCACAAAAACCGCGGTTTTGCGCTTATAACTCGCAATCGAAGGTGAAATGAGTGATTTGTATGTTTTTCCGGTGTAACGGTTTAGGAAAGCTTTAAAATGATGCCTTATTCATGAAATTTGATAAGTTATTAAGGAAGTTATGGCTTACCGACAAAAAAAGGCCTTGAGAAATAATATATGTATGTTTCTATGAAGGCATTTTTTGTAAACAAATTTAGGAGCCTACATTCTAACAATTTGTGGAAAAAAATCATAGGAAAATGTAATTTTTTCACATTGAAATTAGAACTATGAAATTCGAATGAAATGGAAGAATGACCCATATGGTAATAGGATCAGTATAATTGAGAAAAAAAGTCATTAGAAAACTATGAAGAAATTAATTTTTAATAATAATGACATTTATGAAATATACAGAATTCAAAGTAAGAACTAAAAAACTGAGATAATTTAAAATAATATATAAACTGGAGCTAACCTGTGCAGCAGGAACTATTGGTTGAGCAGGCTGCGACGATGGCTGGTGTGACGGAGGCATACTAACAGGCTTCTTCGGTTGGTTACCCTCCGTTACAGATTTCAGTGTCATGCCGTGATATGTTCCCATTGTATCAATTTTGAATCCCTCAGTTTCTAAATATTCCACTATCACTACTGCTTCTGCATTCTTCATATCACTATTTACATACGAACAGCGAATAGTGAAAATAGTCTTTTATCAAAAATAGTCTACTATCGGGGCAGTTAGTACCACTGAAATGGAGTCACCTGTGGTGTAGTGGTTATAGCATGGCAACCTATACTACTAAAGGTCGCAGGTTCGCTCCCCGTGGTGGCCCTAGGATTTTTTAAAGGGAGTAAAAAATCCTTAGCTATGCCGTCCCTCGGATGGGATGTAAAATGGAGGTCCCAAGCCTGTAAGATGTCAGGTACTTGGTTAAGGTCCCTATCCTAGTTATACCTGGATAGGCAAAATTTAGGACTTTCTTTGCAACATAGTCCGATTAGTCTTAGTAGCATAAAAAAGGACGTTAAACAAACAAAGAAGTACCACTGAAACTATTAGGGGAGAGCGGGGTTGGTTGGCAACAGTTTTCACTTTATTGATTGTTGAGTCGTTCCTGTTAATATAATCCCAATGGGGGTGATACCACTGTAAACTCCAAGTATTAGAGTACTTCAAGTATTTTTTTCACAACATAATATTTAATACTAAGATCATAGAAAATTGAAGAATTCGTCAATCCAGAATATGCCAATTAACCCCTTATGTGGGGCAGGTTGGCCTAGAAGGTGGGGTTGTTTAGCCATCTCATTCAAGTACTGCTTGACACATATTGTTATTAAAAGCTGCACTATGATGGCATAATAATTTTGAATCGGTTTTTAACAGCTTTTAAGGGAAAATAGAATGACAATAGAAGAAGATAGAAGTTTAGACTGTCGTCACTTTTTGCATAAGAAAAATTGCTCTCATCTTCCTCGCTGGAACTAAAGAAAATTGGAAGTTTCACCTTAGATTATGTTTACTTTGCTTTTGTGAATTGCTACTGCGCCAAAAAAAAAGTTGAAGAGAGCCAACTAACCCCACAGGAAAGAGCATATGAAAGATGACTGCCAGGACAGGGGTGAACAATCAAACAAGAAACTGTTTAGTCGAAAGGTTAGATTTTTCAAAGGAGTTTAGGCCAAGTGAACAGAATCGGAGTCAAATGTTTTTCCATGCCTTTAAACCAACTTTACTGAAAATATAAAAATTTACTTACATGTTGTAAAATCAATCAATGAAGCATACTCTTATCTAAACTGTTAGCATCGGATTGAAAACTCAGGACAAGACTCCGGAGGTCGAGCGGGTCACATGGTTCAATGGTGGCGCCTTCACAACAGGTGTGACGGAAACTATAAGCCAATGGCCAACCTACCCCATATGCCAACCAACCCCGCTCTCCCCTACTAAGTAAAAGTAGCCCTCTACCTGCGGTAAAACGATCATTCCCTCCATAAAAGAATATGGTCACTTGCGCCTTACGTAAACGGAACTATTAATACTACGGTGACTACATTCTAGCATTGTATTTTTTGCCATTTTGATTCTAACGGTGTGTGCATAACTGGATATTGATTCATTCTGAGCTGTAACCATCTTCTTGCCGACTTGCGGTATATAATAAAATACTTTAAAATACTATACTATGGTATCTATTTACGCTTTAAGCTGAAGTTCTATCGTTGCAATATCGGCGAGGCTAAGATATAAGGAGGGTATAGCGTTTTTCTTCTGGTGCTAGGGGAAGAAGAAAATTGATAGGGTTTAAGCTGCCCTAGCCCGCGGTGGTTTCCCTTTATTAAAATTTACAGCTAAGCCCCCCCTCCCCCGACCTCAACTGGGGGCCAATAATGGAAATTTTTGCTGAATCGGCCCCCGGCTTCTAAAGTACTACGATCCATATCGCCTCTATATAAGTATAAGAGGAAATAAAAAGCTATCAAATTATATATACAGTCTAGCGAGCTCTCATAAAGGTTAGTTCTGATGAACCTATCACATCCTTCGATCTACAGGCTACAGCCTATAATTTTCAACTATTTAAATTTCATCGCATTGGGGCAGCCTATGAAGATACATTTATTATCTTAAATTAAAATCAAAATAGCTTCGCATAGAATAGATGATGTTAATACTGTAACACTTAAGTGGATTAAACAAATTTTATTCAAAAGAAAAATAACAATCTTCGATGCCACAAAAATTATGAGAAGATGCGGGCCCCATGTCATCCTTCAATCGAGGGTTAGTCGGAGGTTCTGTACTGTGTCTGGGGATTTTGGACATTAAATAAGTAATAAGTAATAAGAATCGTAATTTATATTTATTAGCGTGAGATATTAGATTGTAAGTCATAACCTTTATTAGCTGTAAGTTTCTATTGAATTATTATTTTAGTGTCAGTATATATTTAATTGATAATTTAAGAGATTTAAGATTTCGTGAATTTTAGTTTTAACGAATTTGTATTTCTCTGTTATTGGATCCCTTAGTCCTATTTAACGTTTTGTTAAATGTATCAACAATATTCCTTAATTTTATAACAAATAGTTCTTGATATAACTCAATAATATTAAATGTGCTCTGATATTTAAGTCACAGGTATTGTTGGTCACTGGTCAAATAATCTTTTACTGATCATCTCGTCAGGATAATAAAACATATTGGTATAACACTTATGTGGGTTAAACAACTTTTTATTGAACGAAAATAAAAATTGAAGACCCCACGCTAAGAACGTGCTCAGTCCATTTCTTGTGAATATTGTTTTACAGCGGATTATAGTAAGCCATTTTGAGTAGTACAAATCTGTGTAGTTTACACGAAAACAGCGGATTCAGTCCTTGAGATATTTACAATTCTTTTTTGGGAGCACACGCATTTACGATCCTCTTTGGTCATTGATTCTTTTTGGACTAACAAATAATGTATTGTAGTTTTATTAAAATTACCATTATTTGAAAATTTATTGGGAATACAATATTTTTTCCCATTGAGTTAAGAGTTACTAGGCTGTGTTCTATAAGATTTAAACACTCTTTTGGCTCTCCTGTAAAATTTGCAAAATGTGACTGAACAAGTTCTTAGCGTGGGGTCTTCAATTTTCAATGCCACACTTAGATACAATAGTGAATCGACTACAGCAACATTACAAAAAAGTAAACAAATATTGTCTCAATTGGAAATTGAAAATCAACCCCAACAAATCAGAAGCAATAATTTTCACAAAACGCAGACCTCATTTAAACCACGAAATTAATATTGACTCAACCCGCATACCATGGTCAAAATCTGTTAAATACCTTGGTTTAACGCTTGACACATCCCTCACTTTCAGGGAACACATAAACAAGAAAACTGATGCGGCAAAAAAAATTATTTACAAAATGTTCCCTTATTTCAATAAAAAATCCAAACTTAGCCCAACGCTCAAGCTTATTATTTATAAATCCGTAGTTCGTTCATTAATAACTTATGCCTCACCTGTATGGAGTTCAACCTGTAACACCAACTATAAAAAACTTGAAAGAATATAGAACCTTTGCATGAGAATCATTAACAACTATCCCCGTTACACGAAAATATCTACCATGCTCAAAGACCTAGATCTGCCCACAATCGAACAATTTGTCCTATCACATACCTCCAAATATTTCAGAAATACAACAGCCTCCACAAACCCATTAATACAAGAAATAGGAAACTATAGCAAAAACTCACTCAAACGCTACACTCACAAACGAACCAAACATATATTATTAAACTAATCATTTCTGATGTCTTTATTTCTTCCTTTTTTATGTATTTATTTATTACTTTGTGAAGTTGATTGTGTTCATTTAAATTAAGTTAACTCTTTTTATTTTTAGTTTATTTTTATTTTGTGTAGGTTTTTTCTTATTTTTTCCTACTGTCTTATAATTTTTACCTTTGTTTGCATTATAAAAAATCATCAAATTAATATAAATTGTTGATTTTAAGGATAATATATCCGAAATCATGTAAAAACTTGTAAATATGTATGTTGTACAATTTTATAATTAATAAAAACTTTTCTCTCTCTCTCTCTCTTCAATGCCACACAAATATTTAAACAGGTTACAAAAATTAACACTTTGCACCATAGAGGTAACCATATGACTTGAGCTTCAGAACAGGACTAACTCTCCAATCAATCGCTCTTCATAAATTCTCAATTTTAACTTATGGTGTAGGCCTTTATTATCTATTTATCTTTTAAATATAAGTTCAATTTATTTTATTTGCAAATAAGTGTATATATTTGTATGTATATATTATATGCTGCACACACTTTTATTTTCACGTCTAGTCAATAAGGAAACTATTTATTTTTATTTTTTTCGTCACAAGAAGATTAATTTATTATTTATAATTTTTTCTTAGCTTTTTTTTTGTTTCACTTTTTTCAATTTGTTCCTCAGGGACTAGTTCCCGGGACAATCAATAAAGAGTTAATTATTATTTATATATAGTCGTAAGGAGAAGAGTCTGGAACCTTGGGGGCCGACGTAGATGGTAATTGAATATCGTAGTCACAAACACGCGCTATGACCGTTTATTCCAACTGCTAATTCATTTAAACAAAAGGTCTAGAATTTCTAAACCATGTTTTTTTTTTTTTTGTTTAACGTTACAATACGTACTTCTAGTATTATAAGCCTCATTGAGTATTTATTGTAGGAGTACTTTTTTCCCCATGTTTAGGTTTTTTTTTTTCGATTTTCTCAAAAATAGCTTTAACTATTTTGATCAAACTCGTCATATTTTATGAGAATCAAGTATTCTTTAATATCAGGTAAGTTTTATCACCATTACAATATTCTGAGGGGGCTTAAATGGGGAAGGGGCCTTTTTTGTTTTCCTATTAAGCACCTTTGTTTTTGTTTATATGGAGAAATTACCTCCCTCTATGCATGAAAACAAGAAATAGCTAAATATGAATAAAAATCGAGTAAACATATATAGGAGGAAAAAGATAAATATCCCGACAACTCATAAAACACGTTGAATACCCGCACGCGCAGTACGTCTTTAATGACACCATTGTTTAAGAAAAGGCGTTCTTTTCATGCGAAGGTGTTTTAGAACATAGATATATAATGGGAATTATTTGTTTTCGTGGTAACTAAATGTTTTCAACAACTAAATAGAGAATTATACAATCAAACGCGATGGAGTATTATGGTTGTATTGCCAAATTATCACAAGTAAAAACTTTTATTTAACCATAAAAAAGTTTAGTGTACTTTAGAGATCAAATATATATAACAATATATTAATAATTGTGGAAAAATTTGTGAATTTGTGGAATAGCGTCTACATATTTATCAAAACACGTCAATTTCTAATCTAAGTAGTTGTTAACTGAAAATTGTGTGTTGCGAGCATAGATCCAGATCTTTTTTTAAGTGGGTTTTAAGTATTTACTTTCAGTCTCAGTTAAACTTAAAAATATTACGAAAAAAAATAAATAAATAGAAAAGTTGTTTGAATCTTTTTTAATGCTTCTTTAAGGTTTTTATTTAATTTTTTTTTTCTCTCATTATTTCTACTATTTATTTATTATTTTTCATATTTTAAAATAGATAGTTATCTATAGACCAATTCATAAAGTTATCTCACCGGCATAGATGTTGGAAAAACATCACAGTTTAGCTCTCAATTTATAATTAGGCTGCTCGATAACTGAGAGGTGTATAGAAAATTTTAAATTTGTTTAGTAAACATCTTCACTTCCACTTAATAATAATTAATTACAGACTCAAAACAGAATCTTAAGTATTGGGTTGTCCGAAAAGTTCGTAGAGATTTTTAAAATAAAATTTATCAAAGTATATCCACCAAGACGATCTCAAATATAAAATTGTTGAATTCCTATATGCACTGACGACCCTATTTCAGGGGAATTTAAGGGTAAGCATGCTATTGTTTTATTTTACATTATGGAGAATGACAAAACCATATTATGTTAACATGTTATTTTTATAAATCTTTTAATACTGTTTTTGAATGTTTGTTCATTATATTTTAGATGAATATGGCGCAGGACGCCGAAAGCTCCTTGTATTATACATAATAATAAAAAAAAATTTATATTTAGTCTTATATATATATAAGAATTTTATATACTTATATAAGACTTTTATATAGTCTTGGTGGATATACTTTGAACAACATTTTTAACGATCTACCTACTACTTAGATATAAAATTTATCTTTTATTTTTTCTACTAAAAATGAATCACAAAGCTAATGTTTATTTATATGCCTTTAATCCTCATGGAATTAACTATGTTTACACACTGAATTCGTCTTTATTAAGGCTCAGTAGTGTAGTTTATTGCAAACCAACATGAGTGACGATTCAGTTCAATTTCGGCATATTATGCTGTCATTTTTTAAAAAAGGGAAAAACGCAGCCCAAACTGCAAGAAAGATTCTTGCCATTTATGGCAGCGATTCAATTGCTGATAGCACGATTCCGAAGTGGTTTTCACGGTTTAGATCAGGAGATTTCAATTTGGAAGACCCAACCCGGGCTGGCCGGAGTTCAATTCTTGACATCGAGGATATTATGACGGTCATCGCAAACAATCCATGAATTACTGTCCGTGAGATAGCTGCGGAGTTAAGAGCCTGCAAATCGACCCAGAGAAACGGCCAGAGTTGGCAAATCGGAAAGGGGTGCTATTCCACCAAGACAACGCTAGGCCCCATGTGTCTTTAAGGACTCGGCAAAAGTTATAAGTAAAGACCGGATTTCGTGCAGTAAAATTTTTAAAAACGTGCAATAAAAATTAGCCAAACGTGCAAAAACGTGCAATAAAAATAAAAAACACTGACAAACGTGAAGCAAAAATAAAAAACACTGACAAACGTGCAATTCAACCTTCTGCTGTGTGAAGAGGTGGTGTATAATTAAAAAAATCAAATATTAATTTAACATATTTATATAATTATTGTAATATTCATATGTGCTTAAATGTGAATAAAAAACTTTTAATGTTTCTCCAGTTTTTACCATTTACGGAGCGGCATCGCTAACAAATAAAAGGATTTTATCTTGGCAGGATGTTTGACAAAAACATTTGCTAAACTGTCGTTCACAAATCGAGAAGGTATGGTTTTATCCGAATTTAGATTTTGGAAGATTGGCTGGCTGTCACTTTAGGCATTTTCACTATCCATCCAAAGGCACACTAATATTTTTTTTCATACATGCCACACTGGGTTCCTACAGACCCCAAAAGTTAATCCTTTATATAAATTGTAGTTTTAAAATATTTTTAGAAGCTTTTATTTAGAAAATTAAAAAAAACGTACAAGATCAAGAAAACAATAAATAGGATTAAAAATATTTATTTTAATTTACGTTGTATAAAAAAACACATGCAAAATGCACATTTTTCAAGTAGTTTTTACAGTTTGGAAAAAACGTATTTAGAAAATTAAATTTTATACAAATCAAGATTTATTATTTTTCTATTGTTACTTAGAATATTCTAAATATAAAAAATATATTTTACAAAATTTATTGCCGACCACTTTTCTTACATGCAGCCCTCATTGATACATTGACTGCATTCCACGCACAAGTGTGTGGCAGTGGCATTCCCTACAAACTAGATTTGTTTTCCTATCTTTTTGTCAAGAACAATAAGAGCATCTTCCTTTTTAAATTGACCTAGGGCCTTTGGACCCGTGCCATTGACTCCTAATTCCTTAATTAATTTTTTTATTGACCTTCTCACTTTAGGCCTAAGCCATACTGAAAAAATTCACATTTATCAGAAAGTTAAGCAATAAATAAAAAATAAAACATAACCCACAAAAAGAAATATAAACCAAACAATAAAACATTTTAAAAGAAATATTTGTTACATTTACCACACTTACAAAGCCAATTGTAATAAAAGTTTAATAACAAAAAGAAGAACTTAGATGCCACACTGGGGTCTACAGGACCCCAACACAAGTTTTTAATTTTCTATAAAAACAACAGAATGAACTACAACTTTTCCAACATAGGCGCTAAGGCGGTAGGTGTACCATCTTCGATACATAGAAGTCACAGCCATTAGAATAATTTTATCAATTAGATATTCGTACTTAATATGTTCTTGGGGTCTGTCAGACCCCAGTGTGCCTTGCGAGGGCTATTTTACTTGTTTACCGAACTAAACTCAACTTCAGAATGAAATGAAAATAAAGGAATAGGTGGGAAGGTTGAGTCAAATCAAGTTAGAACTTCTAAGAAAGTTAATACGAAGGAACGTTGTTCGACATAATACCATTTCCTTAACGAGTTCGAAGAAATATTTTGAAATCATGAATCATTTTTTCTTTCTTAGAAAATTAGGTAGATAAATAAATTACAATTACATGCATACATCGGTAATATTGTTGGTGATTATACCTAAAATAAATCGTAACTATTCTCTACAATAAAAATTTAAAAAAGTTCAATATTATTAATGAAATATCAAAAAGTGCACTTTCGTGCACTGAAAACCTGAAATGTGCAAATTTGTGCAGTAACCCTCAAAATGTGCAATTTCGTGCAAAATAAAACTTACATATGTTAATCCGGATGCCTTAATTCGTGTAAATAACTTGTCCCCGATCGATTTCAAGCAACCGAAAAAAAAGTGCAATTGCACGAGAATCCGGTCTCTAGTTATAAGCTTCAGATGGCAGGTTTTACCTCAACCGCCGTACTCTCCTGACATTGCTCCTTCGGATTTCCATCTTTTCCGTTCCCTCGAAAAATTTCTACAATGGAAATCCTACTCTTCAGAAGATGAAGTCAAAACGGAGACCTTTTATTGTTCTTCATGAGTAAGGACAGTTATTTTTGGAAAAAAGGGATAATGGACCTTCCAAGCCGTTGGGAAAGGGCAATCGCTAACGGTGGTAACTATTTTGTAGATTAAATAAATAAATTTTAAGCTGTTCATCAATTTTAATCTTTGTCCAAATTTCTCTACGAACTTTCCGGACAACCCAATATATTGACGGCTTAATGGACATGCTTTTAGCATCAAAAGGTTTAATTATAAAATAATTACTGACAAGAAATAGGTTGATAGTCGCTATAAGTGGTTGAGTGTAGACATCGATTTGCTTCAAAGTCATAAATTATTAATATCTTAAAACCGCTGTTTTGAAATATTAGCTTTAAAATGAATCCCCCTAAGATGTATAGCGTATACTTTCGAAATGGCATGAATCCAAAATCTTAAATTTTAAAAAGTCATAACTCTGCTAAAAGTTTGTCATTGATATGTTAAATTTCTGAAATGCGATTAAGCCTTCTTTCTGGGTTTCTGTTTTGTTGAGTGAATTAACATTTTACTAAATATATAATTATTTTATATTATAAGCTTTTTAAATGTAGGACTTAAAAATAAAATAAGATGCCCTCATCCCATTTTTTTTTTTTTTTTTTTTTTTTTTTTTTTTTTTTTTTTTATGGCATTGGATAAATCCATACAGCCAGGGTTAAAGTTGTAGACTATTTTCGATTAAATGTATTTTTTAATAGCTTTCAAGTACTTCACAACGCTAGCTATCTGTTCACCGCTGCTCAGTGACAATATTTGTTTATATGTTATGTTACTAGTGCCGAGGGCTTGTAAAAGTACTCTCCTATGAGGTTCGTAGGCATCACATTCCATGATAATATGATAAAGTGTTTCAGGATTAGTACAATTTACACATTGAGGCGTATTCGAAATCCCTATTCGACTTATCCTATTTTGAACCGCATATAAAACACAGAACTACGATTTGATACAAAAAATCGAACAGTAAAGTAAAAAGAAATAATATAAACGAGAATCTCTAATAAACTAACTAGAAAATGGGGAGATGCTATCCTCCTTCCGGAGGAGTTAAGATTTTTACAATATTTTTCTTTATGAAATATAATTGTCTCTTTAAAGGCCAAGCATGCTGGAGCGTATCCAGGTTTAGTGCTGTCAAGAGTAACGACTTGGCGTACCCACAGAATAAATCTCGACCTTCCCGCCCTGGTTTGAATAAGTAGGGTTACACTTCGAGAACATTCCCCCTCTCTTCCCCTTATATTCACACGTAGGCAGCTAGGGGTAACGTAAAAATAAAAAAAAACCTACATCAGTATTGAATGTTGATTTGGTTCCGAAAATTTGTGTAAAGTATCAATTTTCGATAAGTTGATCTTGAAGGTATTGTGAATTTTTTTTCGAATTACAGGACATCAACTTATCAATATGTAAATGGTTTCATAATTTTCAATGAACACAAAATTACAGCTAAAATCATCTACGTACATTTAATAACAATAAACGTTGTTTCCAGATGCTTATATGTGCGTTGTAGCCAATCAACAAGAAACTGTTCACCTCGTAAAAAGATATGTACAGCTTTCTTTGTTCTTCAAGACGGTTAAAAGTGTGTTTTGCGGTGTTCTCATTAACTGGAAATAACTACCAGACTATTTTTCATCTTTATATATTCCGCAAATTGGTTTTTCAATTTATCCCTAATTTTTAATTAATCGCCTAATTAATCAATTTGTAACTTTCTCAGAGCCTTTGCTAACGACCCCTTGACTGGATAGCCGACTCGTGTAAGTAAAGGGAAATATGAGAGGAAATTGATTGGAAACAGGAATTCAAATCAACCATGAAATTCTTCGAAGTTGGCGATTGGAGTTCAAGTTATATGCTAGCTGGAATACCTATAAGTCATCTTTCATGGATCTTTTTATATTCAGTTTGGCTTATTCACTATGTTTTTTGGCCTCAAATTGACATATTCAAATTAAATTTACGTGACAGGATCACAAATTTCGTGAGACATATTTAATGATTCGATCTATCAAAGCAACAGACATCGAAACTTGACTGTACTCGTATTTAGTTAAAAATCGGGTGCGATGCGCGCAACACACAACTTTCACTTACCGACTTACTTAGATTAGAAATTGACGTGTTTTGTAAAATGCCTTTTTTCAAAGCCGCACATTTTTCTAAATTCATTAACTTATTTTTGTTTGTATTTGCTCTCTAAAGTACACTAATTTTGTTTATTATTAATTAAAAGTTTTTACTAGCGATAATTCGGCAACGCAAGCATAATACTCCAAGTCGTCTTATTTTATAATTCTCTACGTAGTTGTTGAAAACTTAATTTAGTTCCCATGAAACAAATAATTTCCATTAAAGAAACAGAACGGCTTTAATTATAAACAATTGTCTGTCATTAATGGCGTACTGCGCATGGGAGGGCTCAAGGTGTTTTTTGAGTTGACGGAATATTTTTATTTTTTTCTTCTGTACATGTTTACTTGTTTTTTTTTTTTCATATTTCATATATAGCCATTTCTTCTTTTTAGGCGCTATGAGAGACAGATAATTTCTCCATATAAACAAAAACGAAAAACCTTTAAGCCCCCTCAGAACATTTTAATAATGATAAAGCTTACCTGATATTAAAGAACACCTAATTTTCATTAAACATGACGAATTAGATCAAAATCATTAAAGCCGTTTTTGAGATAATCGAAAAAAGATAAAAGTTGGAACAAAAGTTATAAAATAAAGTGCCCCCTCCGTTTGACCAATTTTGATGAAATGTTGGCTGTCACATCTTTGGCATATACATACACTAAATACCCAATTTCAGGTCGTACGGTTTATAGTTTTTGAGCTAGTCTGTTTACACACAGACAATGGTCTGTGAAATGTGACGGGACTTGGTTATTTGGACTCTGGGCACCCCAAAACGTCTATTTCCGTTTAAAACCGGAAGTCGAATTTTCACGATCGCAATATTTCCTCTTACTATATATTTCATATATAGGTAAGTGAAAGTAAAAAAATAAAATAAAAACAGCTTAGTTTTATCTTCTCAGTTTGATCCGACCTTTTTGACTAACCGACTCCCTCGGATTACCGGGATTCTTCGGTATTATTATTATTTTCATTTTTTATTTTAGTTGTAACATACTACTTCTTACAGTACATCTAAATTATAATCTGTTACAGAATTATCATTCAGGATTTTGTACATTAAATGATTTCTGAAACAAGAGAACGTGTTGACATTTTGAGGACAAAACATTATAGTTTAGAAGTCCGGCGTTGCTAATAGAGAAATGAATGAATGAATGGACCGTAGTGTGGGGGAGGGGGTGAGTTTAATAGGGGGGGTGGTATGGTTAGTTATCCATTAGTTGTGCAGAGATAGTATAGAGGGGGGGTTAAGGGAAAAGGGGGGGCAGAGAGATAGAACTCGCAAGATAAGGCTGCTTATCGCCGCCACAAGTTACACTATCTCCCCCGCTCACATTGAACGTCCCGTTCTGTAATGACCCTTCCCCTCCAACCCTACTATCCTCCCCCCCGCCCTAAACCTAGGCCTAATTGTTCCACTGCCTACGTGATTTTGATCCTCCCACTCGCCTTCATGATAGTTAATGCCGACGGGTCCGACGAAGTGGCTATGAAATGTGGCGTTCAACTCTAATTGAAAATCATGCTTAGAGCTTATATTTTCTGTTTTATGGAAAAGACGTTTATGTACTTTAGTTTAGATATTTACATACATAATTTCCAATTTATTGTATACTATCTAACCCGGCGTACCACCTAATTTTTTTTTTTAAATTTTGATTTGATTAAATTAGATCCTTCAACCTTTCTTTCTAAACTGTTGACTCTTCTCTCTCCTCCTTATTTCCTCAGCTTGCGGGGGTACCAAAAGACAGTTTTTTAGGTCCCCTTCTCTATTCTGTCTACACATCAGATATCCCTGAACACCCTCGCACAACCATCTATAGCTTCGCTGATGGGACGGAAATCCTTTCATCACATCAAAATCCTACTATCGCATCCTTCGCCCTTCAAAACCATCTATTTGATCTAGAAAAGTGGTTCGAAGAATGGTGAATCAAAATTAATTCGACCAAGTCAAGTCACGTTAGTTTTTTCTTACGAAAATGGACTTGCCCACATGTGACAATTAACAATGACCCAGTTCCTTCAAAGAATTTCGTAAGATACCTCGGACTGTACTTAGACAAACGACTAACTTGGAACATACATACCAAAATTAATAAACTAGAACTCAAAAGACGGTACAAGCAGCTTTCACATCTCCTGGACAAGATCATCAATCACCTTAAGAAACAAACACTACCATTTTAAGACCTATTTGGACATACGGAGTAGAACTTTGGGGTTCCGCAAAACACATCCACATAAACAAAATATAAACTTCACAATCTAAAATTCTCTGAAAAATCACAAATGCACCTTGGTTTATTTCGAATCATACACTGCACAATGACATGAAAATACCGACAGTAAAATCACATCCATTACATACAAGACAAATACCAAACATTCCACTCTTCAACGCTACATCACCCTAACCCACTCCGTGGGTTCTCCCCCATCTATTCTCATGTAGTGGATTTAAATAAATTACATCCACTTAACGATCTGAAATTTAACAGTTGAGACGTAAACTGTGGTACAATGTGAAAAAAAGTCATAAATTACAACGCCAAACGGAACAGAATGTTTTTTTTATTTCTCAAGGAAAAATAATATTGTAAATAAAATGCAGAAAGCAAAGAGAGAAAGGAAAAAGAAGGCTCATTATTGAAATGAAATTTTTGTCGTCGTAATACATCGGCTCACATTCTTGATTTTCTTCTGCTGGCCTTCCTTCCTGGAATGAGCTGGATTTGAGCTATATCCCTTTGTCAGTTTATGAAGGACCCTCTAAACTTTCAAAATATGTAAAAAAGTGGATTTCAGAAAAATATGGAATGAGCTGGTTTTGATAGCAAACGCCTCAATTAATCCTAAGATTACCAAGGGATAACTGACTTCTTAGTTTTACTAAGGGGGGGGCTCTACGAACCCGTATCTGCACTATAAAGGGACGTTAAACAAGATAAAATTCAACGGATTAAAAGGAAAATGAGAAATAGATGGTGAATTTTGAAACGAACATTCTCTTATTTTTTCATAGGTAGTTAATTCGTCATAAGTAGATATGTGGCTAAATACGAAGATGATATATATTTATACTGTATAATAATAATAATAATGCTTTATTATTATAAAAAAGAAAATACGAAATTTCGTCATAAGCATTTACGGCTTGGGACGTAACCGTCAGCCGGTTATACTGCATATATATTTATACTGATAGGAATTTGTTAAAACCGAGATTCCTAATTTTAATGCAGCACTTTTTTTTTTTTTTGGTATTTTCGGTCACTTATACTGAGCTAAAAGTATTTTCTTCCTAGGTCTACATTTTTCACTAAATCAACTAGTCAAATTTAAAAAATGAATTTTAATATTTTGTGTGATAGTAGTAGTAGTAGTAGGGGTGTTAGGGCGCTAAATTTCAAGAGTCTGCCGCTTCGTTCCCATTAATACCAATGTGAGCTGGGGTCCATAAGAAACCGATATATTTCTCTATAGTTTTTAATATGCCTAGATAGTTTTTAATACTTTTTATATTATTATTGTCAGTATAAAGTTCCCGTGTGATATTTTTAGAAACAGTTCTAAATTTATTTATTACTAGCTGTATGTCCCGGTTTCACCTGGGGAATTTCATTTTTCTAATGAAATGGCCGATTTCGTAAAAAAAAAACATTGTAAAGCGAGATCATTACGATTTTTATTAGGATAAAGAATATCAGCTGAATATCGGCTGAAGTTAAGCAATTTTAATATGGACAGGTGTTCGCACCTGGTATCAAAGAACCACTGAGAGAAATTTGGAGATTTTAGGACAAACGGTATGGATTTCTATAAAGAACAAATGAACAAACTAACAGAATTTCATCTTTATTTATGGGTCATTCTCCCATTTCATTCAAATTTCATTGTTCTAATTTCAATGCGAAAAAATTACATTTTCCAATGATTTTTTTCCACGGATTGTTAGATGGTAGGCTGCTAATGGTGTTTACAAAAAATGCCTTCATAGAAAAATATATATATTATTTCTCAAGACCTTTTTTTTGTCGGTACGCCATAACTTCCTTAATAACTTATCAAATTTCATGAATAAGGCATCATTTTAAAGATTCCCTTAACCGCTGTACCGGAAAAATATACAAATCACTCATTTCGCCTTCGATTGCGACTTATAAGCGCAAAACCGCACAAACAAACAAAACAAATACGTGTCAACCAATTAAGTCTTTGTAATCTCTAAATATTATTTAAAAGTGCCAAAACAAACCCCTTAAATATTTAAATAAGTTTAGAGTTCAGGTTTTACTAAACTCAACTCAAAGTCTATCTCTCTCATTCCACACGAGTGAGGGAGATAGGTGAGAGGGAGATAGGTTTTTGAGGTTATATTGAAGTAGACCAATCCATGTCAGTCTCTTATGAAAAACATTTATGGGTTATTGAATTCCCTTGTAAACCGACAAATTAACCGTAATATAATGTGAATCAAACTCACCTTTAAGGAAATATCAGTCGGTGAGGGAGATAGGAAATGAAACGACAATCACTGTTTTAACCGATAAAAACACCCTCACGAGGAAACGAGAGAAGAAATTCTGTGAAAAAGTTTACCCTTGTTGAGACGGGAATCTGTTACAATGTTGCCAGCAATGAATTGTAATGAAATAAAGGTTTCCAAAGTTTTGAGGCCCGATTTCAAAACAATGTGAGGGAGATAGGTTGCATCTATGGGACAGGTAGATTATGGATCATAACTTTTTTTCTAATACGAAAATAGCAATATACCGTAAAAACCAAATAATTAAGACCTTCTTGCAAGTATGAAAAAAAAACTAGGTCATAAATAAAAGAATATTTATCTTTTTTCCGCCATCAAAGTCAGCAACTTGAGCTTTGGGACAGGTGAGGGAGATAGATATTGACATTATAAGTTTAAATTTAGGCCTAAAAACAAATTGTTACTGAGATAAAAATTCTTGAACAACAAGCTGAAGTCTTCTATTAACCAGTGGATGCAATTGAATTATTAGCAATTTCACACAAATAATATAATCTCATTGGGACATGAATTTGTATGTATTGGGAGAATGACCCTTATATAGATTTACTAGCATTCCCCGTCGCGGGAATCACACACAAAATCAATTCTGTGACCATTATCTTGGTATTGATCTAATATAATATGTTAACTGATGTTAAGGAGATTTAGTAGAATTTGAGCTTCCGGTAGGAGGAATGTTGGAGGGGGAAGCTGCCGGCTCGGTAGAAGAGACGGAGACGCGCAATGGAGAGAGTACACTAAAACCACCGAAACAAAAAATGAATTACTCCTCGTGAACGCTTCATTTTTCGGCTGTAAAACATGGTTTTCGACGCCCAATAGGGCCTTTCGAGTTAAACTCATCGTATCAAATTCTTTAAAATATATAAATTAGATATATTTTCTCGAAGTTCGAAAATAGATGTCCGTTAGAGTTAAACGACAATTTCGCCATTTACATTTTAGATATTCTTAGAGGTTACATTTTTGATATTCCTTTCTTAGTGGTTACCTACATCACTTTTAAAATCTAAATTTCGAAGTTTCTAATCATAAGTTGTTTTTGCTCTGCGTTGATTCTGTCAGACAAAGCCTCTTATACATATGGAGAAGTGTATATATATGGAGAAGTATATATATATGGAGAAATATATGGAGAAGAGATCGAAAAAAACACGCACCATCCCCAATCATGGGAATCACAGTGTGCATAATTTGATTTCCACTAATATTTAAATAATCAGTAGCCATATTTTATGTCAATGTCTATTTTAATACTATTGTAACGTTAAATCGATATTCAAATAAAAAACATATGGTTTAAAATCTCAACAATAGATTTCTGTTAGAGTTAAACGACAATTTCGCCATTTAAGCCCCTTAGGGGTTACATTTTTGAAATTCCTTTCTTAGTGGTTACCTACATCGCGTTTAAAACCTAAATTCCGAACTTTAAGTTTCTATCATTAGTAGTTTTTGCTCTGCGTTGATTCTGTCAGTCAGGACAAAGCCTCTTATATATATAGAGATAGATAAATTTATATATTGTTTATTCACTGATATAATTATAGAACTTTAAACCATCCGAACTATTCCTGAGGAATTTACTGATTACAGCTAGGGAAGAGGGAAGGCTGTGAGCCTAGAGACGAGCTAACAAGTTTGGGTTTAAGGAGGAGGATGGGATATTGAATTGCGGCACCTTGCGGTTATTGGTTTTATACCCAACTAGCGCTGGTTACCTGGAGGAGGTATATTCACCTCGGCCGTAGTAACATATGGCGGTGCTTGGGTTGTAGGAAAATAAGTAAGTAATGAATAAAAAATAGAGGTGTGTAATAGTCAACTGTTTTTCTTTACGATAACTTCATTGGTAGTCAGGATTTTCAGTTATCTATTTTTTATTTAGATAAGCCAATGTTAGCATAAACCTAATTTTATAAGCATGAGCTTTATTATTTTTATTTTATTTTTTTATTCATACTGTTACAATAAAAATGTACGATGTGATTATTTATCGATTAGAACAAAAGAAATTCAGAGAGTTTGAAAAGATTTACATATATATTATTAAAAATTTATGAAAACGAAATATTGGATACACGTATAAAATAGTTTTAAAAAAATATTGTAAATTAGTTAGTTTTAAGTTTCGGAGAATTTATGTATTTATAATTTTTTGGCGAAGGGGAAAATTAGTGAAGTGTGGGGGCCCAGAGCTTCGTTGTTTAAAAAAAAAAAAAAAAAAGAAGGGACCAGCTGGTCGAGGAGTGTGAATTGGGGTCTGGTCACACATGTCCGCACCGGATCCGCACCGTAGCAATAATACAGGTTATGTTCAGAATATTTTTAATTTAACTTAAATATTACCTTTAGTTATGCCTAAAGTGGCCTGTGTCTGACATGTGTGGCCTGAACTTTAGGCATAACTAAAGGTAATATGTAAGTTAAATTAAAAATATTCTGAACATAACCTGTATTATTGCTACGGTGCGGATCCGGTGCGGACATGTGTGGGCAGACCCTTAAAGAGAGCGTACACCTCGTGGTACCGATTCGTCGGAGCGATTTCAGTGGTTTTTTTGGGCGCAGTTTTCGCTCAATGGTGAAGAAGTTTGAGCGAAATATCCGGAAGGAGATATAGCCAAGAAACCACATCTAATCACGGTGGATAGTCGAGGAGCGAGGGACCTAGACTAGGACGGCCTCGTCAACACCGCTGGTCATTCAAAAGACAGTAATTATTAATATATTTGTTCTTGTGATTTTTATAAACAAAATATATTAGTTATTAAGACTCTAGTATTAAGATTTATTAAATTTACTTTAGGTTAGTTAAGAAAAGGAATATTTTTTTGTATGTTTAAGTTTAATCCAAGCTGGTTTGATTTTTGTTTGCTATTTAAATTACTTCTAATAAATTTATGTATTGTTGTTGTTACATTATCTCTTATTTCGTTTCTTGTTCCACATAAATAATTTTGTTTAGAGGTTTAGAGGTTACGATTAATTTAATTATGACTCACACTCACACACCTTTGAATTTCTTTTAGTGTATGACAAAATTTATAAGGTGGTTTATTATTATTAATTTGCAATTAGCCAGGCTAGCCTAAAGGTAAGATAACAGACTCCCACTCAGGTGATCTGCGTTCGAATCTACCTCTGGTTAGTAATCTTTTTTTTTCCTTTTTTTAAAATACAGTATATTTATTTAAAGCCAATATTTATTAAATTAACGATTATTATTATTAGCATGATTATTATTATTTCTATATTTTTAAAGGGATTAAAGGATTATTTTAAAGGGATTCACTATTTTCCTTTCAAACAGAAAAATAAATTATATTATATTTTTCTTAGGAAAAAATAGTGTGGCGTCCGAAATAGATTTGAACGAATAATTAAATTTGGAGATCGTACGGATTGTCCCTAAAATTATTTCTTATTTTTTTTCCTTGAACCCTGGCCGTCTCCTCTGAGCATAGGCACTTTTATTTTGTTACCCAATAATTTTGGTAACAATACTTTGCGCCATCTTCTTGATTTAGGTGATGTGCAAGAACATATCCTCCGCCCATTGTCGTTTCAATCTTCGTTGGACGGGTAACTGGTAGGAAGAAAGTAAACAAACAAGTGGGTTTGGGTGGTTATGAGTTGAATAGTGAAATGTAGTGCATTTGTCACGAATGTATGATTTACATGTACCCTGGAGCGTTGACAATTTTTCGAAGAATTTTTGACTGTGTTGTTTGAATTTTGTTTATGTGTACCTGTTTAGCGGAACACCAAAGTTCTGCTCCGTAGGTCTAAATGGGTTTTAGTTTCGTCTTGTATATTAGTTTTTTTTGTTCGTAAGTTAAGTGATGATCTGTAGTCTAGGAGGTGTGACAGTTGTTTATATCGTCTGGTCAGTTCTTGTCTTTTTAGTTTTGTCTAAATGTTCCAAGTGAGTCTTTTGTCCAGGTGTAGTCTATGTAACGTACATAATTTTTAGATGCCACCGGTGTATTACTAATTATGTATTGTACAATAATAATGTATAATTATGTAATAATGTATTATTTGTATTTTTTTAAGCTCTGATGAAGATCCACAAGTAGGAATCTAAACGTTGGCTAAAATAAAAAAAAAAAATATTTAACTAAAAATCCTGACTATTAATCAGCATAAATAAAAAATATTTGTTTACTTTTCTTTGCATTTATTTCGAATCAGTTTCAGAGGAGCATTCGGAATTCTGAGGTATATACGAGTATGTATTGAAGCCAAAAGAAAGCTTCTCTCCAAGTCTAAAGAGCTGTTTTCAAAAATTAATAATAAAGCTTCTGCTTGTAAAATAAGGTTTATTTGAAGCAGTCAAAAATAATTTTATATTACTGATCATTATTTACAGTAAGGATTTTCAATCGAATTTTCTTTATTTGGAGGGTCAAGGTTTCTACCAAAACATGTGGATCTTCGTCAAGGGTAAAATGAAGAAAAAATATATGAGTGACATGTAATAATGTATAATAAATAATGTATTCTAAGCTAAGCGAAATAATGTATCTAAGCTAGAAGATGAAGTAACTGGAGAGTAATTACTTACTCTGGAGTCAACAAGGTAAATATTAGATTTTATTTTATCACGCTAACCAGATATTCAAATATTCATGTTTATTTTTACTATCTTTTATGTAATTAGGTACCCTTAGGAGTATTTATACAAGTACCCATATCATGTATACATATCATCAGTTGAATTTGGTTTCCATTATTTTGTTACTTTTTATTGTTACTATAATAATCAATAATAATTTTATTTGTAATTAATTAATAATCAATTAATTTGGTTAATAATTGATTTTAATTAATTTTTAACTATACATACTATCATAATAATTATAAATGATATTATTCTATAATATATTATAAAATAATAATAATTTATAATCATAATTAATACTAATGGGTTATTCTAAAATTATGGTGGTATAGTGTCACAACGTGATAAATCGACAACCGCCTGAAGGATTTTAAAATTTTTTTTTCTATTTAAGAAAAAAAGAACACTAATGTCTAATTTTCAAGCGGCTAAAGACATGATAACATTCACTAAAATCAACAACAAAGATCTATATGCCACTCCCTAGCCAGTCACAAAGTAGCGGTCATGTACTTTGAAAAATTATTAAACCCTTTTCCGTCACAATAATTCTAAAAAAATCAGGCACCAATCTTATCAGCAAACTTTTAGGATGCAAAAAATTGATCCAGGATTTTAAAAGATTAAATTAATATAATAATATCATATGTTACATTTTGTCACTCCCTAGAACATTACTTTTTTTGAAATCATTATCTTGAAAACTATGAATATAAGTAAGTGTGCACACTTCACATCACTGGTAAGGAGCAAGTGACTAAGCCATCTTTAACTAGAAACATAAGAAAAGATGACTTTGAAATTCCCAAAAAAATTAAGAGCTAAAATACCACCAAAATAACCCTCATATGGAAAATAAACAATTTTATTTCTACTTATGTACGAATATTCTGTATAAATAGGGAAGAATTTATTATGAACCAACTTGGCGAACGTTTTCTGAATTCTCACTATAATTTTTTTTTAATTAAATTGAAATTTTCTAATTCAAATTCCCATGTAATATCATCTGATGGCCTAGAATTGTATGTACTTCGTACCTAACGGATTCTTCTTAATTTTTAGGATTACCAAGGGGTATATAGGGGCCCCCCTTGGTAATCCTAGATTTAAAGCAAGACTGTTGTAAAGCAAGATGTCCTTGTCTCAAGCAAGTGTCTCAGTCATTGTGCACGTAAGGGGACGCACAGTGGCCCAACCTGGGAAAAAACCTCAAAAATGAAAGTAGCCCAAACCTAATTTTTTCTTGGTTTCCGAATACTTGAATACTTGTAGAATGATGGAAAGAATATATTTTTTTAACTAGTTCAAAATTAAAATGTGTGTGTACCAGTAAAATTGAACTGTTTAATGATTGAAAAAATCGTACTTTTCTATCAACATAAAAAAACTTGTCTACTCTGTATAAGATTAACAATAAAATATTCCCCAATACAACAGGAGTGTGTCATCTATATGTGCACTGTTATGGACTAAACATGATATCAATAGTTAGAGAAGAAATTAATTTTCGAAATCGTTGCTGAAATAAGTATGATTTTTTAACTTTGTTGGTTTATAAAAAGTGTGCGTTACGTTGCGTTACGGTCGCAATGGTTTTATATGTAACTGTAGGTAGTAGAGGAACTGTGGTAATTTTCAGCGCCAACTTCGGCCAACTTTGGGCTTTATAAGGATTTAAACCTTTCGCTAGGGTGCGAGTGGCGAAGGCGGATGACCTTGGTGCTATGTATTGTGGATGCTTCCGTGATAGGAAAAGGAAATTGAATTAATAATTTAATATCAAAATATGTAAAGTACTGTATATGCTCAACCCGGTGGTCAGTTTTACCTGAAGGCGACTAGGTCTTGGACATAACCCTTGTAAGTTATTGGGGCCATAAACCTTTGTAAGAAATTCAAAATAAGCAAAGCCTAAGACCGACAATGATGCCGACAAACATCCAGGGAAATACCTAAGAAGATGTTAGAGAAATTTGTGGCCATAAACCCTGGTTTTGCCCAGGCAAAGAGGCCGCTGGGAAACACGTTGAATATGGAAAGGAAGAGAAATTTTAGGCAGCTAGCCAATCGGAAGAAGTCTGGAACCAACCAATCAGGAGAAGTCTGCAGCCAGCCAATCAGAGGAAGTCTGAAGAGAGTGGGGGAAAGAAGACTTATACGGAGGAGTGGAGGAGTCGAGGGGAGAGTTCGAAGGTGGAGTGGGAGGTTCGGAGGAGAGAGAGTTAGGAGGTGGACAGAGGTCGGAGGTGGACAGAGTTCGGGGAGTGTACCAAGAGGGCGAGAGTGGAACGAGAAGGGCAGAGGACCAGATAGATAGGAGCGGCAGAGTCCAGGTAGCCAGACAGACCGAGATGGGATGCTGTGCTGAGTCTGAGAGAGCGTCAGAGATGGCAGGGACTGATCCAGCAGATAGGCCAGAGACAACTCCAGCGAGTGCCCACCAGATAAGGTTAATACATATACAGTACTAGTTGTAATATTGTGTGGTCAGTGTTTATTAAATAATGTTAAATTGCCAGTCAGCATCCAATAACTTAAAATTAAAAGATATTTTACGTGTCAGTAAAATATCTTTATATGATATATTAAAGGGGGTATAAATGATTTACTTAATTGGTCAATAAAATTAAAGATATAGTTCAATCTAGATTTGTTTATTTATTATCATTTACCCTATGCCACAGGTTTATTAAAATAAAATAGAATTGGTAAACACGTCACCTTTGGAAAAGTATCCAATTTACTTTAAGGCGTATTAACTACATTAATTACATATATATTAATTAGATATATCCCGTTTCTGGTAACCCCCACCCGCCTTAGAAAAGCGGGAGACCAGGAACGTAGCAATTAAAATGGCATCCCTTGTGGGGACCGACTTACCAATTTGTTTATATCATTAGTTGACATTTCTTGTTAAATTATACAAAGTGGCATAAGGGAGAATATATGTAAGGTTTGGTAATTTCTTTAATTTAACTACAAATTCTCCAGGATTTCTCTTTCAACAGTTGCTCCGTTTTCTCGTGTTCTCTTGCCTTAGTGTTAACTTAGTGATGTGTGTGAAGGAGGCTGTCCTTATACTTCTTGTTATATGGTCTTATAATAAGTGGCTTGTTTTTTGTGTTATATTTAATCAGTGCTTGCGTTTAACCCTACCGCGGAGGTTTCAATAGATATTAAAGGGATTATATACGCGCACAACATTTTGATATGACTTTGAGGGTAGAAAACGAGAAACTACCACAGCCGAATACGGGGTTGGCTGAAGGAATAGCGATCCCACATCAAGATGCAACTCAGCCACAGACCAGGGAGAAAACAGAAGAAAATGGCCTCAGCCCAGAAGAAATGTTAATATGGCAGCTAATAAAAGAGATGCAGAAAAATCAAGAAGATAGACATAAAGAGCTAAAGGGAATAATAGAAGAGCATAATAAACACCTAAAGGAAATAAATGACGCTCTACACACAACGAATCTGAAGTTGGAAACGTTTTACTAAACCTGATGAAGAAACACAGAAACCACCCTTAGCTGAAAGTGAGGATATGGATGAGAGTACAGAACATGATGCCCATGCCCATAAAACAGTGGAAAATTATAATAATGAACCCCATGCTACCAATCGTATGGAAACTGGACCGAACGAGATTACTGCTCTGGAAAATGTAGAAATTATAAGTGACGAAATTCCGAGGGAAGGAACGGTTTCTAATGCTCAATCAGAAAGTGACATTGAGACTGATTCCGACGGGCAAGATAAGGTTCTCTTTAAAGTTGAAGATGAAACGAAGAATCTTAAAGAAGAAACCATTCAAGAGAATTTACCAATTCCTCAAGCTCAGTTAGAAACTCTTGAATCTTGCCAAGTACGTGAGGAAGTTGATAGGTCCCAAGAAAAGGTTGAAGATGAAGAGAAGGACCGACCTATGGCTATAGAAAATGAAAATAGCCTCCTAGAATTTATAAAATTAATAAACCCGAATAAGCCACCTCCAGGAGATCACTTAAACTCATTGAGTATGATTATGGGGAAATCCCCGTTAAAATACCGAAATTGTCATGACAGGTTCGAAACAAATATTAATCGTCCGATTAGCCTTAGTAGCATAAAAATGGACGTTAAACAAACAAATATTAATCTTAGGGATTCGCGAACTGAGCCTATCACCTTCCTATTTCTACTTTATGACTTTTATAGGAATTATTTGGTCTTGAACCATGTAAAGAGGAAGCGTATACAGTGTTATATTATGACACGGTAGTCTTTATCTCAGTCCAGGGGATAAAAAGGGTTTCCATCTAGCGTCCCTTCCGTTGACGAGCTAATGGGTCCTGGCGAAACCGTCGTCGGATCAACCCGTTCTGGATCAATGTACATATAATTGTAAATATTTTTTGTGAATAGATAGGGCGATTTTGAGCTTAGGTATTTTTAGGTTTAGGATCTTAACTACATACAGTTCGTGATAAACAATTAAGTGGATCTCAGAGTAAATTCATTAGACTCAAATTAAGATAATAAAAAATGAAATTTATTTTACCAATTGAGATTTGATTAATAAATGCAAAATGAAATATACGGTAAATTACCTATGAATGAGAAAATTAATATGTTCAAGTTTAAATTTGCTTAGGTCACGATTGATATCCGAAAATTGTTAGTAAATAGTGAGTTGTGGAGGAACTATTAGTTAAGAAAAATCCTCCTATAGGTCTCTAAGGGACGGGGACTGGCTTAGAATTAAAATAAAATAAATCACAAGTTATTTTCATTTTAATTCTAAAGTACTAAAATAAAATAAAATTATTTTAATTTTAATTCTAAAAAACAAAAAAAAATTGTTTTATTTTTTATTTTAAATAATCAAATAAACTACAACTACAAGTAGGTTGTTTGAAGTTGCACAGTTTCTTTATAGTGTATGGTGATCCTTTGCACTAGAGCTCTCACCCCTGAAAATTGAGGCGGTAAAAAAATAATAGACGGGTTCCTAGCCGCTAGCAACGTAATTATAATAGATATTAGGTTTTTTCCCGATTTCAGCTTTTTTGGACCACTGTGGGACGCCTCGCCTTTCCGCAATGTCCGAGGCGTGCTCTTTAAGCTAGTTTTGGCTTATTGTCACGATCACTTTATTGGAAAATCTATACCTAACATGGCTATCTTACACACTACTCAAGCTTTCTAATTTTCTCGACATTATTAAGGCATTATCCAGTAATAACAAGCTTGTGTCCTCGGGAATAACAAAAAACAAAACAAAAGAGAAGACAAAAAAAAAAAAAAAAAAGAAATATGAATCGAAACTGAGAACGGTCATTGAGCCATTGGAAGGTCATCGAGGATATAACTCAAAGAGAAAGAATAATAGCGAAGAGATTGATGACTCGGTCCATCCAATAAGCCTCAGGGCCGTTAATTCCGTCCTAATCGTTTTGCCTCACCCCCCCCTCGATACTCGCACCCCCCCCCCCCCCCGCGATCGTCCAATGTCATCGCGTATTAACGTGCCCTTCGAAAAATTAATGTGGATTCGGGGAAAGCGCGATACATAACAACCATTTGCTTCGGTATTGCTCCATCGGGTCAATATTTTTCAACATATATCTGTGATTACGTTTATCAATTCTCTATTGTCTTTCGTGATGCAAATTGTCATGTTATTGTAAAGTAACAATCTTCGAATGGTAGTATTATGCTCGTCCTATATAAGAGTGGCCTAACTGAAAAGAAAAAAAAATTACGGTGGGAGATAGTTGAACATAGATGTAATGAAGAAGAAATGGTCGGGGTGCTGCGGTCAAAATAAATAACACTAATATGTAAGTGTCACATATTTTATTTTTGCCGACGTTTCGACCCCAATTGAAGGTCATCATTAGCGCTATCACAGAAATTATATAAACAAATATCAATTGTATGTGACACGTTAAACAAAATTAAATATATTAGATAAAGATAAACATACAAAAACATAGAATTTTAAAAAATGTAAAGTTATAGTTATTGAAACAAGACAATGGTATAAGTAATAAATGAAAATGAGATAAAACGCTAAATAGCTTATCAGAGGTGGTGTGAAATAATATTAAGGTTCCTTTCTACATTTTTCGAAATGTGCACTACCATACTTATTTCGTATACCATATATGATCATAATAACTTAGGCTTCATTGTTTCTGACCATTGCAACCTTTATTATACGGTTTTCACCCTCAATTCAATATTACTTCAAATTACATCAAATAAGCTATTTAGAGTTTTAAATCATTTTCATTTTTTGAGAAAATCGAAAAAAACTTAAAAAGTTATTAAATAAAGTACCCCCTCCCTTTGAGCAGTTTTGATGACATTTTCGCTGTCACATCCCGGGCATATACATAACACTAAATACCCAATTTCAGGTTCGCACGGTTTATAGTTTTTGAGCTTGTCTGTTCACTCACACAAACACACACACACACACACACACACACACACACACACACACACACACACACACACACACACACACACACACACACACACACACACACACACACACACACACACACACACACACACACACACACACACACACACACACACACACACACACACACACACGCACACAGACACGCTACAGGTGGCTATGGCTGCCCTGTTTATCAACAGGCAATGAAAGAGGCAGTTAAACACGCAAGATGAGATTATTACAACTAAATCTGAACCATTGCGAAGCAGCCCAGGACCTTTTCTGGCAAACCATAAGTGAGAAGGGTATTGACGTTGCTGTATTGTGCGAACAGTATAAGAATATGGAAAGTTCCTGTTTCTGGAAGACGGACAAAACCGGAAAAGCAGCTATCTGGGTTAGGAAGGGCCATTATATTCAGGAAACCCAACAAAACTCAACAAATGACTTCGTTTGGATCAAGGTGAGTGATATCTACATCTGTAGCGTCTACGCACCTCCAAGCGCATCACAAGTTGAATTCGAAGAACTGCTCGACAGAATTGTACAGGAACTGCAAGGCTGTCATCCTCTTGTCATTGCAGGAGACTTTAACGCTTGGGCTACGGCATGGGGGAGCAAAGAGACCAATAAGAGAGGCGAATGTGTTCTCGACGTATTCGCTGCGCTCGACGTTGTGCTCTTAAACACAGGTTCCACCCCTACATTTACTAGAAATGATCGCGCTTCGATTGTTGATCTGACGTGTGTTAGTCCATGCCTTGTTTCTGACAACAAATGGCACGTAAGCGATCTCTATACCCACAGTGATCACCGAGCAATCTGTTTCGAAGTCGAAGTCCCTGGTACCATGAGGAAAACATTCAAAACGAGACGATCAGTGTGGAACCATCGATCATTTGACCGAGAATCGTTTGTCATAATGATGGAGGAAAAACTCACATTACTCGGACCGGTAGAGGAAAGGGTCATACAACTAATGAAGCTTATCACTAACGCCTGTGATGCTTCAATGACCAAGACACCGAGAACAACCCGTCACATACCGGTGTATTGGTGGAGTCAAGATATCGCCGCCCTCCGGAAGACTTGTCTCCGTACAAGAAGGCTAACCCAAAGAGCGAGAGGTCGTCCGACATATGAAGCTCTGAAACAGGAACATCGGGAGGCCAAAAGGTACCTTGTCAAGGCAATTAAAGAGGCGAAGCGTAAATGCTGGAGGAAACTCTGCGAAGAAGTAGATGAGGACACGTGGGGAAGGCCATACAAAATAGTTATGGCAAGGCTGAAAAGCTCAAGCTTATCGCCACCAAGCTCTCCTGACCTATTAGAGAAAATAGTTTCAACGCTCTTCCCAACAAGACCAGAAGTAGTTTTCGATACAATACCGTATTTAGAACGGGACCAAGTACCGGAAATCACGCAAGAAGAGCTTGAGATAGCTTGTTTCAAAGTAGGGGATAACAAAGCCCCAGGACCGGACAATGTTCCAAACTTTGTCCTAAAAACAGCCGTCAGAATCAGACCAGAACTCTTCCTTGACTTGTACAATTCTTGTCTCCGTGAAGGGATATTTCCTGTTGATTGGAAGAAGCAGCAATTGGTACTCCTGCCGAAGGGTAAGGGGTCGCCTGATGACCCTACATCCTATCGTCCAATCTGTCTTCTAAACACTGCTGGTAAAATTCTGGAGAGGATTGTATGTAATAGAATTACAGAGCTTATTGAGGGAAGTCGAGGACTATCTGAAAAACAATATGGTTTTCGGAAAGGTAGGTCAACAGTCGATGCAATAGACTTCGTGATAAAGTCAGCCAGAGAAGCCACTGCCGGAAAAAGGTGGAGAAGGGGTGGAAAGAAGTATTGCGCAGTGATAACGCTAGACGTCAAGAATGCGTTTAACTCAGCAAGATGGGATTGCATCATGGAAGAGTTGCGTAAGAAAAAACTTCCACAGTACCTCCTTAAAATTGTCACCAATTATTTTTCAGACAGAATCCTGAGGTATGAAACAGATGCAGGACCAAGAACCTACAAAATAACAGGAGGCGTTCCCCAAGGTTCTGTATTAGGACCGCTGTTATGGAATGTTATGTACGATGCCGTGCTCAGACTTCCTATGCCAGAAGGAATTACCACGCTGGGATTCGCAGACGATCTTGCGATTATTGTTCGTGGAAAGCTTTTGGAAGACATAACGTACAAGGCCAATAGCGCAATATTTAATATTCGCCAGTGGCTCTCGTCCGTGGGCCTACAACTAGCTGATCACAAAACTGAGACTGTACTTATTACCAGCAGGAAAGTGAGGGAAAGGATCAATTTGAGCGTTGGAGAGATCGACATCCTCTCAAAGCCATCCATTAAATACTTAGGTGTGCGGATTGATGCCAGGATGCGGTTTGATGAACACCTGCAAGAAGTCAGTATGAAAGCAGTGAAAGTAGCGAACGCACTGGCTAGAATCATGCCAAATATTGGTGGGCCAGCGCAAAACCGGAGAAGGCTCCTTGCTAATGTTACCAACTCGGTGCTTTTGTATGCTGCTCCAGTTTGGTTACATGCCTTCCAAGCGAGGTCATACTCTCGTAAGGCGATTAGTGCACATCGAAGAAATGCCTTACGCGTCGCAAGAGCATTTCGCACTGTGTCGTATGATGCCGTGTGTATCATCGCCGATATGACTCCAATAGACCTACTGGCCGAAGAGCGTGGCAGAATCTACCGCAGAAAACGGGAAGAGCCAGAAGCACACTGGCTAACGATAACAAAAGACGAGAGAAAGGAAACTCTTCGCAGATGGCAGAGGCGCTGGGACTCATCATTATCTGGAAGGTGGACAAACCGCCTGATACCAGATATTGCATCGTGGGTGAATCGCACACATGGAGAGGTTGATTATTTCCTTACTCAACTGCTCTCTGGACATGGTTGCTTCAGGGCATATCTCTATCGGTTCAAGCTGGAAGAAGAATCATCATGTACCACCTGCGCTCCATTAGATGAAACAGTGGAACATGCTTTCTTCGCATGCAAGAAATTTACTGGGGAGAAGGGTGAATTAGATATGGTGCTGGGTAAAAGATCCACACCGGAAAATCTGGTACAGCTCATGTTGACCAGTCAAGAGAACTGGAATGCTGTTTCAGATTATGCCGCGAGAATAGGAGGAAAATTGAGAGCTCAGGAGCGAGAGAGAAGGGGTCAAGTACCAGGAAGGGTACAGTAGAGAAGTAGGCGCCTAGCCATCCTGCCCACCGCGAAGTAATGCCTGCCAGCAGTTCCGCGGTGTGGCATCGCAGAGTATGTAGGAGGTTTTTTAGTGAGTAGGAATCTCACACTGTTGTGGGTTTAACCCCCACTTCGTCTAATGAAAGATTTTTCCCCTACAAATAAAAAAAAAAAAAAAAAAAAAAAAAAAAAAAAAAAAAAAAAAAAAAAAAAACACACGCACACAGACAGACCGTTTCGCGGGACTTGGTTATTTGGACTCAGGGGACCCCAAAACGTGTATTTCCGTTGAAAACCGGAAGTCGAAATTTTTCACGATCGCAATACTTCCACTTACTATATATTTCATATATAGGTAAGTGAAAGTAAAAAGATATGATTAAATAGTATATGATAATATGATTAAACTTATTGTTGGAACAAACTGTTCCAGTACGTGTTTGTGATTGTTCTAGTACATGTTCCTTACTATTCGAGTATCTTCTACGCTTAACAGGAACTTTAATAGATTGTTCTAATTCACAATACATATAAGGAGCGATTGACTGGAGAATTAGTCTGGCTCTGAACATGGTTACGTTTGTGTTACAGTGTCGTTACATGTTGATACTTTTTGGGACCTTTTTGGTCCCAATAAAACTTAACCTAACCTTCTTTATAGTCTTGCAATATATTCTTAGACTGAAAATTTGACGGGACAAATTGACAAATTGAACGGGAACGAAGTCTTAGCAGTATAAAAATTTCTAATTAAATCGAAATAGTAAAAAAGAGTAATTAAATCGAAATATTAATAAAATTAAAAAAAAAAAAAAGTTAAAATCGAGCGTAGTCCTCGGCTCAAAAGGTAGAGGCTAAATATCGGTGATGTAAATTGGATGAGGCCAAAAATAGAGGGGTAGGTGCGGAAATAATATTAAAAATCGGTATAACCGCTCTTACCCACCCCCTTAACCCTAATTTATGACTTGGGTTATCATACCTCGAAAGCATACAAATTGAACGAGAGCGGAGTGTTAGGCAGTATAAAAATTGCCAATTAGATCGAAAGAGGATGAAAGACTACTTGAATCTTAATAAAAAAAAAAAAAAAAAAAAAAAAAAAAAAAGCCACAGCTCTAAAGGGTAGAAGCTAATTATCGGTGATGGAAATTGGATGAGGCCAAAAATAGGGGGTAGGTGCAGGTCAGAAAAAACTGACCTGAGGTCTAAAAAAACTTAGAAAAAACTGATAATAGTATTGATTGACAAATTTCCGAACTGAAATGCAAAAAGAGCCTTCTTAATATTTATACTCAGAAAAAGTTGATGATGAATTTGTACAAAACTTACGAAACATCCACCACCTTGTAAACAATAAAATAAATTTAAGACTGAAGTTGGAATTTGTCTATTAATTTGTCGTCACTTTATGCTACAAAGGCTGATCGGACGATGCTATAGTGCAATATCTTATATTCTTGCCTCTCCAGGCAAGTGAATAGGTGAAGGCCAACTGAAGTTCAGCTGACATGGGGCCAAGAGGCATCGGCCAATGGTAGGCCTGGAAAATTTATTAGCCGCCCAGTGAGGACTTGATTGATCAAAGCAGCAGCCAATAAAATTAAGCAGTGGGCGGTGCTTAGTCTTGAGTAGGACGAATCAGGATCTATCTTTACCTTCCTCCACAGTTCAAATTATTTAGTTTTGTGTTTATTGAACAGTTAAATATTAATGATAGCCAATTTCAAACATGAAAGAAATACATCGTGGTATTTATTTGATATTTGAAATTAATGAAACAATATGTTTAAGAGGTCTGATCTACGTTAGAAAGATCAAAATATAACGGCTTGGATCATTGCGAAGTATCTGGAAGAATTGTAAATTCGTCTATTTCAGACACATGGCCTATTCCAGGGTGAAGTCAGCCTTATAATAGCGGTGAAGAGAAAATAGTCAAAATTTAATATTGACAGTTTATAATATACCGTTTACCGTTAACAGTTTACAGTTGGTATCATAATTTACAGTTTTTCACTGCATGCAATTAACAGTTTACTGAAAGGCAAATTTAATATTACATGTAAGTATCTTTATTATGAATACTTTTGCTTGTATCTTTATACTGTCTACGGTATTTTATTGTTTATTATACTACTTTTTCTATAATAAAAAAATATACCTATATTATTCCCTTTAAGTATAAAAATTCACAATTAATGTAAAGATCCTTCTGGTAATTGAAGGTAAATGTAACTGTGAACAGAAATTTTTACAGAAGTGTGAATAGAAATTTACTCCTAAGTATGAATAAAAACAATTAAATTCTATAATGTTTAAAGAAATCTAAAACTAGTTTCTACCGAAATGGTTCAGCAGTTATTTTTTGTATAAGACGAATCCAATTTCTTGTTCTCTTACTTTATCCTGTCGACATATTCTTCAAATTTTGTTATTTGGCATAATTTATGATGATCTACAACTTTAATATGGTCCAATAAATTGTGATATTACATCATATTTGATTATTTAATATTTCATTTATATTATAGTAAGAAAACACAAGCAAATCAAAATTGTAATATTTAGATGTCTAAAATTTAATCGTTCTGGGTATACTCATCTCTCCTTATAAACTTTGTGTTTCTTTGTAAAAGATAAGTGCCCTTTTTTTTTTTTTTTTCAGTTTGTGTTCTATCGGTTCCTTTAGAGCTAAATAGCATTGATTTTTCCTGTTAAAGTATTAACATAATAATAAATCCTCTCTTAGATGCGATATCGAATTCAGCCCAACATTATAAAATTTAAAATACATGATAAAAAATATTGTCTCACATTAGTTAAAAAAATGAGAAACAAGTTAGTTTCAAGTTTATGGAATCTTGGGGTTAGTAAAATAAAAAAATATTTCCGTCATTCTTATATTTCCGTCGTAATCTGTTGACGATCATACAGAATGAAAATATATCCACTGTTCTATAAAGTTTAAATTTTTCGACTTAATGGAATTTTATCCTTACGTACAGATATAGCTCGAAAAGTCATTCTATAGTAGAAATATTACCTAAAACTTTCTGTAGATATAATATCAAAATGTTGGCTCATATTACAGTTTTTGTTTCATTTTTCATTTTTATTGAAAGAATTAATACATTCTGCCACAATTTAGGGCATTGATATTGGAGCTGTATGTGGACTCATTCAGACAATAACTATTAACAAATGTACATTAAAAAAAATAATAATCTATATAAATAAAGATGAAATTCTGTTTGTTATATCCAATATTATATCCACTGTTCTATAAAGTTTAAATTTTTTGACTTAATGGAATTTTATCCTTACGTACAGATATAGCTTGAAAAGTCATTCTATAGTAGAAATATTACCTAAAACTTTCTGTAGATATAATATCAAAATGTTGGCTCATATTATTATTTTTGTTTCATTTTTCAGGATTTTTTTTTTTGAAAGAATTAATACATTCTGCCACAATTTAGGGCATTGATATTGGAGCTGTATGTGGACTCATTCAGACAATAACTATTCGCAAATGTACATTAAAAAAAATAATAATCTATATAAATAAAGATGAAATTCTGTTTGTTTGTTTGTTCTTTATAGAAATCCATAGCATTTGTCCTAAATTCTCCAAACTTCGCTCAGTGGTTCTTTCATACCAGGTGCGAACACCTGTCCATATTAAAATTGCATAACTTCAGCCAATCTCTGGGTATATTCTTTATTGTTATAAAAATCGTTTTGATCTCGCTTTACATTGGTTTTTACGAAATCGATCGTTTGAGTCGATAAAAGTCTCAGTTTATATATTTAAAAAAATAAAATTCTCTGGGTGAAACCGTTATATACAGCTAGTAATAAATAAAATGTAAACCTCGAAGAAGGAAAGAAAAGAAAAAAATAATAACAATCACAAAAATGAAATGAAATTACAGTCTCACATCCATACCTATTTCTCAAGAAGGTTTGATAAAATATAAAAATAAGTAAATTCTTTTTTATGGTATTCAAACGTTGTCCGTTGTCAGGGGGTTTGTCCGTTGAAAGAAGTCCCCAAAGAAGGGACATGGACCTATAGGTTGGCCTTAAAGCCAATAATACATTAAACTACGCCGCTTGGAGGAGTGCCAACCTGCTCCATTGATACCTAGGTTATTTATGATCTCGATAAAGGAGCCGGAGTTATATATTTCTTGTTCCAGGCATTTAGTAGAGTGTAGGGGGGGAGGGTTGATTCCAGTGCAGAGTCAGCCCCTGTCTCAGGATTAGAGTTCCTTCCTGTGTGTGTTAGTTCCTACATCCGGGAATATCTTCTTTATTTTATTGTAACGTTAAAAGAAAAGAAAAAAAAAAGACCAATCATATGGTTTAGAATAGTTCCATAGGTTACGACACTATGGTCCCATTCAACCAATAATAAAATGTCAAGGTAGGTAATATTTACCTACTTAAATATAGTCACTTCCTTTAAAATGAAGGCTAAATATCGTCATATGTTTCGAAACAGGCTTATCTATTCTTAATTTTACAATCCACTCTTTAAGTAGCTTTCTATTTTTTGGAAATAAATGGAAAGACACGTCTTTTGATTTTTTAATTGAACACTATCTATCTAGATATATTTTGGTGGGGCAATCAACTAAAATGTTATTATGCCCTTCAATGTTGTTTTACATCTTTATTTTTTGGAAACAAATGGAATGACACACCTTATGATTTTCTGACTGTTATAATCATCCTATCGTAAAAAAAAACAGTTGACTATTACCCGCCTCTTATTTTATTATTATTGGTGTCTAACGAGCTGGGATATTCTTCGGCGGGATTTTACGGGGGAATTTTTTTAGTTTTTTTAGATGCGTTAATTTCATTTAATCCTCTGGAATTGGGAGCAGAAGAAGTGATAAAAAAGAAATTATTATGGTTTAAGGTCTGGTTATGAATGGTTAAGTTGGTCTGAGAAAGTTAAATGCGCCTTCAACCGTGTTTTCAATTCTTCTGAGCAATTGAAAAAATATTTAAAAGCATTAAAATTTTGCATAATTATTTGTTAAGACTCATGTTATAGAGAAAGAGCTTTGTTTGTTTGTTTGTTTAACGTAAGGTGGTTACAGCTCAAATGAATCAATACCCAGATATGCTTACGCCGTTAGAATCAAAATGGCAAAAACTACAATATAGTCACTAGTTAATAGTTTTGTTCGCGTAAGGCGAAAGTGACCGTATTCTTTTATGGAGGGGATAATTGTTTTAACCCAGGAAGAAAGCTACTTTTTAGTAATAGTTTCAGTTCTATTTGTTTGTTTGTTTGTTTAACGTTCTTTTTTATTATGCCACTAAGGCTAATCGGACGATGCTACGATAATAGATAAGTTCGCGCATGGTACGAAGGATGTGTTGCATGAACTATACATGGAAGGTACGACCATCAAAGAGGTTGAAGGTTCATTTTGATAAGAAGGAGGAAGGAGATAATGAAATGAGCGGGAGGTAGTGGGGGGGGGGGTTGAAGCCGGATGAGCGGGAGTCCAAGGCGTTACATAAATAACAAGGCGTTAGATAAATAACAAGATGCCGGACATAGCCTGCTATTTATATGCTAATGCCTGATCGATATTAATCCCAATACTTCACCCCCCCCCCAACGTGAGGTCCGGTCTCGGAGGGTTGTGTACACGCTTGTTATATTTTAATAATTAATAAAACAACCTTTCAGTTTGGGAACAAGCAATATAATGAATATTTTATAAACAATTCAAATAATCATATGCCATTTATCGACACATGATCGATACCTCGACCTAACACCTCCCCCTTTAAGCCGGAGGCTGATCGCATCTCGCTGCAGTCTTGATAATTTGATCCGCGTGACGCGTATGGACTTTCCTAGATTCCTCCTCTTCGACTAAGTACATCCTGCGTCCTAGGACTCCAACGATTTTTCCCTCAGTCCAGGTTCTTTTATCAGCCCCTCCGTCGTAAGTTCTTACATAGACCTTTTCGCCTTCTTTGAAATAAACTCGACGGCCCGTGTTGACCGAATCTTCCTTCTCCATCCGGCCCCGGCCCATCTCCTTTAATGCATCCAGCCGAGTTCGGATCTCACGACCTAGCATCAGCTTCGCCGGCGTCTCTCCCGTCGTGGCGTGAACTCCGGTCCTGTAGCGGAACAGGTAACAGCTTACGACAGAACACAAAGATTCGTTACCTTGCCTGGTCTTAAGGCACTTCTGTAAGCCCTTTTTAAAACTCTTAACTGCGTTTTCAGCAGCACCATTGCTGGAGGGATGGTATGGGGGCGTTTTCATTGCCTTGATGTTGTTTCGCTTACAGAAATCTTCGAAGACCACTGAACGAAACTGAGGACCATTATCCGTCACAATAATCCTTGGTAAGCCAAATCGAGCGAAAACTTGCTTAAGTTTATCTAGAGTGCACTCAGCAGTCGAGCCCGTCATGCTAAAAACTTCGGGCCATTTAGAAAATGCATCCGTTATTATTAAAAAGGTTTTTCCCTTGATAGGCCCCAAAAAATCTACATGAATTCTTTCAAAAGGGCGAGAAGTTGCGGGCCACTTTGCTGGCTCCATCTTCACGGGTTCATCTCTAAATGACATACAGATCCGACACCGCTTTACATAGTTCTCAATATCAGAGTCGAGTGATGGCCACCAGAAATAAGAACGCGCCCTAGACTTCATCCTGCTCATGCCCTCATGCGTCTCATGTAGCTCATCCAACAAAGCGGGTCTTAACTTCCACGGTATAACGATCCTATAGCCCCACATTATTACGCCCTCTTCCACACTCAACTCGTTCTTACGTCGAGCAAACGGCTTCAATGACTCTTCGCAGTTATTGGGCCACCCCTGACGGATAAAATCATACACTTTGCTCAGCTGACGATCTCGACGAGTATTAATTTTAATTTTGCCCCAGTCCACAGAAAAATTCTCGTTCAGCCAGTTAACGTAATCCATGTGATGATGTTCCGGTGGAGCCCTCCCTACCGGAAGTCTAGAAAATCCATCCGCTGGATTAGAACCGCTTTTGGTATATTGAACTGCAAAGTCAAAGCCGGACAGATAAAAAGCCCACCGCTGAAGTCTTCCCGCTGCCATCTCCGGGATACCCCTCTTTTCTCCAAACAATGCTACCAGCGGCTGATGGTCTGTGACCAAGATAAATCTGTTTCCCATCAAATATTGGTAAAATTTGGAAATACCCCAATAAATAGCTAAAGCTTCCTTATGGATGACAGAGTAATTTTTCTCGGCAGCATTCAATAAACGAGATGCATAGGAAACGGGTTTTTCTTCTCCAGAAGGAAGTACGTGAACAAGTACTGCACCCAACCCATACCTCGAAGCATCACAGTACAGCTTAACGGGTAACTTTGGATCGAAACAACTCATTGTAGAACCCTCCGCGACTTTATTTTTAGCTGTTTCAAAAGCGATTTGGCACTCAGAAGTCCAATTGAACTTGGTACCCTTTTTTAATAATTTATAAAGGGGACACATTATGTCTGCCAGACCCGCGACGAATTTCCCATAGTAATTTATCACCCCTGCAAATGATCGAACTTCCGAAGGATTTTTGGGTACCGGTAAATCAAGAAGAGCTTTTAATTTTTCCGGATCCGGTTTAATTCCAGCACTGGAAATGATGTGGCCCAAATACTTTATTTCTTTTTGAAAAAACGAGCACTTTTTCACGTTCAGAGTAAACCCGGCCTCCAGAAGGCGTTTAAAAACTTCACGTAAGTTCAAGTTTTTCATATGTTCCTCACGAGTCCTGCCTGAAATTATGACGTCGTCCAGAAAATTTATAACCCCCTTTAAGCCCTGTAAAATCCTTTGAACAGTTCTTTGAAATACTGCTACAGCTACCTTTGGTCCAAAAGTTAGCCTATTTACTTTAAAAATACCTTTGTGAGTGGACCATGCCAAGATCATCTTCGATTCCTCATCTAGCTCCAGCTGGTTATATGCCCTAACAAAATCAATTTTTGAAAAATAAACGCCTCCTTGAAGGGCATCCCAAACTTCTTCAATGCGAGGTAGGGGAAAATTTTCATCTTCTAAACAAGGGTTAACCGTGATTTTGTAATTAGCACACAACCTAAGCGACCCATCTGGCTTTAAAACTGGAACTAACGGCGTACCCCATTGGCTGTGATCAACTCGGCTAATCAATCCCAAATTCTCCAATTTCTCTAATTCTTCATCAACTTTTTCCCGAAAAGCAAAGGGAATAGGTCGGGGTTTGCAAAATTTTGGTTTTACATCGGATTTCAAACGTAATTTTACTTTATCAAACTTGTAACAGCCTAACTCTTCTCGGAAAAGATCCTTATATTCCGCGAGTAAGCTATCTAAGCCCACTGTGTTGATCTCCTCATTAAAATTTATTCCTTCAAGACGCAAGCCAAAAATTTTAATCCAATCACGTCCCATTAAACATATGGATCCCTTGGGAACAACTACTATTTGCCCTTCCGCTTCTTTTCCACGCCAGACCACTTTGCCCTTTATTATACCAATCGGCGTAAGAACCTCTCCCCCGAATGCTTTTAATTTAATATCCGTCTTAAGTAATGGTAGATCACTGAAGGTGGACCTATAAACATGTGATGGCATAATTGTTAACCCAGCACCTGTATCCACTTCTAACCTTAATGGTTTCCCTGCGAAAATAACGTCAGCCATCAACGGAGGAACTGAGATTTCGGAATTCACCTTAAATACCTCTAACCGTGACACCGAGCTATCGGGAACCTGGTCATCCTCAAGGTGGTTCTTCCTACGTGTCGGACCCTTACAGACGTTCGCCAAGTGCCCTTTTCTTCCACATTTGTGACACTGGTATGACTTAAATCTACATTTCTCAAATGAGTGATTTGACTTACCACACGCTTTACACTTTCCATTACCATTGTGGCGGCGTATATCGACCATTTTATCCACCTCCTCCGAAGGTTTGACCTTTCCCTTTTCCGAAGCCTCCCTTTGTAAGGCCAACTCATAAAAGTCAAGGAATGACTTGTCATCCGGATTCAGCTCGCACAACCTATCTAAAATAGAATTATTAGAAAGGCCGCAAACAAATCTATCTTTCAAAATATTTTCTTGGCTATTGCCAAATTTACATAAAGCCGCGCAGTTTTTTACGCGCCTGTACCAATCAGCGATAGATTCATTTAGGCCTTGCGACAATTCATAAAATTTAATCCTTTGCCTGAAAACAGAAATTCGTGAAACGAACTGCCTCGACATAATCGAGCACAGTTCCTGATATGACTTTTCCTTTGGCAGAGCTGGATCACAAAGATCCCGCAGGCATCGATAACCATCTTTTCCTATTATGCTAATCAAAATAGATACCTTTTTTTTTTCGTCTATGTTGTTTACAATGAAAAATTCGTCTAGACGCTCTTGGTACATCCGCCAGTCGTCCTTTTCCACGTCGAACTCGCCGGGTGGCGGTAGAAGGAACCCCGCTGGCGCGAAACCCGAAGCTGAAGAATCGCCTCCCTTCCGAGGTACTCTAGCTTCTTCCTCTTCCGCCCAGTCATCTTGCCTCCTAGCCGCACGCGTGGTTTTTCTCGATGACATAAACCGCCTCGTCGCCAATTGTTATATTTTAATAATTAATAAAACAACCTTTCAGTTTGGGAACAAGCAATATAATGAATATTTTATAAACAATTCAAATAATCATATGCCATTTATCGACACATGATCGATACCTCGACCTAACAACGCTCTTTTAGCAGAGGAAAGGAAAAATATCACGAGAGGGAATATATTCGGCTGGATCAATGTATAACCTATATCCTCAGTTCCTCAGTATATGATTATATGTTTGTTTCTTTAACGTCACTTTATGCCACAAAGGCTAATCGGACGAAGCTACAGTGGGAGTCCTAAATTTTGCCTAAACAGGTATAATTAGGGTAGGGTCTTTAACGAGTACCTGACATCGTATAGGCTCGGGACCTCCATTTTACGCCCTATCCGAGGGACGGCATGGCTAAGGATTTTTTTACTCCCATTAAAAAATCTTAGGGCCACCGCTGGGCGCGAACCTGCGACCTTTAGTATTGTTGGTTGCCATGATAACCACTGTACCACAGGTGACAACAGAAAAAGAGCTTTAAATAGCCAATATCATCAATTCTATTGTATATAAAAAATTATAGTTGATATTGAAGAATTCCATTGATTTTGTTTCAAACAAGCGTTCAAAAGACATAACCTTGGAAACAGCCTCAAGTAATCTCCAGAATTCCTTGGAGTAATAATTTGTAGAAATATACAAAAACAAAATAATTTTTTCCTCTAATTCCTAAATAAAGCATTATCCGACACATGTCCCTTGGAACTTTTTTGCTCAGAATCAAATTTACAAAAGATCACAAAATAAGTTTCTATTCCATTATTTACGGAACACACTATATATGATGACGATTTACCTAATATACAGGGTGTTCAGAAAGAGTATTCGTGTTTTTGTTATTGTGATAAGAGGTTTTTTGGCCCAAGAACTTCAAGAGTTTTAAGGATATAACTCTAGAACATGGTTTCCTCAAGACGGGGCCACTTGCCATACTTCAGACTTATCAATTACAGACAACGGTAAACGAATTATTCCAAAACAAAGTGATTTCTCGTAGAGGCATCATTAGCTGCCCTCCTAGGAGTCTCGATCTCAGTCCTCTTGACTTCTTTCCGTGGGGATACCTGAAAAGTAGGGTATACGAAAAGAAACCGAGGAATCTTACGCAATTGAAGCAAAATGTCAGAACAGAAATGACGGCAATCTCAGGAACAATGTGTCAACGCGTTTTTAGAAATCTGCGTTTGAGATTCGAGGAGTGCCAGCAGCGTTATGGTGGACACCTAGACAATATTGCTTTTTCTAAATAAATTTCCAGTTCATTGTGTTCGAATAAAACGTAAACATCCTACTTGATATTCTATATTTGAGATTTTATTCAACTTTCATACCCCGAATACGCTGTTTGGACACCTTGTACTTAATGTAACACTAACTTGGGTTAAATATTTTAATTCAAAGGAAAATAGTAATTTACAATACCCCGAAATAATTAACAGGTTACAATAATTATCACTTTGTATCACAGAGATAACTATACAACTTGAGCTTCAGAACAAGACTAACTCTCCATATCATTGCTTCTTATATTTAGTCGTAAGAAAAACTACATGAAAAGTTCGAGGCCAGCGTAAAATGTACTCGATATCGTAGTCACAAACATGTACTATGACAGTTTGTTCCAACTGTTCGTCCTATGAAAAAGTTTAGAACTGTTCTAAACCACACATTTTGTGTTTTGTTTCACGTTACACTTATATTGTAAAATTATTATTATTTGTTTTTAGTTTAAGTAGGATGAAGTGAGTTACAAAGGAGTTCTATCTCACGGTGAGCCAACTTTACGAAGGTAAGTTGAAGAGGAACTTGATGAGCTATGATGAAGTTAGGTCAAGGATGTAAGGCGATATGATAATAAAATTAATATATTGTGATAGTTGTTGACTGTTGCGAAGTTAAACAGAAAGAGGAGAGGACGGAGGAAGGGAGTTATGGCAGTGACCTCGGCTGGCGGCTGCCTCATAGCAGCTGATGTATGAAGGTCCCAAACCCTCCACCCCCCCCCCCCAACCACTCCCTGCCACCCCCGGCCACCCCCTCTCGCCACCCCCCTTAAACCACCCCCATCCCCCCCTAACCATCCCCGCCCACTCAGGTCCTAACTTGCTCTAATATGGCCTCATTCCCTAATTCAACTTTTAGCACTTCCTTCCTACCTTCTCGGCCAGGAGTTGCAATTTTCACAGAAACAAAAATACTCCTGGGGGGAACTATTAAACCGCTGGGGACTATTAAACAGAAATAACACAAGTCAAGGCAAGATTAATGTAAAAATTGATGACAGCGCCAATGTAGCGCCAGCGATGTATGTATGTATAGCTTGTATATATACAGTACAATCTTGATAATCCGACACAGATGGGACCAGACAACCGCCAGATCATCAATAATTTCGGGATTACACTGGTCGACAAGGTTTTTTTTACAAGAGATCTGAATAGTGAATCTAGTGGCATTTTCCATCCTGAATTCAGATATGTAGTCAGAATTTTCCCATCAGGCATAGTTTTTCTGTAAAAGCTACTTTTCAAAATATGATTTTAGCGTTTTCTTTGACCTGTCATAGGAACCCTTACCTCATATGTAGCTATTTTACTCAAGCTGTATTATTGAAATTATTTGCAATGTCATGCTGAAGCGCAATAAAACATGACTGTGCAGGTTCATTGTTGTTGTTTAGACATGTTCAGACCTCTTTGGCATTGTGATGTGTCAGTATTGAGCTGACTGTGAGATTGTTGAGTAGTGAAATATTTCCTTCCTTTCTGTTTAGAAGTGTATTGTGTATGTTGTGCATGTTGTATTTCTTTATTTTTTCATCATGCCAAGAAATTGTGTAAATCATACAGATAATTTCTGCTATATTTGTGGTGAGCTGACCTTCAAGTCTCAGAGGCGAAATTTGACCCCACTTGTAAAGAAGTGTTATAAACTTTACTTTGGCTGTCAAGTTGGTGATTTTGATAAGAGCTGGGCCCCAAATACATGCTGTGTTTCGTGTGTTAGACTGCTGACTGGGTGGAAAAATGGTACACATTATATGCCATTTGCAATTCCCATGATTTGGAGGGAACCGAAGGATCATTTAACTGACTGTTATTTTTGTTTGACAAATATTAAAGGAATCACATCTAAAACAAAATATACAGTGAAGTATCCGAATTTGCAATCTGCAATGAGACCTGTCTTACACAGTGAAGAGTTCCCCGTACCAGTATATGCAGATACAACCTTAAGTGATAACTCTGGTTCTGACCTGACTGAAACTCCAAATGATTCAGATGAAAATAAAAATGATCTTACATATGAAGCCAGTAGCTGTTCATCAGAACCATACTTTCCCAATCAGCAAGACCTTAGTGACCTGATTCGCGATTTAAATCTGTCTAAACAGCAAGCGGAAGTTTTAGCTTCCAGACTCAAAGGGTGGAATCTACTCCAGAGAGAAGAGGTACCAAGGCAAGTGGAGTTCCAATATGCTGGCTGACGACTGTTGGACTAAAATGAGAGACGTTCCAGATGCAAAATATACCCGAAAATCACTATCTCCCACTTTCTAGGTAAGTCAGAATCAGTAGTTATAATTTTGAGTCAGATAGCTAGTTATGGATTTTTTGGAATATTATAAAAAATTCAAATGAATATCACACAAAACTCCTGCCCGATGGGGAAAAACTGTAATTATATTTGAATTCAGCACGAAAAATACTTTTAGAACCTGTTATTTTAATTCTTGTGAAAGAAAAAAAGTTAAATTTTTTCTACCAGTGTTATCGGAAGTAAACTAAAAAAAACGTATTAAAATGTAATATTTTTACTATAATATAATATTTATATTTGTACATTTCTACATATAAAACAAAATACTACATACATACGATGAATACGTTCATATTAAATGAACTACTATGAAACGTAATCATTAATTCTTTTTTTTTCTTTAAAATTTTTATCGAAAACGAACTGTTTCAACTTTTTGAGCACTAACCATTTTGACATTGAATGTGTCGTTGTTAGTGACAGTACGGTGAGTTGAAACATCCTGGTCATGGCAATCTTTGTATTCATCCGTGGATCGAATTTGGCTGAGGATTTCGTCGTCAAATAGGGATTGAAAATTTTCTTTGTTTGTGCTTTTAAGCCGTTCTGTGAAATCCTCATTTGATAGGTTAACGCTCAGTTCACATTTGTTGGAAAACTCTTGTAGAAATTGTGAAGACAATTGTAGAGTTGAGCTTGTAGAATTACCTTTGTCGGAATCGTCAATCGCGTCATTAGAGTTCAAACAAGGGGTGTATTGGCTAGATATTTTGATTTTTGTAATTAATTTTTATTTGCTGGATTGCATTTTGAACAAAGTGATGCATGAGGTGTCGTGTTTGGGGGCTTGCATTTGTGGTCATGCGAGTTCCTCTTCTTTTGGGGGACCGCCATAGTGCCGGATTACCGAACGTGCCGGTGTAACCAACCGCCGAATTATCGAGATTGTACTGTACTATAAATTATCAGGTAGCGTAAGAAGGTGCCAAAAAACGAATATAATATTGATATTTAACAAATATAAATAGCAGAGTAAGGTCAGCATCTACCACAGATAATCTATATCTTTATAAAAATCCATACAGTTTGTCCTAAATTCTCCAAATTTCGCTCACTCACTCGAACACCTGTCCATGTTAAAATTGCATAACTTCAACTAATCTCTGGGTGAATTCTTTATTGTTGTAAAAATCGTGAAGATCCCACTTGAAATTTTTTTTTTTTTTTTTTTTTTTTTTTTTTTTTTTTTTTTTTTTTTTTTTTTTTTTACGAATTCAACCGTTTGAGTCGAAAAAAGTCTCATTTTATAGATTTAAAAAATGAAATCCCTGGGTGAAACATGTATATACAGCTACTAAATGATATAATATAAATAACAAAAAATTACTTCGCTCCTAAAATTTTATATTTTCTCGCCCCTATTCTCTTATATGAATGTGGGAACATGAAAGTAGACCATATGAATTAAAAATAATTATAATAAAAGGCCAAACGAAACCGACACCACCAATTGCCCCTGCATCCGTCACTCCTTTCCAATCCTAACTCAGGATCAACCCTCAAAGAATCCTTACACCTTTGTTTTGGTCTAACCTTCCCATTTTCCCGTTTATAATTATATACTAAAAGTATAATCAATTAAAGATTATCTTGTGCTACATTTTTACTTTCACTTACTTATATATGAAACTAGCATTCTCCTTCGCGGCTTCGCCCGCGAGCCTTTAAAATCAATTCTGTGACCATTATCTTGGTATTGATCTAATATAATATGTTAACTGATGTTAAGGAGATTTAGTAGAATTTGAGCTTCCGGTAGGTGAACTGTTGGAGGGGGAAGCTGCCGGCTCGGTAGAAGAGACGGAGACGCGCAATGGAGAGAGTTCACTAAAACCGCCGAAACAAAAAATGACTTACTCGTCGTGAACGCTTCATTTTTCGGCTGTAAAACATGGTTTTCGACGCCCTATATGGCCTTTCGAGTTAAACTCGTCGTATCAAATTCTTTAAAATGAGTTCTAATTAGATGTATTTTCTCGAAGTTTGAAAATAGATGTCCGTTAGAGTTAAACGACAATTTCGCCATTTACATTTTAGATATTCTTAGGGGTTACATTTTTGATATTCCTTTCTTAGTGGTTACCTACATCGCTTTTAAAATCTAAATTCCGAAGTATCTAATCATAAGTAGTTTTTGCTCTTCGTTGATTCTGTCAGTCAGGACAAAGCCTCTTATATATATGGAGAAGTATATTTATATGGAGTAGTATATATATATATATATATATATATATATATATATATATATATATACATATATATATATATATATGGAGTAGTATATATATGGAGAAGTATATATATATATATATATATATATATATATATATATATATGGAAAAGAGATCCAAATAAACACGCACCATCCCCAATCATGGGAATCACAGTGTGCATAATTTGATTACCACTAATGTTTAAATAATCAGTAGCCATATTTTATGTGAATGTCTATTTTAATACTATTGTAACGTTAAATCGATATTTACATTAAATAACATATGGTTTAAAATCTCAACAATAGATTTCCGTTAGAGTTAAACGACAATTTCGCCATTTAAGCCCCTTAGGGGTTACATTTTTGAAATTCCTTTCTTAGTGGTTACCTACATCGCGTTTAAAGTCTAAATTCCGAACTTCAAGTTTCTATCATTAGTAGTTTTTGCTCTGCGTTAATTCTGTCAGTCAGGACAAAGCCTCTTATATATATAGAGATATATAGTAAGGGAAAGTATTTCGATCGTGAAAAATATCAATTTCTTGTCTTCGATGGCGATACAGGTTTTGGGGTCCCTTGAGTCCAAATAACCAAGTCCCGCGAAATGGTCTGTTTGTAGGCTAGCTCAAAAACTGTAAACGCTAAGAACCTGAAATCGGGTATTCAATATATCTATACGCCCGCGATGTGACTGCAGAGATTTAATCAAAATTGATCGAACGGAATGGGCACTTTATTTAATAAATTTTGTCTCATTTTTAAAGTTCTTTTCGATGTTCTCAAAAATGGACTCAATGATATTGAATTAACTCGTCATGTTTAATGAGATTCAAGTATTCTTTAATATCAGGTAAGCTTTATCACAATTAAAATGTTCCGAGGGGGCTTAAATGGGGAAGGGGCCTTTTTTGTATAAAGTACCTTTCTTTTTGTTTATATGGAGAAATTAACTGCCTTTCGCTGCGCCAAAAAATAAAAAATGGCAAAATATGAAATATGAAAAAAATCAAATAATTAAATAACCACCTGAAATAGGGTGTTTGATGTGGTGCAGTGGTTAGCATAGCAACCTACAATAGTAAAAGCCACGGGTAGTGTCCCGAGGTGGCCCTAGGATTTTAAACAGAGTTAAAACCCTTGGCTATGCCGCCCTTCGTCTAGGACGCAAGATGGAGGTCCCGAGCCTGTACGATGTATCCTTATTCACCTGATGGGCGAAATTTAGGACTCCCACTGTATCATCGTCCGATTAACTAACAAACAAAGATTTCTTCAAAATGGATCAAATGGGGGGGAAACTTTATTTCATAATCTAACATTTGACATATGAGACTAACATTTGAAAATTAAGTTTTAATTTAAGTACTACGAGCTGTAAATAAACCCTCCTTCGATTCCCCTTCACGATATATTTACAAAAAGCAACTCGCGATAAAAAAAAATCTGGCGCGTGCTCGCAACACACAACTTTCACTTACCAACTTACTTAGATTAAAAATTAATGCGTTTTGTTAATTGCTACTTCTCAAATGAACAGAACGGCTTTAATTATGAACAATGATCCGTCATTAAAGGATTACTCCGCGTTCTTTTTTCTCCTCTATATGTTTTCATTATTTTTATCATATCTCATATTTAGCCATTTCTTATTTTTAGGCGTAACGAGAGACAATTAATTTCTCCATGTAAACAAAAACAAAGGTACTTTATAGAAAACTAAAAAACTAACAAACAAAAAAGGCCCCTACCCATTTAAACCCCCTCAGAACATTTCAATAACGATAAAGCTTACCTGATATTAAAGAACACCTAACTTTCATTAACCATGACGAATTTTAGTCCCCCCTCAGTTGGAACAATTTTGATAAAATATTGGCTTTTACATATTTGTTATATACATACATCAAATACCTAGTTTCTTCAAAATCGTTAAAGCCGTTTTTGAGTAAATAAAAAAAACACATGAAAATGATACAAAATTTATTAAGTAAAGTCCCTCCTCCGGTTGATCAATTTTGATGAAATTTTTACAGTCATATCTCGGGCATATTATTATATCAAATACTCAGTTTAATCAAAATCCGTTAGAGCCGTTTTTGAGAAAATCGAAAAAAAACGTAAAAAGTTATTAAATAAAGTACCCCCTCCCTTTTAGCAATTTTAATAAAATTTTTGCTGTCACATCGCGGGCATATACATACACTAAATAACCAATTACCGGGGTATTTCGTTGCTGTCCATAGCTTATAAAATTCTATCCAACATCCTATTTGTGAGATTACTTCCTTACGCAGAACAAGCTTTAGGTAAGTATCAGTGTGGATTCCGAAAAGGAAAATCAACAATCGACCAGATATCCACACTGCGGCAAATACTAGAAAGAGGAAGGGAGTATAAAATACAGACCCATCACTTGTTTATTGATTTTAAAAATGCATATGACAGAATAAATAGAGAACAACTCTACAAGGCGATGATGGAATGCAGCGTGCCCAATAAAATAATATGATTATGCCGGGCTACAATGGATGGAGGTAATAGTCGAGTGAGGATTAGGACAGAGTACTCGGAGGAATTTCCGGTCACAGTTGGTGTCAGGCGAGGAGATGCTTTAGCCAGCCTTCTATTCAATCTAGCCCTGGAGAAAGCTGTCAGAAGCTCAAATATACAAACTACTGCTACAATTATGAGCCGAACAGTAAACATTTTGGCGTTCGCAGATGATCTTGACATAATCGGCAGGTCAAAAATAGCTGTAGAGGAAGCGTTCCTTAAGCTAGAATCTAGTGCAAGATCCCTAGGGCTGATTGTGAACGAGGGAAAAACCAAGTATATGGTTACTGGACAACGAGCAGATCCAGGGGAAAGAGTGAACGAGTTCAGATACCTGGGAACACAGGTGAACTCAGATAACGATAATACTGCCGAAATAAGGAGCCGGGTCACTGCTGCTAATAAATGCTTTTTTGGCTTCAGGCCTCAGCTGAGAAGCAACCTCCTTTCCAGAACAACAAAGCTGGTTCTGTACAAGGTGCTGATACGCCCTGTCCTTACCTATGGCTCGGAAGCTTGGACATTGACGAACGCCGATATGCAAACATTGCAGATATTTGGAAGGCGAATCCTGCGCTGGATTTATGGAGGAATCCAAGTAGAGAATGAATGGCGAAGGCGTACAAACCGGGAATTGTATGACCTGATGAATGGGCTTGATGTGGTTAGAGTCATCAAACTTGGAAGACTGCGGTGGGCCGGCCATGTGGGCCGTATGGATGACTCAGAAATCCCGAAGAGGACTCTCACCGAGACAGTCCATGGGACAAGACGACGCGGACGGCCAAGGCTGAGATGCCAGGACAGTGTGGCCCAGGATGCTAGGTCTCTCCTCGGAATTCAAAACTGGAAGGCGGCTGCACTAGACAGGGACAACTGGCGAAAGCTGATCAAGGAGGCCATGACTCGTTAGCGGGTTGTAGTGCCGAATAATAATAATAATAATAAATAACCAATTTCAGTTTTGTACGGCCTATAGTTTTTGAGCTAGTCTGTTCACACACACACACACACACACACACACACACACACACACACACACACACACACACACACACACACACACACACACACACACCTTTTGGTTCGCCCAGTGCACCGACTTTTTCATTGTGCCCCACACCCCTATATATACAGTGGTTGCCGCTTAATCCGTTGCAATCAGGTCAGGATAAAATCCAACAAGTAGCAAAATTAAAAAAAAAATCTGGTGCGTGCGCGCAACACACAACTTTCTCTTACCAACTTACTTAAATTAGAAATTAATGCGTTTTATTATTGCCACTTCTCAAAGTTACCCATTTTTCCACATTCATTTTTTATTTTTGTTTTCATTTGCTCTATAAAAAACACTAATTGATTTTATTATTAAATAAAAGGTTTACTTTCATTTATTAATAGGTAAGTGGCATATACATACTTCAAATACCCAGTTTGATCAAAATGATTAAAGCCGTTTTTGAGTAAATAAAAAAAAGACTTGAAAATGATACAAAATTTATTAAGTAAAGTCCCTCCTCCGGTTGATCAATTTTGATGAAATTTTTACAGTCATATCTCGGGCATATTATTATATTAAATACTCAGTTTAATCAAAATCCGTTAAAGCCATTTTTGAGAAAATCGAAAAAAAACGTAAAAAGTTATTAAATAAAGTACCCCTTCCCTTTGACCAATTTTGATGAAATTTTTGCTGTCACGTCGCGGGCATATACATACACTAAATATCCAATTTCAGGTTCGCACGGTTTATGGTTTCTGAGCTAGTCTGTTCACACACACACACACAGACCATTTCGCGGGACTTGGTTATTTGGACTCAGGGGACCCCAAAACGTGTATTTCCGTTGAAAACCGGAGGTCGAAATTTTTCACGATCGCAATACTTCCACTTACTATATATTTCATATATAGGTAAGTGAAAGTAAAAAATCGCAAGCATTAAAAAGATTTAACTATTGACGAAATTAGCCCTTTAAAAAGACTAAATGAATCGAAATGTACTGAGAACTTTCGCGTTTTGCAACACAAAATATAAAACTCTATAACTTATGGAGACAAACCAAAATAAGTAAATAAATGAGGAAAAATGTGCGGAGTTGCTGAATTGCATTTACATATTTATCAAAAAATCGATTTCTAATCTAAGTAGGTTAGTAGGATAGCTAAACATTTAAAGTAGAACCTCGTTAACTCGGACCATCTGGAACCGTGTTAATGAAAATCCGATTTATCCAGAGACTGAGGGAGAAGCAATAAAATATATAATTTATTACAAAAAAAAAAAAAAAAAAAAATATTGAAGTTTAAAAATTATTACTACTAACCCGCATACTTTTAGCAAAAAAAAAACTGGGTCTTTTTCGTTTAAAGCACGCCAACCTAATTTACAGGTACAAATATGAACATATGGTAACTTCTACGTTACTATGTGAGATGTCGTTACTTGGTTACGTAATACTCGGTTCTTTACAATCACAACATATGACTAAAATATTTAGTTACGATTGTAAACATGGCTTTGTTTAGGTTACGCGACCAATTCAAAGATTTAGATAAAACTGTAGATTTTCTACAGGAAAAAGGTCTTCTTCATAAAGATAGGATTTTCCGCAATGGACATAACATGAAATTAAGCAAGAGAGAGAATAGATTCAGATGGAGATGCCATAATAGATCCTGTCGTATGGAAATTGGCATAAGAGAAGGTACGTGGTTTACTGGTTCTAAATTTCCATTAAATACTGCATTGATTTTCATTTATTCGTGGACAAAAAAGTACACTAGCACCTTGTTTTTTCTCATTACAGTAACCATGTAATGAGTGATTTTATTTCTACGCGCGCCATCTTGCGACATAACGCGTATTTAACTACATGCATAAATCAATTACTACAGCTTTTTGTCATATGTCTTACATATATAAAAATTTAACAATGAAAAATTTATACCTAATAGAATATAAAATAGAATACAATACAACAATGAAATACATACATAAAAAGAGTGAACATATATATAACATAACATAAACAAGCAATGCATAGAAATATAAAATACAAACAATAAACATAAAAATATATGTAAATGCATATGATGCATGTATCATATGCATGCATGTGTCATAGTTCAGAAAAGTCAATCCGGTCCACAAATGCATCAAATTCTGGAAAATATTTCCCTATTAGATCCTTCTTTGAAGGCGGCCATTTGTCGCCGTTCAATAGTACTGCCGAGACCAGTTTATGTCTGTACCTGTCCAGTTTGGAACAATTAAAAAGTAAGTGGTCGTAGGTTTGTTCGCTTTGTCCGTCACAGGTACAGATTTTCTCGTCAGTTAGCTTAAACCTGAACAGATAACTTTTGGCTGCACCATGTCCTGTCAAAAATTGTGTTAGTTTGTATGTTATTATTTTAAGTTCAGCCCTGTCGTTTAATGTTTGCTTGTATTCGTAAGTATATCGACCTTTTGTTGATGTCGCCCATTTTTCGTCCCAAGCCTGTTTTGTTGTTGTTCTTAAAATGTGTTTGATTGCGCTGATTGGTGCCTTGTTGAAGATAATAGGGAGAGCTGTGTCCCTTGCCGCAGCCTTAGCTGCTTCATCCGCTAGCTCGTTTCCTAATACCTATACCAGCGTGAGCTTTTACCCATTTAAAGGAAATAAGATTGCCTTGGGAGTAGCAAGAGATCAACACTCGCCTGATTTCCTCAACAAGGTTTTCATGTATGCTTATGTTATTTAATTTACGTATTGTGGTTTGGCTGTCTGTATGAATGCAATATGTCTTAATAGCTGAATTTCGAATGTATAACACGGCTTGTAAAAGGGCGAATAGTTCTGCTTGATTATTTGAACAGTTTGGTCCGAGCTTGAAACGTCCTGTGTGAATCAACCGGTCCCTTTCGAATATTACGATGGCTGCACCTACTTTGTCTTGATACTTGCTGCCGTCTGTAAAAATATTAACAAGCGATTTCCTTTCAGTATCTATCACGTCAGGCTTTGTAAGATCTTTAGGGTGTATCCAAGATCCGTAAGGAGTCCTTTCGTCAATTTCAGTTATCGGGAAATCCGCAATATTTGGTTTCAGCACCCTTATTTTAAAGAAGTTTGCTATTTCTTCAGATAAGATGGAAATCGGAGTAATGTTAGCGAGTATACACGACGCGTCATAAGATATGGTCCTATAACCTTTAATGATTTTAATGGCTATTAACCTTTGTATGGACTCGAGTGTTTTTAAGTTTCTTTTGGAAGAAAGACCGTTTTGCCATATTTCTATGGCATACGTCATTGCTGGCCTAATAGCCGCAGTGTATATTGTAGTTAGTACTTCCGAATTCAAGCCCCACTTGAGTGCTGCCGCTTTCGAGAGCCCGTGAACGATCTTTAATAATCTGTTTTTGAGGTTGGTGATATGGGGTGTCCAATTTAATTTTCTGTCTATTGTTATTCCAAGATATTTTATTTGATTTACTTGGCAAATATGTTTACCATTTAATAAGATATTCATGTTAGGGATGTGGTATTTTCTCGAAAATATAACAAATTTAGTTTTTTCTGGTTGAAAAGCCAATTTTTTATTGTGTGCCCAAGTAGACAGTTTGCGTAAAACATCGGTGCACTGAGCTTGCAGCTGGTAAAAGTATTTTGACTTAAAAAGCACTAGGATATCATCTGCAAACACAATGATCTCAGCTTCATCCGTTATCTTAAATATGTCGTCCATTATAATGTTCCAGAGAAGGGGAGAGCAACATGAGCCCTGCGGTGTGCCCCTACTTTGCCACTTGCTGGAAACTCTGTCCCCTACCTGGATGTAGCTTTTTCTCTCTGATAAATAATTTTTTATTAACAAGTAAATGTTTTGTGGGCAAGATTTGTCGTGCAATGCTTTTAGAATCGATGGCCACCAAGCGTGGTCGAATGCAGATTTTATATCTAATGACACAGCTAGTACATTCAGTTTTGTTTGGAACGAATTTTCAACGAAATTAACTAGTTTATATAAAGCCCCGATAGTGCTTTTTTGCGGAATAAAGCCAAATTGATTATCATTGAGCGGAAAGTTTTTAGATAGGTGCAGTGACAGACGAGAGGTGATGAGTTTTTCCATGATTTTTCCTGCAACGGGGATGAGGGATATCGGCCTGAACTGTTTGCCGGCCTATTTGTCGGCCTATACAAAACACTTATACACTAGCACCTTATTTTGTCAAGAAGAATTAGGTATGTATGCGGAAAGTGCAACTAATTGGAAAAATTATTTAAGGAAAGTCTGCGCAGATTCCCTTATTAACAAACTAGTCAAGAAATTTCATTGATCCAGAAACTGGAGCTCATACACAAACGATAGAATCTCTATGGGCTGCGGCTAAAAGGCGAAATAAAGTAGAAGCTGGTACTAGGAGAACTTTAATAGATTCGTATCTTGCTGAATTTCTGTTGAGACATAGGAATCAAAACAAAGTTTTATTCGAGGTTATGTTGGAAGACATCTGTAATTTTTGGAAGTTAGAATAAAGTGACAAATAAAATAATAGTTATTAAATATCGTTACTTTTCAAAACATGTGTTGTGTTATTTGTAACTGTAGATTCGGTTGGCGTGCTCTAAACGAAAAAGACCCAAAAAACTTTCCTCTTCTTTAATATAGTTTTCTAGATAGTCACACATAGAAGGGCACAAATATTTTAATGATTTTATCAAAGTTTCTCTTCCAAGCTTTATTGTATCTACAAAGATAGCACTTTTATACAACAGGCGCCTGTGCCCCCTTAAACTCGTCTCGGATAGGACCTGGGATCAAAAAAATCAAAAATTATTATTTAACAAACTGATGACAATAATAATATTTGTTTTAAAAATCCTTCTTAATTGGAACTCTATATAATTATAACATCTGCGAGAAGTAAGAGGATTAATAAAAAAATTAACAAGATTGATCATAATTACGGAGTAGAACTTTGGGGTTCCGCTAAACAGGTACACATAAAACAAATTTAAACCACGCGATGAAAAATTCTTTTAAAGATTGTAAACGCCCCTTGCTACATTTCTAACAGCACAATACACAAAGACATGGATATTCCAACAGTAAGATCATACATTCAAGATAAATACACTACATTTCACTGTTTAACTCATAACTAGAGCTCCGATTCCCGTGCAATTGCATCTTTTTATTGGTAAGTCAGAATAAAGCGTTCTCAAGTTACTTATTCGAATAAAGCCTAATGGGATTTTTTAATGACGTTTTATACTCCAAGAAATTGCACGTTTTGGGGTGTGCTGCACGAAACTCCACGTTTCGAAGTTTTACTGCACGAAATTGCATCATTTGATATTTTAAAAAAAAAAATATTAAAAATTTTAATTTTCTTAAATACAAATAGTGGAAAAATAAATGTACATACCATAGGAAAAGAAAAAAAAGGGAACTTGGGAGATGTAAAAAAACACAAACCTCTAATTTCCAAGAACTGAGTTTTGAAGTTTTTAATGCAAGTTTTTGCACATTTTGGAGTTTTTATTGCAAGTTTTCAAATCTTTGCTTTGATTTAATTCCGAGCTTTACTCATAACCATCCAAACCCACTTATCTCTTCTTTTTCTTTCTCTCAGTTACCCTTCCAACGAAGATTCAAAGACAATGGCCGAGGGATATGCTCGAGCACATCATTTAAATCAAGCAAATCGAAGATAAACTTTGCATTCTCCACAAATTTGCTAGATGCGCTCCAGCTCAGGCGCAAATGACGTAAAATATAAATCAATAAAACATTAAAATAGATAATATGAAAATTAATGGAGAACTGAATGGCCTTAGCTGTTACAATGACACCTAATCTTGAAGAGAAGATATATGAGCACTTTAGAAGGTGGAGAACGCTAAGCGTTAAAGCTAATGTTGAAGCGAGCTTTTAGTTTTATGAATTATACCGCACTATGTGGAATTCGCGATAAGGTTCTTAGCAGAGGTTATGTTATTTTTTTTTCTTTTTACTGTTAGTGTTCCTCCATTGCTGCTTATCTTGTGCATTTATTATGGAGGAACGGGCCTTTCTTTCTAATAGGCCTCTCCTAAAAGCCTTTAAATTTAAGGCTAATTACTTTTAAGGCAGGCGTTATGTTTATTGCATCAGGGACACTACCTGGAGTATAACAGTATCAATGAGAGGAAAAATAAATATTTATTTCTTTATACATTATTCTCTACGCTTCTAATTGATTTTATAATTACCATAAATTGATTAATTATCAAATTATTATTAGATAATACAGTAGAACCCCCTTTATCCGGATTAATGATGGGTAGGGGGGTCCACGGATAATCGAAAGCCCCGGATATTCGAATTACAACATTTTATTGACTCAGAAAATCACTTTTATCTACAAACGAACAAAAGAAACAAATGAACTCTTTCAGCGCGTTTTGCATGTACCACTGATAGACAGCTTCATCTACATCTTTATGTAGAATTCTTCATTATTTTCCGAGGACACGATGTTTGGGCCGACGAGGATATGAAGTCGGAAATGTCTTTTTACTTTCACTTACCTATATATGAAATATATAGTAAGTGGAAGTATTGCGATCGTGAAAATTTTCGACTTCCGGTTTTCAACGGAAATACACGTTTTAGGGTCCCCTGAGTCAAAATAACCAAGTCCCGCTAAATGGTCTGTGTGTGTGTGTGTGTGTCTGTGTGTGTGTGTGTGTGTGAACAGACTAGCTCAAAAACTATAAACCGTGCGAACCTGAAATTGGGTATTTAGAGTATGTATATGCCCGCGATGTGACAGCAAAAATTTCATCAAAATTGCTCAAAGGGAGGGGGTACTTTATTTAATAACTTTTTAATTTTTTTTCGATTTTCTCAAAAACGGCTCTAACGATTTTGATTAAACTGAGTATTTAATCTACTAATATGCCCGAGATATGACTGTAAAAATTTCATCAAAATTGATCAACCGGAGGGGGGACTTCACTTAATAAATTTTGTATCATTTTCACGTATTTTTTTTATTTACTCAATAACGGTTTTAACGATTTTGATCAAACTTGGTATTTGATGTATTTATATGCTCGAGATATGACTGTAAAAATTTCATAAAAATTGATCAACAGGAGGGGGGACTTTACTTAATAAATTTTGTCCAATATTTACGTTTTTGATCGATTATCTCAAAAACGGCTTTAACGATTTTTATCAAATTCGTTATGTTTAATGAAAATTAGTTGTTATTTAATATCAGGTAAGCTTTATCATTATTAAAATGTTCTGAGGGGGCTTAAATGGGGAAGGGGCTTTTTTTGTTTTTCTATAAAGTACCTTTGTTTTAGTTTATATTGAGAAATTAACTGTCTCTCATCACGCTTGAAAATAAGAAATGGCTAAATATCATATATGAAGAAAATCAAGTAAACATATACAGGAGAAAAAAAGAAAAATATTCCGTCAACTCATAAAACTCCTTGAGCTCACGCATGCGCCGTACGCCTTTAATGACAAACCAATGCGTTATAATTAAACTGTTCTGTTCATTTGAGAAGTGGCAATTAACAAAATGCATTAATTTCTAATCTAAGTATGTTGGTAAGTGAAAGTTGTGTGTTGCGCGCACGCACCAGATTTTTTCTTCTTCAAAATGTCTCGAACAGTTTGCTCGCCGATTCCTAATTCAGCGGACAATGTTTTAACACCTTCACCTTTTTCTAATTCGGTTTATAATGGTTGATTTCTGTTGAAGCGTTCACACAACAGGTTGTCTTTTTTGCTACATTTTGTTAGTTCGTATTTAAATGGAGACTAAATCAGAACTGAGAATAATTTGTTTTGTAGTCAAACAGGCCAGGGTAGGGAGTTTCCTGTATAGAAAGACTTGAAAACAATATCGTTCTTAGGATATGAATTGGAGTAATAGTTATCTGAAACATCTCATCATACGATAAGAGATTGCCGTGCCATTAATTATTTTATTTCATAATTTCTTAGAACAATAGATAATTAACCTTTATGTAATCGTTAAAACATTTACGTATTAATTTTATTTAAATAAATATTATACATACAAAATAAATGCCATAAAAATTAACAACATATTAAAACAAAACAAAAAAATCTGGTGCGTGCGGGCAACACACAACTTTCACTTACCAACTTACTTAGATTAGACATTAATGCGTTTTGTTAATAGCCACTTCTCAAATAAACAGAACAGCTTTAATTATGAACAATGGTCTGTCATTAAAGGCGTACTCCGCAAGCATGGGCTCAACGATTTTTATGAGTTGACTGAATATTTTTCTTTTTTTCTCATCTTTGTGTTTTCTTTATTTTGATCATATCTCATATTTAGCCATTTCTTATTTTTAGGCGTAATGAGAGACAGTTAATTTTTCCATATAAACAAAAACAAGTGTACTTTACAGGAAAACAAAAAAGATCCCTTCCCCATTTAAGCACCCTCAGAACATTTTAATTACGATAAAGCTTACCTGATATTAAAGAACACCTTATTTTCATTAATCATGGCAAATTTGATCAAAATCATTAAAGCTGTTTTTGAGATAGTCGACAGAAAGGTATAAATTGGAAAACAAGTTATGAAATAAAGTGCCCCCTCGGGTTGATCAATTTTGATGAAATGTTGGCTATCACATCTTTGGCATATACATACATCAAATACCCAGTTTGATCAAAATCCTTAAAACTGTTTTTGAGTAAATAAAAAAAAAACTCGTGAAAATGATACAAAATTTATTCAGTAAAGTCCCCCCTCCGTTTGACCAATTTTAATGAAATGTAGGGTGTCACATCTTTGGCATATACATACATCAAATACCCAGTTTGATCAAAATCCTTAAAACCGTTTTTGAGGAAATAAAAAAAAACACGTAAAAATGATACAAAATTTATTCAGTAAAGTCCCCCCTCCGGTTGATCAATTTTGATGAAATTTTTACAGTCATATCTCGGGCATATGAATACATCAAATACTCAGTTTAATCAAAATCGTTAGAGCCGTTTTTGAGAAAATCGAAAAAAACTTCAAAAGTTATTAAATAAAGTACCCCCTCCCTTTGAGCAATTTTGATGAAATTTTTGCTGTCACATCGCGGGCATATAAATACCCTAAATACCCAATTTCAGGTTCGCACGGTTTATAGTTTTTGAGCTAGTCTGTTCACACACACACACACACACACACACAGACACACACACACACACACACACACACACACACACACACACAGACCATTTCGCGGGACTTGGTTATTTGGACTCAGGGGACCCCAAAACGTGTATTTCCGTTGAAAACCGGAAGTCGAAATTTTTCACGAACGCAATACTTCCACTTACTATATATTTCATATATAGGTAAGTGAAAGTAAAAATTGGGTCCTCTGAACCCCGGTTGATTGGAATCCCGGTTGATAGAGGCCCGGATAATGGGGTTCCTACCGTATTATCTAATAATTCTCGAATTTTTATTAAATTATAAATTAATTATTTAAAATAATAAATGATTAAATTCCAACATAAAATGTGCTATAACAATATTTATGCTATTACGTTAATAACCAATTAATAAAAAAATATTAAACATTTACTTTGAGATAATCATTCAATTTTTACTTTCACTTACCTATATATGAAATATATAGTAAGTGGAAGTATTGCGATCGTGAAAAATTTCGACTTCGGGTTTTCAACGGAAATACACGTTTTGGGGTCCCCTGAGTCCAATTAACCAAGTCCCGCGAAATGGTCTGTGTGTGTGTGTGTGTGTGTGTGTGTGTGTGTGTGTGTGTCTGTGTGTGTGTGTGTGTGTGTGTGAACAGACTAGCTCAAAAAATATAAACCGTGCGAACCTGAGACTGGATATTTAGTGTATGTATATGCCCGCGATGTGACAGCAAAAATTTCATCAAAATTGCTCAAAGGGAGGGGGTACTTTATTTAATAACTTTTTACATTTTTTTCGATTTTCTCAAAAACGGCTCTAACGATTTTGATTAAACTCAGTCTTTGATCTATTTATATGCCCGAGATATGACTGTAAAAATTTCATCAAAATTGATCAACCGGAGGGGGGACTTTACTTAATAAATTTTGTATCATTTTCACGTGTTTTTTTTTATTTACTCAAAAACGGCTTTCACGATTTTAATCAAACTGGATATTTGATGTATGTATATGCCCGAGATATGACTGTAAAAATTTCATCAAAATTGATTAACCGGAGGGGGGGACTTTACTTAATAAATTTTGTATTATTTTCACGTGTTTTTTTTATTTACTCAAAAACAGTTTTCACGATTTTGATCAAACTGGGTATTTGATGTATATATATGCCAAAGATGTGATAGCCAACATTTCATCAAAATTGGACAACCGGAGGGGGGACTTTACTTAATAAATTTTGTATCAATTTCACGTGTTTTTTTTATTTACTCAAAAACGGCTTTCACGAATTTGATCAAACTGGGTATTTATGTATGTATATGCCAAAGAAGTGATAGCCAACATATCATCAAGATTGATCAACCGAAGCGGACACTTTATTTCATAACTTTTTTTCTAATTTTTAGATTATCTCAAAAACGGCTTTAACGATTTTCTTCATATTCGTCATGTTTAATGAAAATTGAGTGTTATTTAATATCAGGTAAGCGTTTATTAAAATGTTCTGAGGGGTTTATAGAGCAAATGAAAACCAAAATAAAAAATGAATGTGGAAAATGTGTAACTTTGAGAAGTGGCATTAACAAAACGCATTAATTTCTTATCTAAGTAAGTTGCTAAGTGAAAGTTGTGTGTTGCGCGCACGCACCAGATTTTTTTTGTGTATATTCAGCTATTTATTTTTTAAAACTAAACAGAGAATAAATGTATTCTTGAATATTATTATTCAAGCTCTTAATTGATCCTTTATTAATCCTGTATTGTATATTATCGAAATCATTGTTATTAACGATGTAATATATTAGGAGGTAGACTGCTAAAGATTATCACACTAAATTCCAACAATTTTATTTTGACACGAGTGCGGCCCATGCCATCCTTCTGTCAAGCAATAGTCCAAATTTGTTGTACTTTCTCTGTTTTTAGTGGTCACCGATATAAAAAGTGGTGAAATTTATGTGTTGTGATTTGTCATGTTTAAGTTCATTTTCCTAAGCGAGTATATTATGTAATTATTTAAGGGCGTATTTAAATATTGTTTATTTTATTAGGTGGTTTTGAAAATTTAATGAAACCATTCTGGGGTATCGGCTTCATGGATTGCAGCTAAAGCTTAAGTTTGTGGTCGCCTGTGGTGTCATAGTATTGTAGTTAGTATAGCAACCTACAATACAAAAGGTGACGGGTTCGCGTACCGTTATAGCTTTAGGACTTTTTTAAAAGAAGTAAAAAATCCTCGGCTATGGCGTCCCTAGGATATGACATAAAATGGATATCCCTCACACTGAATGATTTCAGGTATTCGTTAAAGATTCCTATCCTAATTATACCTGGAAAGACGAAATTTAGAACTCCCACTGCAGCATCGTCCGATTTGCCTTAGTAGCATAAGGGAACGTTAAACAAAAGCAAATTTTCGGCTATTGTAGTTATGCAATGTGAATATTATGTGAAGGAAGGGATCAAGTATTGACCCTTGCGGAAGTGCTAAGAATAGTATAAATATTAAAAAATAATCATAGATATCGGTGAATCCATATTGAGATCCCCAAAATATGAAGTATAAATGGATAAAACTTCTTAGGATAAAAATGCTAACAACAATAGTTTGTTGTTGGTTAAAGCACTGAGTGTTAGAAGAGGGCTGAGGACTCAAGAGGAGTTTTATCAAGTCAAATATCGATCCTCCGATAGTAAATAATCCGTTCCAACTGATAACATTATTAGATCGAAATTGATAGTATCAAAAGCCGTGATGTGATTAAATAATTTTGTTTAATTCAAATTGACGGAAGTTTACACTAGGCTCGCCTCGCTAACTAAAACTTTCTTTATTAGGTGGGGGTGGGCAAAACTTTTAAGAAGATTAGTTTTGACTTAATTTTGGTTTTCCTTGTTTGTTAACTGTTGAATAATATTCTTCCTGGGAATTTTTTTATTTTACATTACATAGAAACTACCTAATAATTTCCGAAGTAATTTGCTAAAGCCTAAGAGAGGGTGGATAAAAAAATAAAATAAAAAAAAACACCGAGACCTTTTTCGAAATGTAAAGACGCTAAGAAAAGCGAGATCCTGAACAGAGTCGGCTGGGATGCTTCAAAGGGAAGGGTGAAGAAACTGTTTTCTCTGGGGACTTTGAAACATTTCGGGGGTTCCCGTTTTGAAAAAGAGAGGGTCGCCGAGCTAATGAGATAAGGAAGGGCAGCCTAATTGACGAGGAGTAAAGTAACCAGTCCACTCACCCCTCTCACTCCTCCTCTCTCTCTCTCTCTCTCTATCGCTCTCTCTCTCACACACTCTTTCCCTCTCTCTCTCTCTCTCTCTCTCTCTCTCACACACTCTCTCTCATTCTCTCACTCTCTCTCTCAATCACTCTCTCTCTCTCTCTCTTGAGGTATTTTCTATCCCTTTCTCTTTTCCAAACTTGGATCTCGGTAGCAGAAAAAAAACCTAGTGCAATGCTCGCAACCAGAGTTGGGCAGTAGTTAACTACATTTGTAATTAACTACACCGACAACTACATGTAGTTTGTAGTTGGAAACGCGTAACTACTATTTTTCAACTACCAGTTAAGTAGTTGTAATTTAAACTACAACTACAGTAGTTGGGAATGACAAATACAACAAGTAGTAGTAAATGTAGTTTAGAGCGGCAACTACATTTGCTAAGCAACGTCTAATTAAATCACATGTTTTTGCTATTTTTATTTTGTGTTTAGATAAGTACTCCATAGATAAATGGGCTCCATTATGGTTGATAATCTGTTTTAAAAATAGTACAATACATATACGTAATACAAATTTTTTTCCATGATTTCCGGCTGTCAATTATTTTTTTTAACCTTAGGTTCTCGATCAATCCCATGTTTTATATATTAGCTGAATTGCATTTGATATACTCCTTATCGATAATACTAGATATCGATAATTACTCGTTATCAATAAAAGTAGTTGTAGTTTCAGGCCCATAATTACAGTTGCAACTACTAGTTGTAGTTGTAAAAATGCAACTACTTTTTTGAAACTACAGTAGTTGTAGTTGTGGTCCATCAACTACAAATTATAAAAGTAGTTGTAGTTTCAACAACTTCCCAACTACTGTGTCAGTAGTTTTGTAATTTGTAGTTCAACTTCTTTTTGCCCAACTCTGCTCGCAACACATAACTTTCACTAACTAACATACTTAGATTAGAAATCAAGGTGTTTTGATAAATATATGAGCGCTATTCTTCTACTTCACACATTTTCCTCATTTGTCACTTATTGTTTGTTTTTGTCTTTACTTAAGTAATAGAGACTTTGTATTGTAAAACTGAAAGCTCTCAGTACTTTTCTAATCATTATTGTTTATTTGTTCTTTAAGGGGCTTAAAAAAAAGCCTAATTACATCAACAATTTGCTTGTTTTTTGTTAATATATCGTGAAGGCGAATCAATAGGTGAATTTACGGCTCATATTACAACTTTTTATTTAAAACTTCTAAAATGTTTGTCTCTGATACTTTCCGGAAACCGAGAACGATTACTGTTCCTCTAAAATCACTTTATATTGCCTTCAGAAATCTATTCTGGAACTAAAGTTTGTAAAATAAAATCAATTAATATTCAATAATCAATTAATGATTATCTTGTACCGTTTTTTTACTTTCACTTACCTTTATATAAAATATATAGTAAGGGAAAGTATAGCGATCGTGAAAAATTTCGACTTCCGGTTTTCAACGGAAATGCACGTTTTGGGGACCCCTGAGTCCCAATAACCAAGTCCCGCAAAATGGTCTGTGTGTGTGTGTGTGTGTGTGTGTGTGAACATGCTAGTTCAAAAACTATAAACCGTACCAACCTGAAATTGGGTATTTTGTGTATGCATGTGCCTTCGACGTGACAGCAAAAATTTAATCAAAATTGATCAAACGAAGGGGGAACTTTATTTAACGAATTTTGTCTTAGTTTTACGTTTTTTTCGATTTTCTCAAAAACGGCTCTAACGATTTTGATTAACCTGGGTATTTGATGTATTTATATGCCCGCGATGTGACAGCCATAGTTTCATTAAAATTGATCAATTGGTGGGGTGGAGGACTTTGCTTAATTAATGTTATCTCAGTTTAACGTTTTTTTTTTTTTTTTTATTTCCTCAAAAACGGATGTAACTATTTTGATCAAACTGAGTATTTGATGTATGTATATTCCAAAGATGAGGCAGCCAAAATTTTATTAAAATTGATCTCACGGAGGGGGTATATTATTTCATACATTTTTTCCAATGTTTACCTTTTTTTTCGATTATTTCAAAAACGGCTTTAATAATTTTGATCAAATTCGTCATGCTTAATGAAAATGAAGTCTTCTTCAATATCAGGTAAGCTTTATCATTACTAAAAGTTTCTAAGGGGGCTTTAATGGGGAAGGGGCCTTTTTAGTTTTCTTATAAAGTACCAATTAAATCAATCAATTAAACATATACAGGGGAAAAAAAGAAAAATATTCCGTCAATTCATAAAACACGTTGAGCCCATGTATCCGGAGTACGCTTTTAATGACCGACCATTGTTTATAATCAATGAAATTTTGTTCATTCAATGGAAATTATTTGTTTCATGGTAAATAAATGAAGTTTTCAACAACTAAATAGAGAATTATAAAATCAGACGGCTTGGATTGCCGAAATGTCGTAAAGTAAAAACTTTCATATAGTAATAAAAAAAATAGTGTTTTTATAGAGCAAATAAAAACAAAAATAAGAATTGAATGTGGAAAAATGTGTGACACTGAGAAGAGGCAATTAACAAAACATATCAATTTCTAATCTAAGTAAGTTGGTAAGTGAAAGTTGTGTGTTGCGCGCACGTACCTGGTTTTTACTATTCTTGATCATTTGATTCACCTTGTGCTCATAAAATATCTTTGCCCATCCATCAAGGAAGAAAAAATAATTGTTTAAACTTTTAAATTAACACTATCGCCTTATTAGAAGTGATTTGTGAAATGTTGATCAATTTCATTTTATCTGAGATTGGTTATAGTCACGAAGGCTGGGGTCCAATAAACAACACGGCCGACCGTTAGCAATGGCAGATATAAATAGTGAATAATTTCCTTTCGGCGGCTAATTGAAAAAGAAAAAAAAAAAAAAAAGAAAAATGAAAAAAAAAATTGGGAAAGGAATAAAGACAAACGGAGTGGATTTGATTAATGAGCCATGAACACGAGCGGGAATCGGACCTGGGCATTTTATCGGCCCTCGATAGCGCGCTCTATAAAACTCGTTCCCATTTCAATAACCCTCGGCATAATTCTCGATGAGGATAATAGATGGCGCTGCTGTGCGTCCCGAATTCCCGCCGCACACTACAACCCCCCCCCCCCTTCTCTCGCACTCCAAATAGCTAATTATTTATTACAGTTGGATGGCTTTGTTTTCAGCGCAAATCCGATTATGTATTCTCGATTAGGTTGTATTGGAGGCTGGATCTAATGATAAGGAGAGAGAGAAATAAAATGCACAAGTAATCCTCGTTTTGGGTATCATCGTAAAATTTCATGAGGTATCTTTTTTAACATCGCTAGGGATCGCGCTGCCGATATACAAGACAACAGTCATTTAAATAATTATTAGAAGTAATATTGAATGAATATAGTGAAATAGAATTAGTAATATACAAGGAAGTAGGCAGGCATGTAATGTTCTGATGACCAGGGGAAGGGGTAAAGTCATTCTGACTATGTAAATCTCAATGAATTTATCAAATAAATCTTATCGATATAAGAATTTTTATTTATTTATTAAGAAAATAATATAAATACAAGTTTTTCAAGCATTGGCTTTTTTAACTCACAATTTTGCCTTTTCTTATATATTAAAATTAAGAAAGCTAATTACAAAAGGGGGAAACAAATGAAAAAATCTCACATTCTTGACAAAGTTAAAATAAAACCAACTTAAATTAATATATATAACAAATGCAGACGTTATTAAAATTTAATAAAAGTTTTAAGATTAATATACTTGTAGTAAACTTGATGAATTACCTTTCATCAAAGGTAATAACTTCATAACTTCAATGACTTCACCCGATCTTCAGCTGATATTCTTTATTCTCCAAATTTCGCTCAGTGGTTCTTTCAGACCAGGTGCAAACACCTGTAAATATTAAAATTGTATATCTTCAGCTGATATTCTTTATTGTTATAAAAATCATAATGATCTCACTTTGCAATGCTTTTTTTTACGAAATCGACCGTTTCTTTAGAAAAATGAAATTCCCCGTGTGAAACCGGCATATACAGCTATAATCTCTGTGTGTATGTAAAGATAAAATTCTGTTTGTTCTTTATAGAAATCCATACCGTTTGTCCTAAATTCTCCAAATTTCACTCAGTGGTTTTTTCAGATCAGGTGCGCACACCTGTCCATATTAAAATTGCATAACTTCAGCCGATCTATGGTTATATTCTTTATTGTTATAAGAATCGTTTTGATCTCGCTTTGCATTGTTATTTACAAAAAAAGATTTTATAAAAAAAAAAAATTAAACCGACTTCGAAAACTAGGAAACAGTAAAAATAAATGCACTGCAAAAAGTATGAAATAATTACCTTCTGATTTTTATGAATACACGGCAAAATCGGTAATGGTATAAAAAGTGGGAAAATGCAATAAAACGAAAAAAATTATTTTGATTTGTACGATTACACACTAACTCTTAATAAAAAGTATTAAGTTGAAATATTAAATACCATGTTTAATACATCACAATCTTTTCGGAGGCGGCGCAAAATAGAAAATCGATAGATTTTTCATAATATTTAGGGTTAAAAATTTTAAATTTTGCGCCGCCTCCGAAAAGATTGTGATATATTAAACATGGTATTTAATATTTCAACTTAATACTTTTTATTAAGAGTTAGTGTGTAATCGTACAAATCAAAATAATTTTTTTCGCTTTATTGCATTTTCCCACTTTTTATACCATTACCGATTTTGCCGTGTATTCATAAAAATCAGAAGGTAATTATTTCATACTTTTTAGTGCATTTATTTTTACTGTTTCCTAGTTTTCGAAGTCGGTTTAATTTTTTTTTTATAAAATCTTTTTTATTTTATACTTTTTAGTGGCGGGAGATAATTTATAGAAAGCAATAAGTTAATTTCTAAAAAAAATCTTAAGTGTTCTTTTTATACAGATTTTAAGTGTATTTTGAACTGATTTCTTGTTTTCGAAGTACTTTTTTTTTTTTGTTTGTTTTGTAAATAAAATTGATCGTTATCAAAGCGAGGGCAGCCGCTAGGATAGAAGCGACAGCCATTTTATGGTTAATTTATTATTACGAATGATATTATTGTTCTCGATATTATACTACTGGTTTAATTCAATAATATTTCTTGGTCGAGTCAATTATATTCGTCATCCCTTTCGATGAATTGTTGACTAAACTTGAGAGCGAAATGGTACGAATAATATCCTCCTTAATAAACAATTATTCAGAAAATGAGTTTGTAGAAAACACTGCAGTTTCAATTCTAGCGGAGTAGCCTTTTTGACAGCAAACATTATTATGGCTGATATATTTTTGCTGCGTGGACTTTCATACAATGGTTTTTTGATCATACGATGGTGGTTGTTTTTTTGAGAGATCAACTTTAATTTGCCGATAGTTTTATTGATGGATGAACATTGGCAAACATTGAAATTTTAATTTATTTTTTAAATGTCTGTAAAGACGATTTAATTATTATTACACTACTATTAGAAGAATTTTTCCTATGAAAATATTCATTTATGGGGGAATATAATGCAAAACATATACGTTAGTTATTGCGGTACTTGAGTGCATGGCCTCCTCGAATGCGGAGAACCCATAAACACATCTAACCCAGACTGTTTTAAGTCCATTATCATATCTGTTTCAATAAAAGGCATTCATTCAACACTAGACTTAGGTCCTGAAAAGAATCCTTTCAGGAATCTCAAACACTTAATGAGGTTTTGACTTTTGAAAGTCTTGGCAACCTTCATAGAATATTTAAATTCCTTTCGATTTAATAAAGATCGATCAAGACTTCAAAATACATAACAATTGAAAACACAATCTGGCTCTTTAGTAAAGATTTATTCTGCTACATTTCAGTTATTACATAGGAAAGGATTGATACTAACACATAGGCACACTATATAGAGACTCTATATAGAAAATAGCATATCCTAAGTGCCACAAGGGACGTTATCACAACGTAAAGTACAAAATCATACAATTACCCATCATATATGGAATTGGAGAACGTATCTATTGCATTTTCGAACCACATTTGAACGTAGATAACAGTTATTTCTTTCTCATAATCAAGCTTTTTCATCATACGCTTCAACAGTTGCAGAAACAAAATTAAAAACCGATAATAGTAATCCGGATAGCATAAAAAAAGTATCACTCCAGAATATCTTTATTTAAATATATTGTTGAAAATTTATCTAAGGTTATGTATAAGGTTTGTTCCAACAAGAACCTGAAACACGTCAATAGCTAACAACAGACTACTCATGTTTTCCCCCTACTCTTCTGACTCTGAATTTGATTAGTTGGTTTTTCCAACCGATTCATCGAACATTGAAACATTATTAAGCATTGCTTAAATCAACCAATCAAAGTTAGAATAAAAAAATGAGGAAAGTGCATGAGCAGTTTGTTAAATATTTACGTGTTTTAATTGTTTGTTGGAGCATACCTTATGATATATATGCCATATGTTTTTCCAATAAGTAAATATTTTAAGCGATATTTGAATAATTATTTTCAAGTTTTTTCCCGATAACTTATTAAATAAATTAAGAACCCAAAAAAGAATTAAATGGGACCACATTGGGAAAATACTCTACAAGATGCAAAAGGTTTCGTTCCTATTGGTCCAACCATCTCGGAGTAGTCGGTGGACATACATAGAAAAAAAAAAAAAAAAAAAAAGTCACATACTTATCGAATTGAGTAACCTCCTCTTTCGAAGTCGGTTAAAAAACGACCGTTTGAGTCGATAAAAGCCTCAGTTTATAGATTTAAAAAATGAAATTATCCGGCTGAAACCGGTATATACAGTTAGTTTTTAAATAAAATCTATATCAATGAAGATGAAATTATGTTTGTTTGTTTGTTTATTTGTTCTTTATAGAAATCCATACCGTTTGTTCCAAATTCTCCAAATTTCGTTCAGTGGTTCTTTGATACCCGTTGCGAACACCTGTCCATATTAAAATTGCATAACTTCAACCGATCTTCAGCTGATGTTTTTTACTCTCCAAATTTCGCTCAGTGGTTCTTACAGACCAGGTGCGAACACCTTTTAATATTAAAATTACATAACTTCAGCCGATCTTTATTGTTGTAATAATAGTTTTGATCTCGCTTTGCATTGGTTTTTACAAAATCAACCGTTTGAGTCGACAATAGTCTCAGTTTATAGATTTTATAGATTTAAAAAATGAAATTATCTGGGTGAAACCGGTATATAAAGCTAGTTAAATATAAATATGGCTTACATAGATCGAAAATTGTAATGTTAAAGTACTACATGTGTCAGTATATGGAAATTAAAACATTTGTTTGACTAATACTTAATAAATATTGTAATGAATGCGAAATCATTTAATTTGTACCTTTAGTTTTCCATATTTTCTGGAGGGAGCAGCTCCCCCCAACTCAATATGACTATAACTGGAAAGTTTTATTGATTTTGGAGATTCTAGAGAAGTTTCATTTTTTTTACTACCTCATTTTGTTCATATGGTAAAACTTCTGTGGGTAATCAAATATTTTTTAACGATAATAAAACAATATCAATGCCAAACGAATCATCACAACATAAATATTCGTGCAGGTTACAAAAATTATAACTTTATTGCACACAAAACTTATGGCTTGGTTCGTATATATGTTTTTCGTAGAAATGTACAAATTACTTAAATGTTTTTTTTTTTTTTTTTTTTTTTTTTTTTTTTTTTTTAATCAATCTAAAGGTAATGTAATCGATATCCTTATTATCGGGAGTTTTAGATCGGGAGTTATAAAAAAGAAATTATTTATTAAAAAATATTTAATGTTCATAAGATAATATTGCTGCCCGTATATCAAGAATCCCTAAAATCATCGAAGTGACATTATTAAATAAAATTCCACCCGATGACTGCCTTAAAAAAATAATACTTGAAATACATAAAATATGAGAGGTCAAATGGGATCAACATGAAGCCAAACTTGAGACAGTAATGAAGAACCCAATATAATTCGCATCGATGAAATTTCGCGTAAACTGCCCTTTGTCCATTAACAATAGGGACTGAGAAAAATCTTAATGACGGAGAGCATTCATTAAAAAAAAACAATAAACAATTTTTTGACAACCTACAACACTTAAGGTCGCAGGTTCGCGCCCAGCGGTGGCCCTAGGATATTTTAATGGGAGTAAAAAATCCGTAGCCACGTCGTCCCTCGGATAGGACGTAAAATGGAGGTACCGAGCCTGTACGATGTCAGGTACTCGTTAAAAATCCCTATCCTAATTACACCTGGATAGGCATAAGGATAGCCTTAGTGGCACAAAGTGACGTTAAAGAAACAAACAAACTAAAATTTCAAAACTATTGAAATAATACCACTGCACTACAATGAGTACTTATTGCACTTTGATCATATCGATGAAAATATATCCTAAATTAAAAGGATTTCGAACATATTTTGCCAATGATCGGTAGGTGTAACGCAAAATTGAGCCAAGTGTATACACCAAGTGTGTAACATCGTCACTAACGTAGGTTTAAATATTTTTTATTTGCGAAAAGCTTTAGTTCAGACTACCAGAAAAAAAAAATAACTCAAAGTATTAACTATGTTACAAGAAGTAACTACTTGTAACGATACAGTAACACAAAAGTAACCATATGATTCCATCTTCAGAGCAAGACTGAGGCTCTTGTGCGATGCTTCTTATATTTAATCTGAATTCGGACATTCTAGGAGGTTCTCGAAAATGTACCGGATCAGATAAGTAACTGATTCAACAAAAAGTATAGAACTCTTTTCAATATAACAAACTAATTATACCTATCCAGGGATAATTAGGATAGGGATCATTAACGATTACCTGAGTACCCCAGGATGGAATCACGGATACCTATGATTATTTATTAATAATTGAATTATTATTAGCAGGAGTTCCGCAAGGGTCAATACTCGATCCCTTAAGACACATAATATACACACATTAAATAACTTCAACAACCGAAAGTTTGCTGTTTGTTTGTTTAACTTTCCCTTATGCCACTAAGGCTAATCGGACGATGCTACAGTGGGAGTCCTAAATTTTGCCTATACAGGTATAATTAGGATAGGGATCTTTAACGAGTACCTGACATCGTACAGGCTCGCTACCTCCATTTTACACCCTATCCGAGAAACGGCATAGCTGAGGATTTTTTACTCCCCATAAAAATCCTAGGGCCACCGCAGGACGCGAACCCGCGGATAGATCTCAAATTATAATAATTATATTTCACATGGACCCCCGACTTATACACATATCAATTATAGTGCTTCTTTTATAGTAATTTAACCCAATTTGTTATAAACAAAGAATCCTTTGAAAAAATCAGTATTTGTGATCTCTTACACATATTAGCGAGTAGGCATTTTATATTAAAGGTGAATACACAATGTAATCATTGGGTATGTTTTCATCTCTAATATTAATATTTTCATTTTAAAATTGCTTATAAAAAATCCTATCTTGACTGCAAGTATGACTAACATATGCTTGGTAAATTTTTTCGGCTTATTGTGTTTTCAATTTCAGAAATTTCCAACTTTAAATTAGTTTAATATATATTTTATTAAAAATCCTATATTCTGAATGATATACATACGTCTATTTATTAACCATGGCTGCTCGCAATGTTGCAACATGATATTATTTTCGAGATATTGGAAATCCGTTAACTTGTCGGGCAGGTAGGAGCTGGATCAAACGGCTCATTAAGACAACTTTCTGCCTCCCCAGTTGTAATTTGTTGGAAACGGAATCCTTAATATCCCTAGCGCTAGTTCAGTTTAGCTCCTCGCTACGTCTCTTTTATAACTCTCTCTACTCGCTTCAAATTGGTTTAACTCTAACTTAGGTAGTCTAGGTTGGTGCGATTTAATATGCAAAAATCGCGCACCGCGTCTGGCTGCAGATTTCTTGTTAAAAAAGTCGTACAGACCATGAAACAGCATCTAGCCACCCAAACACCTGGTAGGTTTCGGCAAGGAGGGGTTATTTCTCTGCTATAATTTTTGTAACCTGTTTAAATATTTGTGTTTCCATAATTTGTGTGGCATTGAAAATTGTCATTTTCTTTGAATAATAATTGTTTTCAACGTTTTAAATCATTGTTAATGATTTCAACGAATGGTTTTTATATTAGATAATATTACTTCCAATATATTCAGATCCATCTAGGTCTTATAGTACATCGATTCACACAATAATACATCATCACTACTTGATCTATCTATGCCCCAATTAACACGTTAACTGCGACGAGGGGTCATTTGACCCCTTGCGCTGGCTTCCTTTACTGCGAGCCATTAAACGTGTGTTTGTCGTTAACTGCGATGCTTATCACGCATCCTGTTTTAATTTTTTTCAGATTTTTTATTTTTTTTTTATAATGCACTACTTAATACTACTTATATATCGAAAAAAAATGTAAGGGGTCACTTGACCCCTTGTCGCATTATAGTTTAAATGTTTTCCTTAATGCGGCAAGGGGTCAAATGACCCCTAGAAAAAATATTTTTTCTATTTCCGTAAATGTTTGAAAGCGGTGAAAGCGACAGTAACTTTCCGTGAATCACAGATTCACCTTCCTTTCTTGTTCTTCGACTGATTCTACTTAGTATTTTTGACACCTGAGCTCTCATTTATTTGTCTCGATTCAGTAAATAATTTCGATACGTATTCACGTGGTAAGAAACTTGCCGATTTAGCCCTTTCATAGCGGAATTCAACTTCAAGCAAAGATGAAGGAACTAGTTCAAGTTTTGAAGATAGTTATGATTCATATAAGGAAGAAATGTTCGGGCTGTTATGAAAAGCTAAGAACAGCTATGAGGAGTGCAGAAGCCCAAAAAAAGGTGAAGAAGGTCCGGACATACTGTGACGACTGTGCCGACAACCGTCTCTTTGCTTGCAGTGCTTCAATGATAAACATTATAAAATGTAGTTTTCACGTGTTATTTTTTTTAATAATTTAATTTGTAATAATTAGGTTTATTTTTTTAAATACACAAAAGCTACACCAATGTTCATTTATTTATAATAAAAACATAGGTTTGGTTTTATTTTTGATATCTGAATTCTTCCTTTCATGAATTATATATGCTGACAATTAAGTAAATTAAAACCATATAGTAAACATTTTATGATTGAACGTAAATGGAAAGAAAAAAATTACTGTTAGTATAACACAGATGTTGTGGAAAAAATAAGTAATAAAAAAATATATTCAGAAGCAACAGAATTCAACCCTGCTTCTGTTACGAATTCTAGTACGTCAGGTATTTGTAAAAAAAATGGATTCCACTTTAAAACATTGATCAATGTTTACAGAGAGTTAATTTTAATGTCTAAGGGACAAGGGGTCAATCAGCCCCTTGACGCAGTTTAGCGGTGTGGTAGCATGGGGTCATTTGACCCCTCGTCGCAGTTAACGAAAATCCCAGTTTATTTGCTTCGCAGCTAACGTGTTAACAGACATCAATAATTATAATCAAATATAACCAAATTATCAATCAATGTTTAATATAGCCCTTTATAATGTATTTATCCATCCAACATAAAATATATTTTACATAATTATATAGTTATGTAAAATATATTATACTCCTGCAACACAAACCAATTATAGCGTATTTACCTATTTATATTTATTTGATACTTTATTAATTATTGGATTTATGAATGGATTGAGTAGTACGGAATAACGACCTATATTTTAGTCTTTATTAAAATCGTTAAATATATATTCTGACTCACAAATTAATAAATACATTGAAGTAGTTATTTTCATTACTAGTACCAAAGAGGTGTAGCTGAGCGCGGAAATTAGACCAAGCACCTCAAACACACTTTTGGTACGTGTTATGAACAATACTTTTCATCATACTGCTCACACTAGAGTACATTAAACACTTTTATATTTCATTAATAACTTACAGATCTCTATATATATAAGAGGCTTTGTCCTGACTGACAGAATCAACGCAGAACAAAAACTACTAATGATAGAGACTTGAAGTTCGGAATTTGGATTTTAAACGCGGTGTATGTAACCAATAAGAAAGGAATTTCAAAAATGTAACCCCTAAGGGGCTTAAATGGCGAAATTGTCGTTTAACTCTAACGGAAATCTATTGTTGAGATTTTGAACCATATGTTTTTTATTTGAATATCGATTTAACGTTACAATAGTATTAAAATAGACATCGCATAAAATATGGCTACTGATTATTAAGTATTAGTGGTAGTAAAATAATTCACACTGTGATTCCCATGATTGGGGATGGTACGTGTTTATTTCGATCTCTTCTCCATACGAATAAGAGGTTTTTTCCTGACTAACTGAGTCAACGCAAAGCAAAAACTACTTATGATCGAAACTTGAAGTTCGGAATTTAGATTTTAAAAGCGATGTAGGGATGAAGTTAGGGATAAAACCATCCCTAACCATCTATTTTCGAACTTCGAGAGAATATATCTAATTTGGACTCATTTTATAGATCTTGATACGACGAGTTTAACTCGAAAGTTCCTACGGGGGGTCGAAAACCATGTTTTACAGCCGAAAAATAAAGCGTTCACGACGAGTAATTCATTTTTTGTTTCGGCGGTTTTAGTGTACTCTCTCCAATGCGCGTCTCCCTCTCTTCTACCGAGCCGGCAGCTTCCCCCTCCAACATTCAACCTTCCGGAAGCTCAGATTCTACTAAACCTCCTTAACATCAGTTAACATATTATACTAGATCAATACCAAGATAATCATCACAGAATTTATCTTAAAGGCTCGCGGGCGAAGCCGCGATGGGGAATGCTAGTACAATATAAAAAATCAAATTGACTTTTATTTTTCTTTTTTAAAAACATATGTTTATTAACGTATAATAGAAGAAAAGTACATTAATGTATTTACATTAATATTTATAGTACAATTCTGATTATTCATTATATTAAAACCTTAGTTTGGCATTTAATTTTTTAAGCTTTTAAGGCGGGAAGCAGTAATAGAATATATTTTTTTCAAGCAAATAATTGTAATAACTTAATTGATAAAGCACTGCTATAATTATACATAATTTTGGTTTCATTCACCTTTTCCGCGATAAGATGTTACAACCTGAACGACCATATCTTGCCCCCCCCCCCTAGTTTTGATCCTGGGTACGCCCTTGGGAGTATCCTAAATATTTTATTCTATAATTTCTATACATCCCTTGATTTAATTTCTTCTAATGAAATATTTTTTTTTTTAAATTGGTGAAAGATGTGTGTATTTTTGATCCCATATTTCTTAAGTTTAGAACTCAAAATGTTTAATAGTCATGGCGATGGTCATCAACTTTGCTTATAGGAAAATACTTCAGGCATGCGTTCGGACTTTATTCCGATGGCTTATCTTACTTTTTTTTAGTCGGCTTTACGAGACCTAACCATAACCTGGAAGGCTGGATGCAATAATTTTTCAAGCTTTTAAGGGGGGAAGGAGTAATAGAATATTTTTTTTCAAGCAAATAATTGTAATAACTTAGTTGATAAAGCACTGCTATAATTAATAAAGATAAAGATTTTTGGACTAATTACCTATGCGAGAGGTAACTAGTCGCGAAAAAAAAAAAGCCGCATTAATTACGGTTTTTAAAATTTTAGTTCGCGAGAACTGACAAGAGATCGCATTGAAAACGTTGGTAGCGGTAGCCAGGAGGGGGGGCGGGTAAAACCCCACCCGCCCTCCCCCGCCGCTTCACCACATAATAAGGACTTTTTGAATATTTACCTTTGCGAGAGGTAATTAGCTAGGAAAAAAAAACCCATAGTAATTAGTTAATGAAAATTAACGATTGCGAGAGCTAACTGAAGCTGGGGGCCAACTAGTTGGCGACGGTGGTGGTCCCTGGTGGGGTCGGGGATAACTCGCCCCCCCTCCCCAATCTATAGTCTTACCTAATAAAGATTTTTGGACTAATTACCTATGCGAGAGGTAACTAGTCGCGAAAAAAAAAAAGCCGCATTAATTACGGTTTTTAAAATTTTAGTTCGCGAGAACTGACAAGAGATCGCATTGAAAACGTTGGTAGCGGTAGCCAGGAGGGGGGGCGGGTAAAACCCCACCCGCCCTCCCCCGCCATTTCACCACATAATAAGGACTTTTTGAATATTTACCTTTGCGAGAGGTAATTAGCTAGGAAAAAAAAACCCATAGTAATTAGTTAATGAAAATTAACGATTGCGAGAGCTAACTGAAGCTGGGGGCCAACTAGTTGGCGACGGTGGTGGTCCCTGGTGGGGTCGGGGATAACTCGCCCCCCCTCGTTTCTTGTTCTTACAAATTTGCTCTTCTAGACAAAATTTTGTATATGGTGCTGTCATATGGTAGGTACATTAAATGAAAGGTATATACTACGGGTATAGTAAATTGGATGAGGCCAAAAATAGAGGGGTAGGTGCGGGAATAATATTAAAAATCGGTGTAACCGCTCTTCCCCACCCCCTAAACCCTAATTTATGGCTTGGGTTATCATACCTCGGAAGCATACAAATTGAACGAGAGCGGAGTGTTAGGCAGTATAAAAATTGCCAATTAGATCGAAAAAGTAAAAAGGGGTACTTGAATCTTAATAATAAAAAAAACAAAAAAAAAGAAAGGAGCGTAGCCACGGCTCTCAAGGGTAGAAGCTAATTATCGGTGATGGAAATTGGATGAGGCCAAAAATAGGGGGTAGGTGCAGGACCCACCCACCACCCACCGTCCTCCGCCCCTCGGCTAGACAGCAATTTCGTACCTCGAAAGCATACAAATTGAACGAGAGCGGAGTGTTAGGCAGTATAAAAATTGCCAATTAGATCGAAAGAGTAAGAAGGACTACTTGAATCTTAATAAAAAAAAAAAACAAAAAAAAAAAAATCGAGCGTAGCGTCTTTTGGAATACCGATTACTTTTGATTAACAAGTTAGGTGCGGCATCGGTCTCCGTGGTTCGATGTCTTACATTCCCCTCTTAACAGTCGATTTTCACATGAAAATTTCCGAAAGTCCGAACACTTCAAACAATCAATTTAGTCTATCTTTAATGAGATTATTGCATTTAGTACAGAAAATGTTGCTAATAGTTGAAATTCTGTTGTTTTTTAGAATCGGACTCCGAGGTCTGATTTTCGATAAAGTGGCGTAAATCTTCTTGTATCGGCCTGTCCTGCGTCTATTATGTCTAGTTTCAATGCTCACCAATAGATGATGCCCTTGAGACGCTCATTCAATTCACTTTTTAGTCAAAAGATAACGCTTTCGTCAAAGCATTCCCATCGGACCCCGGCGCCCGATAATCGTCTGTGGCTCATACCAGCAGTCGGACCCCGGGGACCGATACCGTCCAATTCAGGATACCCCTGAAATACGCCGCCGCAACTAACGTGTTAAAGAAATTATTTTCAAGTTCTGGCTCATCTGTAAAAGGTCGTCAACAGTCCAAAAATCTTCTAGTAAGCAGGAGAAGTAGTTCGTTTAAAGCTTCATGGGCTTCTTCTAAAACATCTTCTGATGTATCCATGTTATTTGCGCTATTTATATTAGAATGGAACACAGTATAGCTTCAAGTAACCTCCTTCAAACACAATATGCATTGATAGCAGGTAAGGTTAGTGCACCAAAAGATTTTTCAGGCCTAGACCCGAAAAATACTACTTTACGGACTCAAACCGAGTATTGAAAACATATTACTTTCACTTACCTATATATGAAATATATAGTAAGTGGAAGTATTGAAAATTTTCGACTTCCGGTTTTCAACGGAAATACACGTTTTGGGGTCCCCTGAGTCAAAATAACCAAGTCCCGCGAAATGGTCTGTGTGTCTGTGTGTGTGTGTGTGTGAACAGACTAGCTCAAAAACTATAAACCGTGCGAATCTGAAAGTGGGTATTTAGAGTATGTATAAGCCCGCGATGTGACAGTAAAAATTTCATCAAATTTGCTCAAAGGGAGGGGGTACTTTATTTAATAACTTTTTAAGTTTTATTCGATTTTCTCAAAAACGGCTCTAACGATTTTGATTAAACTGAGTATTTCATCTATTTATATGCCTGAAATATGACTGTAAAAATTTCATCAAAATTGATCAACCGGAGGGGGGACTTTACTTAATAAATTTTGTATCATTTTCACATGTTTTTTTTATTTACTCAAAAACGGTTATAACGATTTTGATCAAACTTGGTATTTGATGTATTTATATGCCAAAGATGTGATAACCAACATTTCATCACAATTGATCAACCGGAGGGGGGACTTTACTTAATAAGTTTTGTATCATTTTCTTTTTTTTTTTTTATTTACTCAAAAACGGTTTTAACGATTTTGATCAAACTTGGTATTTGATGTATTTATATTCCCGAGATATGACTGTAAAAATTTCATCAAAATTGATCTACGGGAGGGGGGACTTTACTTAATAAATTTTGTATCATTTTCACGGGGTTTTTTTATTTACTCAAAAACGGCTTTAACGATTAACAAAAATAAGATATGAATGTAGAAAAATGTGTGACTTTGGGAAATGATATTTAGCAAAACACGTCAATTTCTACTCTAAGTAAGTTGGTAAGTGAAAGTTGTGTGTTGCGCGCACGCACCAGATTTTTTTTTTGATGCAGTAGGTATGATGAAAAAAGTGTTATGATTTATTTGGATTTCGAAAGTATGAACTCGAAAAAAGTTGTTTGTATTTAGGCTTTTATATGTAAAATTAACATATATTGGAATGGAGCTTTAATCAATTTCACAGAATTAACTGATACGATAATAGTTAGCATTCCAATCCGGAAATAAATTCCAATTTGAGTCCGATATAGTACAATTAAATTAAATTAAATGTTCAAGTAAATTAAGTTAACATTTCTCCCAAAATAACCATATATAGTGTTTTATATAGCCTTATATTATTGAAAAGGGGATCTAATTACCCCTATAATTATTTAATAATATTAATGTGCTTTTCAGTTTAAAGAATTTTGTTGCCATTTAAATAAAATAAGCTTATACTAGCTCATATGTTATAAGTACTACATATTACAGATATATATATATATATATATATATATAGATTTAAAAAAATCTAGTAATTAAACATCGAAAAAGTTTAAATATGGGGGAGTCAGATGTGGTGTAGTGGTTAGCATAGCTGCAAAACGCAAGGTTTCGGGTTCGTAGCCCGCAGGTGGTCAAAAAATCCTTGGCTATGTCGTCCTTTGGATTGGACTTAAAATGGCGGTCCCGTGCCTGTGCGATGTCAGATACTTTGGCACAGGTAGTTTGATACACACTTTGCCAGACCCTCCTCCTACCGGATCACCAATAATACCCCCAAAACTTTTTTTCGTTTTGTCCATGAAGAAGCACCCTTTCGACAGAAAGCTATCCTATACAACATTTGAGACCAAAACTGACTCAGTACACTAGATAGTTTCTGAGATGCAGCATGCTGTATTCAATTGGCTGCCATTTTGTATTCCATTGGCTTTATTATGGGAAGATTCATCATTAAGATCAATAACCAAATTGTTATACCGGGGCAAATTTTAAGACTCCCACGGTAGCCTAGTCGGCTTTAGAAGCATAATCTGACGTTAAATAAATAAACAAGTTTAGTTATAGTTGATTTCTCCCTCGTTTTGATTGATTGCCGTATATCTTATTTCTAAATGATTAGCTTTATTTTTTTATGAGTTTTATTTGAAGAGAAAACATCTTAAAGGGTTCGTACATAAAAAATTCTATAACACAATAACTCTATAAGTATTTAGAGATGAGTTATTGTTGGCTTAAGAATATTCATCCTACCCAAAGTTGTTGAAGATGTGTGGAATTCGTTTTGTTTTTTGAAAAATTTGTTTACACTGTTCTAATGCCATGATACTTCTAAGCCATTACATTTTTCTAACTTCTACTCTTTGAAATGTTATATAATTTTGTTCAATTGAAATAAATGCGCCCTATAGTAAAATGCAGCCATTTTCCATTCATTTTCCCTTAATAGCTTTTAAAAACTGATTCAAAATCATTATACCATTATAGTCCAGCTTTTAATAACAATAATATGTGTCAGGCAATACTTGAATGAGATGGCCAAACAACCTCACCTTCCTAGGCCAACCTGCCCCAGACAGAGGTTTAATTGGCATACTCCGGCTTGATGAATTCTTCAATTTTCTATGATCATAGTTTTATGACATATTATGATTTGAAAAAAATACTTTAAGCATTAGAGTACATGCTTAAAGTTTACAGTGGTATAAACCCTATATGAGCGTACGACATTTCGCTGTTTCCTTTGAGTATCTCTCTGTTCATTTTGACATGTTGGCTAAATTTAACTAAAGAGGAAAACATTTACCGATAGAAACTTACTAAACATGTATACAGCTATAATTAGGCAGTGAAACCACATGAAAGACGAGTCGCTGTGGAAGAGAGTGGTTAGGATTAGTGAGATAACAGAGGGGACCTAAATACCTCACCACGCTAACCGCAGTTTGCCTCACTAATTCTATATCAAAACGAAAATATCTTCTTATTAAATGAGAAGAGCGCTAATTAGATGTAACTAAGTCAGGTGTACTTACTCAGCCTCAATAAAGATCAGAAGGTGGTTAGTATATATAAATTTAGTTTAATTCAGGATATTTCACTTGTAAATCCGTTATAGGTTTGAGTTGATGCTTTTGATATCATTGGCAAATTATTTACATCCAGAAAAGACGCATTAATCAACATACAGAAGGCTGGGAATACATTCTGGCTGGTCGTAAGCATAGGTGAAATGGGATAATGAGACTGATTCAAGGAAAATTGAAATTAAGCGGTGGGATGCGAATAGAACTCAAGAATGCAGTATGTGTAACCTAAATGAGAATCAAACCATAATTCATTACTCAGGAAAATATCCTGTACCCACTGTAGATAGTAACCGTAGATATGGTATGGGTGTAATACGGGGGCAAAAGGATTTGAATCATCGAACGCGAAGCTTAAGCAACGATTTACCAAGCTTTAAAAAAACATAAATTCTTCCTTAGTGTATTTCTTTATTCCTGAATCATAAATGAAACTATATTATTTCAACAGAGACTGACGGTTCTTTATAGTAAATTATGAATTTTAAGAGGACTGGCATAGGACTTTTATATGTTTTAACGCTTAGATTGAATTTTAATTACATCTTAAAAATTTTTAAATATCCTCAACAAAGATTGACATTGCTATCACCAAAAAGTATAATTCCAAAAAATATATTCTGGTCAAAAGCATGGAACGATAAATTTCCCACACCAATAGCAATTTTACGGTATACTGATCAATTGCCCTCAATGTGAGAAAGCTGTATGAGAGATGAAATATTAAATTTTATTAATAACTGCATTTTTTTTTGTCTTTTATTATTTATTCGCACCTGTCTGCATAATGCTGACAATCAGCGAATGTGCTGGCTGGATGAGAAAACAAGGACATGTCAGGCATTGGAAAGGAAAGTACTCAGCAGCAGAGTTGGGCATATTTAAATAATAATGTAATCATGATTATGACTAATAATCAAAAATGTGAATAATGATTGTAATCATCATTCACAAATCATTCTTTAGCGCAGAATCATTAATCATGAATTGTATTAATCACTGGTCGTGGAATATTCATGAATATAACATATTCAACAATCATGAATGACCATTATTCATTATTAAATGTTAGTCAGTAATCATGATTAAGAAGAATTCATTATTCATGATTACTCATTACTAATTAATCATGACTAATGGGAATTCACTACTCATGATTACAGATCATTCATTAATCATGATTACAAAAAGAATCATAATTCTGGGTCTAACTAATCATGAATGATGATTGCAAATTTGTTTGCTCTTTCCATTCTTGTCAATAGAGCTTTACCAATACTCATTGGAATTAGGGTCTAATTCTTTACTTGTGACTTCAAATGCTGTTCAATTGACTACACCCACTCTTAGGACTTGTCCTTGCTCATTAAGACAATTTTTATTTCAGAAAGACATCCTCATTTTTTAAATTTAAATGAATAATGATTATGAATATATCATATTCATGATTGATGATTGGTGAATATTTGCTAGTCATGATTAATGAATATTAGGTATTCATGATTGATGAATATTATATTAATCCTAGCTCATGAATATATTTTATTCATGAATAATGACTAACTGAATTTAACAGTATTCGTTAATCATGAATAACCGAATACCAGTTATTCATTATTCATTTCTAATGAATACCATAAATACTCAATAATCATTAAAAATACTCCGCACTGATTATGAATAATAGTTATTCATTATTCATTTGTTTTATGATTACAATTATTCATATTCATTAATCATTATTCAGATTACAATTTGCCCAACTCTGCTCAGCAGCACCCCCTTCCTGGCTTCATTCAATTACTAGAGCTGTTTAAGTAAGGAGATCTCTCATCCAACGCCTTTTTAATCTCCTCATCGTATTTATTGGGATATCAGCTGTTGAGATGTCCATTATAATGTGATTGTTATGTCCATGTAGGTTAGTGCGAAAACGTTTGTAGAGTGCCTCTGTGTACTTGTCAACTGTTGGCTGGTGCAGGTCCTTAAGCAGGGTGTGGTGGGCCACATACCAGGGTGCGTTGGTTATTAGTTGTAAAAGTTTTGATTGAAATCTTTGAATTGTATTTAAGTGTGTCTTTTTAGCTGCTACGTATATCTGTGATGAGTATGTTCATATTGGTTTAAGTAAGTATGTATATGTTTTTAATTTATGTTTTAGTTCCAGTTTTGAAGTTATTGAGAAGAGTGGATAAAGTAGTTTCAGTCTCTTTTTAAGCGTCGTATGTTTGATTTTAACATGAGGACCCGTTCATCATCCTTCTGTCGAATTCGAGTCCCACACTATGACTGACTATAACTGCGTTAAATCCTTTAACTTGAAATTCCAACTAATTTATTTATAAAAAAAAAAACAAAAACTGTACACAGACCTTAATAGCTACATTGGTGACAACAATAAATTGCAATTTATGAAGTTAATTTTTAAGGCACCGGGGGAACTTCTGAACTTAAACTTTAAGCCGTGCGACCCGAACATAACTCAAGAATGGGTGTGAGTATGTGACATCTAAATGAAAATGAAGCAATAATTTATTTTTAGGAAAATGCCCTTAGGAAATAGTTAGGAAAGTCGGTTCTTGACGAATGTTCAGTTATAGGGTATCTTAAAGGTGAAGACTGGGTTAGATAGAATAGCTATATTAGAGAGGCTTATAGTTACAGGAAGCTACTTATAACATGATTTAATTATTGATTTACAATTTTTTTTTTTCTTCAAACTTCGATTCGCGCCTGTCAGCAACCTCCGACAATCAACGAATGTGATGGCTTCAACTAACTAATACTTAAGGCATTATAGGGCATGAGGAAGAAAAGTGCCCAGGGCATAACTTTCCGTGCTTGAAACTAATTCAGGAGAGGAGGTCTCTCATCCAGTTTCTTTTTAGCCACTTTATAAGGGGTATGACAGCTGTGGCCATGCCATTATTTAGTCTATTATTATGTCCATATAATTTAAAGAATAATCCTGAATAAAGAGTTCTTATGTGTTTCATAGTTAGTTGCTGTAAGTCAGTGTGCAGAGTTAAATGACGTATGTAGCTAGGAGCGCCCGTAATTAGTCTCAAAAGTTTGTAATTTTTGTAAGCTCGTCTTCTTAGCTGAGCCGAAAATCTGTCATGACAAAATTTAATTTAACATTTATTCATTTTAATGAAGGGCTTTTGTTTCATAATACCTTTTAATATAAGTTTTTTAAGTAACCTTTCTTGTTTATATATTTTACAATACTGTATAATTGTTTTTGATACCTGTATTGAGTAATATTTGCATAGTACCTGTTCATTGAACAATATATGTATGTTTTAATTATGTTTATCTCACTCTCATTTGTAATATAATTTGTATTGAATATTTTAAGTTTGGCGGGCTCCAAATATCTTATTTTACACATAAAATCCTTAAGTAACCTTTCTTTTTTATATATTTTACAATACTGTTTAATTATGAATTAGGAGCTATTATTGTTTTTGGTACCTGTATTGAGTAATATTTGCATAATACCTGTTCAACGAACAATATATGTATGTTTTAATTATGTTTATCTCACTCTCATTTGTAATATAATTTGTATTGAATATTTTAAGTTTGACGGACTCCAAATATTTTATTTTACAAATACAATTAGTCAATCCCGTAGGTTTTGGTAAATAATCATTGTAAATGATGGAATTATTGAAAATAAAACCAGTCATTCATTCAAGAGAAATCAGGAATTTTCCATTTTAGATCGCCTACAAGGGACGCATATATCAACATACGGAAAGCTGCGGTGAGATTCGGGCTTGTAGGCCAATCCAAAACGGAATGTATGAGAACTGATTCAAGTGAAATTGGGAATTTTACATTTTAGATTACCTAATAAATTCACTGAAGAATTATGTTGTTGACATGAATAGATATTATTTTTTCCTAAAAAAGCAAATGAGTGCTGGTAAAAACGCATGTACAAGATCCTAATCAGACTTCTTTTTAAAAGTTTTCAAACTCGTAAATATCCGGAAATTGCATTGCATCGATTGTGCACGAATTCAAAAAATCACAAAAAAATATCAACAGTAGCATTAGTGTTCGCGTTCCATAAGATATCCCTCAAGTTCGATACATTAAAAAAAAATCAAAAGAAAAACAATCGATAGTGAAATTGATTAGACGTTCGCCAATTTTTCCAATCGCCATAGCTGTCCGCATTAAGATGTGCTAGCAGCCGGACATTCTATACTCTCCCGTGTTGTAACGAATATCGTAATGAAAACCATGGAGTAAAAATCTGAGCTCTCTGACAGAGAAGTGGATTGGAGATGCGAGCTGGTGAAGAGAAGGGACGACACCGAAAATAAAAACGAAAATCAAGAAAACCGTGCTGTACACGAGAGCACATTTATCCAAAATCTCTCTTTATCAAGTTGATCTTTAATAAGTTTAGGTATATTGCTTAAATTTTGTGATTCTGAAATGCAATATAATTTCATACATTCAACACCAAATTTCTATCCATTTTTATTTCAAAAGGATTTAACCTAATACAGTCCATTCACTTTTTTTTAAAGCTGACAAATTGGTTGAAACTTAAACATTGCACTTTATACTTTGAAACATTGAAACTTTATTTATCCTTTAATTTTAAAGAATTTTAAATTTAAAATCAATAATTATTTCTTCCAAAAATATCATATGATAATTATTATTTCTGTTTTTTTTTTTTTTTTTTTTTTTTTTACTTTAATAATTGTTTCGCACCTGTCAGCAAGGTGCTGACAATCAGCGAATGAGATGGCGGTGATAGGTTATAATGACATGTGAGGCTTGAGGAGGGAAAGCATCCAGCAGCACCCCCTTCCTGGCTTGATTAAATTACCTTGGCTGTCTAAGAGAGCAGATCTCTCATCCAGCGCCTTTTTAGTCTTCTCGTATCCATCCGTACTTCAGCCATATTACTGATTAGACTATTAGGGTGTCCGTTTAAATTATTAAAAAATCGTTTGTATAGCGTCGTTATGTGCTGGTCGACTGTTGGTATATGGAGGTCTGTATGTAAAGTTTTGTTAGTCACGTACCAGGGTGATTTTGTGATAAGTCGTAATTACGCTAAAAAATACGAAATGGCTAAATATGAAAAAATCAAGTAAACATATAGAGGAAAAAAAAAAGAAAAATATTCCGTCAACTCATAAAGTACGTTGAGCATACGCATGCGGCGGAGTACGCCTTTAATGACAGACCATTGTTCATAATTAAAGCCGTTCTGTTTATTTAATGGAAATTATTTGTTTCATGGTAAATGAAGTTTTCAACAACTACATAGAGAATTATAAAATCAGACAACTTGGAGTATTATGCTTGCATTGCCAAATTACCACAAGTAAAAACTTTTATTTAATAATAAAAAAATAGTGTTTTTTATAGAGCAGATAAAAACAAAAATAAGAAATGAATCTGGAAAAATGAGTCTTTGAGAAGTGGCAATTAACAAAACACACCAATTTCTAATTTAAGTAAGTTGGTAAGTGAAAGTTGTGTGTTGCGCGCACGTACCAGATTTTTTCATTTTGACATGTGGGCCCCATGTCATCCTTCTGTCGAAAAGGAGTCCTAGATAGAAGGATCCTATTTATTTTTTAATTTAAAAATCAATCTTGATTAATAAATAAAAATTTAAATCGATCTTTGATATTTATTAATTTGATTAAAAATAATGATCACTCACCGAGTGATACGGTATTAAAAAATAATAGTGATTAAATTGTGATAAAAAAAATATTGATCATAAAATAAAAATCACCTTTTAAAAGCAAATTAATTTATTAATATGTATGTATTGTCAATGTATGTAAGTATACATTGTCAATGTACAAATTTTAATATTTTTTAAAATAATATAAAGAGAGCAGCATAGGATACATTTCAAAGTAAGTGGAGTTGGAACATAGTAAAAATAAAAAGTTTAAAACTTGTCTGAGACTAATGGATCAAAATGGCGGATCACGATAAAGAGGTACTAGGATTGTCCCCGGATGAGCTTGGACCTTTGTGCAAAATTGTATTAAAATTGGCAAAGTAGTTTTGAATCGGCGTACAGCGGACGGACGAATTTTTTCATTCAATTTTCAGATTCTACGCATCTTGAAATGTAATGTCAAATTTTTAAGGGTGGGGGTGAGGATTGTAAAAAACGTATTCTTCGGAACATCACAATAATAAACTAAAAATTTATATTTCTGATTTATAAAAGTATTAATCGAAAATTATTATAATTGTTAATCGAAAAAAATTAATTCAAAAGTAATGATCAGTTTAGGAGTTTTTTCACTTTTGATCAAAAATAAAAATCACTCACAATAAAAATAATCTAATGTTATCGATTTCAAACCCTGCTTTAAAATAAAATGACAGATCAAACAATTAGATTCATAATAAAATATATCAATTATCATACAACAACAGTATAGTGCGTGTTATGTGTTGTGATTTGTCATGGTTTAATTCTATACTAAATTTCCAATTTTGTAAATGTGATTTTGCAAATTTAGTGATACCAATCTTCGGTTTGTAGGTATGTCATGTGTGCATATATTGTATAGTAATGGAGCAAGTATTGACCCTTGTGGAACTCCTACCGAGATTGGTCTAACTGACGAAGTCTCAGTGCCTTGTCTAAATCTTTCGCAGAGGTACGATTGAAGTATAAGGTAATATGTGTGGGGTAGAAAAAATATAATAAAATAATAATTATTAAAATATCTCTATTATTAAAATAGAATATAATTAAAATAGTATTTTATAACTATTAAAATCATAAAAAAATATTTAAAAAATTATACCCACATGTCATATTGTAGATAATATTCACCAGATTGGATACGAGATATGTTTGTTGTGCTCAGTGATATATCACAAGGAAAGGGGCTCAAAAAGAAGTAAAAACATGCTGAGGGAACATGTTAATAAGAAAAGCCTGATTCCATCAAGACAGAACTTGTTGTAGGCCGATACAGGAAAAGCGGCTCTGTTTACTTTGACTCGGATGGAAAAGTTTCTAATTTGACTTGTTGGATAAGAATTAATGAAGTGGAAGATGAGAAAACTTAGAAACGTTCACTGTTCTTATTATTTAGGGGAGGCGTAGGAGGATGTTTTCTCTTGCCTTGTCGGATTTCCTTTATTATTACATATTCATAACATAGCTAATTTTTTGCTAATCATAACATATTCTTAGTTTTTCGATTGCTAAGCTTAAGTCAAAATATAATTTACATAACTTTATATAGCTATTTGTGAATATATATTCCTAGTAGCAAGTAATGACGAAATATGAAGTATGAAAATATTTAATTATGAAGTAAAAAAGAAAAAATTATGTATGATTTCAACCAATAAAAATAAATCTAAAAAAAACCTGTAATATGTAATATGTAATATGCGTAGTAATTATATATATATATTACAAATCGTTGGGAAGCTTAGAATTTAAGAAATGGTTATATTTAGGTTATGAAGTGGCAGAAGGTCACTATAACAAAATATTGAGGTAGAAAAAAAAAATAGTAATTTTAACTATCAGATTATTTAACAGAAACTATTGGTTTCTATAGCAACTGTCTCAAAACTAAATCAAAACTTTCAAAGGGCCGCGGCGCACAGTGGTTGAAAGGCGGAAAAACCTATTTCTTGAAGGTATCGGAATATTCTTTTTCTTTTCATTATTAATAAATAGGATAGTTACCTGACACATTCCATCAATTTATTCGGAGATATTCCGGTTTTTACACTTATTATGACCCTTTGAAAATCAATCATTGAAAAAGATTATTTTTCAACGAAAAATTTATAGTACTGTAATTATTTTTGCTACTCGCATTTTTGTTTGTTGGTGCGATTTTCCTTCATAATCATGAAAAGCGATCTCACATATTACACGACCATAAAAATTATGCTATTTTGTCTATGTTTTAACCCAGAAATAAAATCCCGAATAAATGCAATAAAAATAAGACAAATATTTTATTTGGTAATCCATATTTTTCAAGCAAAGCCGAGCGCAGTTTTAAAATCCATTTTTTAAAGAAGAAGATGCCTCCAAGGAAATATTAAAACATAATCTAGCTGCGTACACCTGCGTCTGTAAATGTGTGATATTTTCTTTTATTGAATTACCCATGCTATTTCTTGCAGTTTATTCGCTATGGAGCTTGTGCGTCGAATTAGGTTATTATTAATCGTTAAGTAAAAAGTCATGCCTTACTTACTAGCTCTGAAGCATCATTTATGAAGTCATTCTGAATCGTTATTAGGTCAAAGATAAAAAAAAACTTTTTCACCTACTGCGATTTTAGTATGTTTGAAAATTATTAATAATAAGTTTATAGTAAGACCTCGGATAACTTGGTGGAAATAAACCGATTTCTCATGAAAAACTTTCCTGACTCGTTTTAACAGTAAGTGGCAAGAAGCTCATCAAAATAAAAACAAATTTATTTAAAAAAATGAAGAATGGCTTGCACAGAACCAAACTGATTACTCGGTATTACTTCACTACTTTCAAATAAAGGCTTAATTCGGTTCAAGAATTGTTTTTCAAATACCCTTTATAGGTAGAGTGCGATAGGACGGTAAGATGAAGGATTAGTTGTGAATTTAGAATCATTTTGAGTGTGGAGAGTTTCAAAAGAAGAGGTTAATAGGTTGTGTATAAGGTAGATTTATTGATGTGTGTAAGAAACAAAACAGCTTTTCGAGGTAGGTGACGAAGGATAAAGGGAGTGATAAGATCATAGTTCGATGCTTTTCTGTTCGGATGTCTCTTGATTGCTTTGTGGATTCTTTTTTTGGGAGATACATCGGGGGTGGATCATTAGAAATAGGTACCCTGGTACTCCCTGGTAGATGGAGGTAGTTGAGCTGTCAATTTTTCTAATTCGGTGAGTGTGTCGTATAGTACAAAGTTCTTTCCAAAAACCTTGAATGCTTGCATATTGTGTGAATTCATTTAATTTGAAAAAATTGGTATTAAAAAAAAGTTCAGCTGTTATTTAGTATGAATTAGGGGACCGAGTTTTCACTGATAGAGTCGTAGTTATAAAACCTATATTGAACCTATCCCACCATCTCCTGTCAAAATTATATTAAAGCCGGATAACCCCAATCTAATATTTTAATATGATAATACATTTAATAGTTAATAATAAAAACGAAAAAAATAATTCATTGCTCCTATGTTTGATTTTTTTTCTTCACCTAACTTGGGTGTTTTCATGAAATAAAATGATACTGCAAGCACTATCAAGGATATTAATAGCATTAAACAGCAAAAGTGCTTAAACTAGCCGATCTCGAGTCGAAAATTAATGAATGATTTGTTCTTCTATTTGCCTAACACCGCCGGTTAATCCGAATAGACGGTTAAGCGGGGCTCCAACCTATACATTTTATAGGAAATTCAATCGTGGTTATGATAATATCAACTTTTCTTTTTTGCGGCTTATAGATCAGGTTTGACAAGGTTTTTTTCCCCGAAAATAGTCGATTTTCAACCACTGTGCGGCGTGGTGGTGGGATAGCGTCTCCGACTCCCACGCTGGCGGTGCGGGTTCGAATCCCGCCCAAGCCCGCTCGATTCTGTTCGGTGACGGCCTCACTGAACAGACTCAGCGGCTTGCCATGGATTAGAAGAGGTTGGTTACCGGTAGATAACCCGTCCCGATTAGCCCTCGTGGCATAAAGCGGACCTTAAAAAAAAAAAAACTTTAAGGATTACAAGCTATCTTCTTAATTTCGTTTTACAATTGAAAACAAAGAAAATTATTAAGAGAGAAGCCAAGAGCATTGTTGTGAGCATGCTGGTCAAAATGTTCATCGACCGAAGAAAAACAAGTGGCCATTCGTTAAGTTTAATGAATAAAAATTACTTTAATCCACTCTTCCCTGTTTTCAACAAATAATGTCTAATTTTAGTAAAAAAAAAAGGGTGGTATGCGAAAGTTTTGTGATGCTTGAAGTTTCATAATTTTATTTGCCATTTTCACAGTAAATTATACCAATTTAATATTAAAATATAGTTAAATATGCTGTCAAATGAAATCAGATTAAATTTAAGAATTGTCCTTTTGAATTTTCTCTTCTAGCTGAAAATGGTGCACTACGGATTTACAAGTCCGATGATAATTTGTATAAAAACAAAGTAATAAAAAAGTCATTGTAAAAATCTAATATTGTAGCTAAGGTAAAACTGGATTTGTTTTTGCAAATTCTTGAAATTTTATTGATAATTGAGGAAAATAATTAAATGAGGTAAGAAGATAGCGAAGACTCAAGTTAAAAACAGGGTATAAGAAATCAAAAAAGAAAATTTATAGAACAAATCAAAGTGGTATTCTGTTAAATGTAACATTGAAAGTTTGAACAACTTGTAACGCGATTATTATTGTTGTTTTTTATTTATTATATATATTTTTTTATTATTATTGTTGTTTATTATTTATTGTTTCTCTCGCAGGAATCGAATGCACTTCCAGAGTTTTTCTGAGATTCTATTAGAACAACCATATGAAGAAGACAAATTAATTTTTATTTTATGATTTTCTCAATGATATGGAACAAAATAATTAATTAAGCGACCAATGAAGATTTACAATTTTATTTTTTAGCATTCATCATTATTGATTATAATGATTTTTTTATTATTGAAATAAAACATAATTAAAATTAACGACGCTCAAAATTAAAATTATTCAATTCCAAAATGAGAAAATAGCAAGAAAGCTAATATTTCTCTTAAAACTGAATTCTTTTTCTTTAGCTGGTCAATAAAGACATTAATTTAATGTGTAAATGAAATGTGAAAAAAAAAAATAAAAAATAAAATTAGTATAACAACGTATAGAGAAAAAAAATATACAAGAATATTATTTTATAGAAGTAAGGGCATAGAAAATATAATAATAAATAAAAATATTTAGATGGAAACTATTAAAAGTGAGATGATAATTAACTATGATATATGAATATAGATTTACTTTTATACATATAAATTAAAAAATAAATAAGCATTAGTAAAATTGAAAATATATATAAAATGTAGATATAATTTGAGACCTGTAAATTGTTGATAAAATGAATTTTTTTTTAACATTCAAAATAAAAATATCGGAGGATAATTTTTAGAAATATATTTATAAATAATTCATTAATACACGTAAGCAATTCCTTGATAAAAAAGTAATTTTTAAACGTAATTCTACTTTTATGGAAGGACTTCAATACATAATTTTTTTTTTTTAAATAAACTTATCATGAAAGGATTGGAATTTTATTTAAATCATTCGGGAAAAATCAAAGCAACTAGTATTGCCAACCAAAAAAAAAAGATAAAATTAGGTATATAATATTCGAAATAATTAAAATAAATTAACGATTAAAATATTTCACTATAAGTTTGTATAGAAAGCGTAGAAAAATTTACTATGATAAAAAAACAAAAAAAAAAGAGCATCCCATTGTTTATAGAATTTAAAGATTTATTGCATTTTTAAATAATAATTTATTTAAATTCAGTTAATATTAATATTTGAATTAACTGGAAGGTGAATTGAAAAATCCCACTGGGTTAGATAACTTGGTTTAAGGCGCTGATGATCTACAGTACCCGCAACACTTAACTGTTGTGCTGGCCCTACAGCTTGTGCAACTATCAGGCGCTACATCACTTCTATGCACCACAATAACTGTTCATTGTAATTTATACAGCACATTTGATCATGGAATAGTGGTCCGTTATTTATTGTAATATTAATAATATAAAAATATCTTAAGATTTTAACACAAAGTCTAGATTTTTTTAAAGAATAAAGACAACCTTAACATTAAGGCGCCTATTGTACTAAAAAAAACATTCAAAAAAGGAGGGGGGATACATACTGTATTAATTAATTTTGAAAATAATTAAACTGCATCGTTTAATAATTAAGTTATTCCTTCATTAAAATGATAAAATAAAGTGGGTAAAGAATATAAACTGACCCAAATTCCTTTTGAGATGGATTATTGAATGGATTTTTTTTCTTAACAGAATTTTTTTTTCACCTTTTAATATTCTACAGCTTGAAAAGTAGTCTATTAGGTAGACTGGTGTTTCCTTGATAAAATTATGTTCGCCATGTTGTATTTGGAATACATTGATTAACCTCCCTAGTTATTAATAATAATGAATCTTATTGGTACAGTTTTTCTTCATTATTAATTATTTACTAAAAAAATTATTATTTATTACATTAAGGGAGTGGGCTAGCTCATTGGTAAGGAATTGAGCTGCTGTGTTCAAGTTCAGGAGTTTGAAGCGTTACCTTAATTAACGATTAAGAATATCGTTAACCCGGCGCTGGTCGCGCCCCTCTGTGGGACACCGTTGGTCGCGCGTGAGCAAATTGCTCACACCTTAGTTTTTGGAGACTCTCTCGCAATATTTTTGTTCCTTCTAATTTAGGATATCTTTATCATTAAATTATTAGTCTGTTTAAGGTGTTTTCATTAGTTTAATGCATTTATTATAATTTATTTATAGGAGTGGAATGAATAGAAGAGAATAAAAGTCTTTATTAACACTATTTTAAGTTTAAAAAAAGAAGTAGTTATTGTAAGAAAATGCAGTAGCATACATTACTCAAAATTACAAAAAGAAAAATAAGAAATTTTTTGTTGAAAAGAAAAAAAAAATGATAAAAATATTTAAAAAATCGCATAAAGTTGGTACGTTGATACTCGAATACCGGCACTAGTTTTGTCAAGTCGACGGATTTTTCGAGAGGAAGACTGGAGATTTCACCTCCAGTATTACCACTTTGCTCAACTTCAAGAAGCCAGGAATAACCATCTAAAAACGAAATATCCCATTTTACTCAAAAATATAAAACTAAACTAAAAAACCTACTTTTATTAAAAAACCTAAGAGAAGAGACGAAAATACTTACAGTCATTTTTTTCTTCCGGATTATCATCTAAAAGCCGTAATATCTTCGCAGGACGTCTTGTTCCACTCATTTTCCGAACTAAACTTTCAAACGGAACAGCTACAATATTTCATCAAAGAAAGACAAACGTCTACTGACAAGATTCGGGCTAATTACTGCGGAGATGGACATGTCCGTGCAGGTCAGGGAGCGGCCCGCACGGGGGCTCAGTTCTGTGTCACGCTGTGAGCAATTTGCTCATGCTCCCGTTTTTTCGAACAAAACGTTTTATAGGGGCTTAGCGCGGCAATTGTTTTTTTCAAAAACAACTTCCTAAAGTGAGTTAATGTATAAATGACAAATAGAAAAAATGTCAGAAGTAAGCGAAATACACCAGATTTTCGGCAGGTGTGAGCAAAATGCCCTCAACGCGACCAACGGCGGGTTAATGTCACAGATCGTTTCAGTGGTCAGAGACCCTCCAGGGGAAAAAGCCTGTCGGTTGAGCGTGATCACGGTCAAATCCCCTCCTTGCACGACCGCTGACCAGGAGGCAGTACATCCTTATATAGTAATTAACCAACCCATGATCCTTCAAGTGGTTTTAGTCGTACAGGTTCATTTATTTATTTTTATGTATTACATTATTAATGAAAATATACAGCACTTGTAAATAAATATATTTTCTGCTCATTGAACATATTTCAGTGTGCTCAATCAAACGTTTCGGGGTAGATTTGTATCAGATTAAAGTAAACAGTATTTTAAGTTCAAGCTATTTAAAAAAAAATCTAATTAAAAGAAAAAGTAGTAAAGGATTTAATTATATAAAAGTTTAGATAATGAGGGTAGAGCGGAAAATTCACGAAACTTTAAAAATATATTAGAAATATTTATTTAAGTAATAAATTAAATTTAAGCATCTTAATAATATTAATCTTGATAAAACCAATATGGACATACTCTTCACCGATATACGGAACAGCTAAAAAGACCCACTTACACCGACTTCAAACCTTTCAATCAAAAATGTTAAGAATGGTACTTCGCTAACAAAACACTACATACTTACGCACAAATAGAAAGAGTAGACCAACATACAATGACACTTTATAAACGTTTTCGTACTCACTTAGAAGGCCACTTCAATCGATGATTAGAGACATGGCAAAAGGTGATTTACCAATAAATAGGATATTAAAAAGGCGTTGGATGAGAGATCTCCTTCGTTAACAAACCAGATTAACTGACACAAGCCAGACAAGAGGTACCGCTGAGTGCCATTCTTCTTTCTTAGCTCTCAAATTTGCTGATTGTCGAAGTTGTTGACAGGCGCAAATCAAGAAGTGAAGAAAAAAAAAAATAAATCAATTATTTAAGCATCTAATTCAAACAGATTTATTAAGACTAGTACTATTTTAATTCACTTAAAGTTTACCAATAATATTTATCCTTTAAATTCGAAACACCCATATAGGACACATTTAGAAAGAAGAGTAGTTTAAAATTCAAGTTGTGGTAATATATTTGAAATTGCCGAAAATACATAAAAAATGGTAATTTAAAACGTTACATTTTCGTGTGCAGTTTGAACGTTCTAAAATTACATGAAAACCTTATATTATTTTAAAGCTTACTTATCCCTGCAGTTTCTAATAACGTTATAGGGTAAACCGTAGAGTTATTGGCACCCTTAAGACTAAATTTCAGTGGGGACATTAAAAAAAAGTACTTCTTATAAAGGGATCTAATTGAAACTTCCTCTTTATCTATCCTTATAAAGACTCAAGAAGTTTTTTTGGGTCAAAAGTTCAATAGTTTTACAATATGGCAATATTTATTTTTAAAAGTGCCAAATCTAGTTATTGGTACCCTGTGGGTTTAATTATGAAATCTTCCCTATGGTTAGTTTGTTAAAATCTTAGTTCATAGATGACTCAGAGGTCCTTTCAAACGTTAGAATCTACCTATATCTTGTAATAAAATTATGACATGTTTACCTATTTCTTTAAGTTAAAGTTGGGGTGCCAATAACTGTACTGAGTGCCAATGTATGGTTTACCCTGTTGAAGCAAAAAAAAAAAAGAGAAAAAAGGGGGAAGCAAAGAGCATCATATTTTAAAGGGGTCCTAAAAATAAGTCCTTATAAAAATAGGGATTCATTTTAGGATAAAAACAGAAGATAGATAAGTTCGCGCCTGGTACGAAGGATGTGTTGCATGAACAATAAATGGAAGGTACGACCATCAAAGAGGTTGAAGGTTCATTTTGATAAGAAGGAGGAAGGAGATAATGAAATGAGCGGGAGGTAGTGGGGGGGGGGGGGGTTGAAGCCGGATGAGCGGGAGTCCAAGGCGTTACATAAATAACAAGGCGTTAGATAAATAACAAGATGCCGGACATAGCCCGCTATTTATATGCTAATGCCTGATCGATATTAATCCCAATACTTCATCCCCCCCCCCCCCCCAACGTGAGGTCCGGTCTCGGAGGGTTGTGTACACGCTCTTTTAGCAGAGGAAAGGAAAAATATCACGGGAGGGAATATATTCGGCTGGATCAATGTATAACCTATATCCTCAGTTCCTCAGTATATGATTATTTTTTTGTTTCTTTAACGTCTCTTTATGCCACTAAGGCTAATCGGACGATGCTACAGTGGGAGTCCTAAGTGTTGCCTATCCAGGTATAATTAGGATAGGGATCTTTTACGAGTACCTGACATCGTTCACGCCCAGGACCTCAATTTTACGTCCTATCCGAGGGACGGCATAGACAAGGTTTTACTCCCATTAAAAAATCCTAGGGCCAACTCGGAACGCGAACACGCGACCTTTACTATGCTAACCACTACACCACAGGTGACCCCTCAGTATATGTTAGTAAGTTCTTTGTTATAAATGAAATTCTACTATTGTACCTGCGGAGCACAGTACGGTACAATATTATCTTAAATAAACTTATTAATACTTCAAATCACATGTCAATGGCCGCACTAATGTGAAAAATATTCTTCAAAAACTTATTAGAAGTAACGAGAAATACTTTAATAGCTCTAAAATATGAAAAATTGGCCTTCATGAAATAATTATTAATTAACCATAGTGTCTTTTTTCCTCTGTAAATATTGCACTACCAAAATAATTTTTGTCTACTTAAAATTCGTACATACAGCCTCTTTATAAAATATTGGGTTGTTTCACATGAAATGTCCGATTTTATAATTTTTGAAATACATAGAGGATTTAGAGAATTTCTGTTATTTACTTCCAAATGTGTTCCAAATAGTTTAACTTCAAACAACCTACTTAATATTTATTTTATTTTATTATTTAAAATACAAATGAAAATACTTTTCTTTTTATTTTAGTATTTTAGAATTAAAATGAAAATGCTTTTTTTTATTTGAGTATTTTAGAATTAAAATGAAAATGCTTACAGCTACGGTTTTTTAAATTTTAGTTCGCGAGAACTAACAAGAGATCGCATTGACGAAGATGGTCGCGGTAGTCAGGGGGGGGGGAAGGGGGGGCCCCGCACCTACCCCCTATTTTTTGCCTCATCCAATTTCCATCACCGAATGTTGGCTTCTACCCTTAGAGCCGTGATTCCTCTCGATTTTAATTTTTTTTTTTTAAATATTATCATTCAATTAGTTATTAAATTTCGATTTAATTAGCAATTAAATCAAAAAAGCAACATATCATAATTAAGCAGTTACTAATCCTCTACTTTTCTTTTATAAACATTAGCCTCTTCTTTTATAAACATTACCTCTAAATATGAACAAGGAAACACGCGATTTTCATATAATATTCTTTTGTGAGGTAAAACTCGGTCATTCGGAAAAATGGATTGCATATGACAATCAGCGTTGGCAGGGCAGTGGTTAGACATAGACGTAAGATCAGGACAAATCCCAAAACTAAATTTACACCTAAAATTAAAATTGATGGTTACTGTATGGTGGTCCATGGCTGGAACCGTACCATTACTTCTACAACCTACTGCGATGAAATTGCCTAAATGCACGCAAAATTATTAAAAAAAAAAACCTGGACCAGTTAACCAGAAAGGTCCTATACTCCTCCACGACAACTCTAGATCCCGCGTTTCAAAACTTACCTAGCATAAATTGAAAGAACAGGGGTACGAAGTTCTTTCGCACCCACCATATTCTCCCGAATTGTCTCCAATAGATTGTCATCTGTTCAGGAAATTAGACAACTTTGTCAGAGGAATTTTTTTTTTTTTTAAATGATTCTAGAGTTCGAAGTGCGTCTTCAGATTTTTTTCACATCAAAGCTCGGAGTTTTTCAGTTCCGGGATAAAAACGTTGGTGTCACGCTAAGAAAAATTTGTAGAAAACTAAGGTAAATTCTTCGAATGTAATTAAATTGTTTTCATATTGTATTTTTACTAAAATCCCTTTATCTTAAAAACGGACAATTCATGCGAAACGATCCAATACTTTACCTCTATATCAGTTTGAGCAAAAGGGGTTAAGTCATATATTTTTTTTTTTCGTCTCATCTTCTTAAAATTTATATTTGACTATAATTTATTCGTTATTCATAATTGATTACAGTCTCTGTTGAAAGAATATATTTTCATTTATTAATCTGGGATAAAGAAATACTGTAAGAAAGAATTTATAATGATTTTCAATAGCTTGGTAAATCGTTGTTTAAGCTTCACTTGACCCCTTTTGACCAAACATCAGTGATATGTTAAATGGGGTGTTTCATAGTAATAAAATTACTTTAGCCGAAATTTCGGAAAAAAAAGAGAGATTAATGGAATAAATTTTCGCATCTAATTCAAACAAATTTATTGAGATTAATTCCATCTTTTGAAATGGACGCCAAACAAGAGGTACTACTGGGTACAATCCTTCCCCATGCCTGTTTTTGACATGTAGTTGACAGGTGCAGATTCATAAATGGAGTAAAAAAAATTATCCTTTACTCCTTTTTTATTTTTTAGATTATTTGTTTGTTGAAATAATCTATTAAATTTAAAATATCGTTTACTGCAATCCTACTTAAAAATCTACCCCGGCATGTTTAATGGAACTCACTAAAATTTGTTCAATGATCAATAAGTATATTTATTTATTACAAGTGCTATATTTATTCATTGATCATTTAATACATAAAAATTAATAAACCTGTACCACTAAAACCCATTGGGGATCTTGGTTCAGTACTATGTAAGGTTGTTACTGTCTCTTGGACCATAAATTGATGAAACGAGTCAATAAGTTATGACTCCATGAAATTTCTTTTGCCAAACAAAAAGCGTGCAACGCCCATTTTTAGTAGGCACTTTATTGTTTTTGTAATTTGTTTTTACAATCTTGTAAGCCAGTCCTGATAAAATTTATGGTTCTTTTGAATGGTAAACACCTAAAAAAAAATTCGACTTTTTTTAATTTAAACTCTTAATCTAGACAAATCCAACTCTTATATAACAACTCCAGAGTTGGGCAAAAAGAAGTTGAACTACAAATTACAAAACTACCGACACATTAGTTGGGAAGTTGTTGAAACTATAACTACTTTTGTAATTTGTAGTTGATGGACCACAACTACAACTACTGTAGTTTCAAAAAAGTAGTTGCATTTTTAGAACTACAACTAGTAGTTGCAACTGTAATTATGGGCCTGAAACTACAACTAATTTATTGATAATGAGTAATTATCGATATATATTATTATCAAATGTATATCAAATGAAATTCAACTAATATATAAAACATGGGATTGATCTAGAACCTAAGGTTAAAAAAAATAATTGACTGCCGGAAATCATGGAAAAAATTTGTATTGCGTATATGTATTGTTCTATTTTTAAAACAGATTATCAACCATAATGGAACCCATTTATCTATGGAGTATTTATCTAAACACAAAATAAAAATAGCAAAAACATGTGATTTAATTAGATGTTGCTTAGCAAATGTAATTGCCGCTCTAAAACTACATTTACAACTACTTATTGTATTTTCCATTCCCAACTACTTTTTCCCAACTACTGTAGTTGTAGTTTTAAATTACAACTACTTAACTGGTAGTTGAAAAATAGTAGTTGCGCGCTTCCAACTACAAACTATATGTAGTTGTCTGTGTAGTTAATTACAAATGTAGTTAACTACTGCCCAACCCTGAACAACTCTTAATCATGAACAACTCATAATATAACATCTCTTAATATAACAAATCTTAATCATCATCACATATAACGTCCACTATTACCTTAAATACCTGCCCTCCAATTTATGCAGAAAATTTCCACATTTCACAAACTGACAGCGTACACTATATCGGTCTTACCTTTGACAAAAGGATGACCTGAGGCCCGCATGTTAAGATGAAACTCAACCAACTTTACTCACTTTTTTATAAAACTACAAAACTGCGACTAAGACAAAACTTAAATTTACATATTTATACTCGATAAAACCAATATGGACATATTCTTCACAGATATACGGAACAGCTAAAAAGACCCACTTACACCTTCTTCAAACATCTCAATCAAAAATGTTAAGACTCATAGTTAAAGAACCATGGTACGTCACTAACAAAACACTACACACTGACTTACAAATAAAAACAGTAGACCAACATATAAAGACACTTAATAAACGTTCTCATACTCACACGGTCATATAAACCAACTGATTAGAGACATGGTAATAGGTGATATACCTATAAATAGGAGATTAAAAAGGCGTTGGATGAGGGATCTCCTTCTTTAACAATCCAGATTAACTGACACAAGCCAGACAAGAGGTACCGCTGGGTGCCATCCTTCCCCATGCCTAACATGCCCTTATTTAAAGTTAGTGTAGCTCTCAAATTTGCTGATTGTCAAAGTTGTTGACGGGCGCAAATCAAGATGTGAGGACAAAAAAAAAAAAAAAAAAAAAAAAAAATATAAGAGATTTTCTAAAAAAAAAAAAAAAATTAAATGCTAATTGAAAAAATCTAAAAAACTACGATCAATTGAAAAGAGTGGTAAATAAATCATGCTACTATACGAACTTTTTTGTCAGAACTTTGATGTAAAAATGCTGATATTTGTTAGTTTGCCCTTTCGGTGTAACCCTGCATTTAAAATGCGTGTTTAGAATATAATGTAACGGGAAAACATATGAATAATTCTTCCTTGTAAGAGAGTTCTAGAATTTTCTGAAACCGTTCATTCATGTATTGGTAGGTTAACCACATGTTTTGGAATGATCTAGACTTTTCTGGATTGTTCTATTTCGAGCTAAATATAAGAAGCGAGGGACAGGAGCTTAGTCTTGCTTGGAACATCGTTACTTTTGAATCACTGTTTTACACATGTAGTTACAGTTTTAATGGATTGTTATTATTTGAGCTTTTATCGTTTCTTAAGCGGATCTTATACGATCAATAATATTGTCAATATCAGAATTGTCAATATATTGTCAATACTGTCGTTTAGCCTTGAGGGCCCACCGTCAATATCGCCGCATCTTAGACAGTCAATATTATTGACAATAAGTTTATCACTAAATTATCTTAGGGCGTTTGTTTCCACCATTCATATAAGGTCTTTCGAAGTGAATTTTCGTGACATTTAGTGTTTTAACATGGACAATCGAAAGAAAGCTTGTGTAGCCAAGTATTTGACGAGCTCAAGAAATCAATGGATGAAAAAACGTGAAGAATATTCTCATATGAGACTGTCGAAGGAAATCAGATTTACAGATGCAGAAGATTTTCACAATTATTTCAGAATGAAAGAAAGGATGTTCATAAAAATATTAAAAATGCAGGAACCATTATTGAGAAGACAGAACACACACATAAGGGAATGATTTCCTTTTGAAGAGAGATTAGCCTTAACCCTAAGGTACTTAGCTGCAGGTAGAAATTTTGAAGATTTGAAATTCTCTGTTATCATGTCACCTGCCACTATCAGCGTTGCTATAATTGAAACGTGTGAAATTCTTGCTTATGTCCTAAGGGACTACATGAAAATAAGTGTTTTAAATAATTTTCCAAATTTTATATCAGTATGTCATAGTGCAGAACCTTTTCACTAGATATAATAAAAGTTGTAAGCAGACCGACTTTATGGTGCGCCCAATTGCGATAAGTCAAAATGCCCTCTCTCCCACCATAAATATCCCCTCCTCTTTCCGATATTGACGCTCCGAAATCCGATTATCTAGATTTTCATCAATAGCGCCACCAATACTCAAATTTTCGCCTTACACGATCAGTATTATTGTCAATACCGTACGGTATTGTCAACATTATTGATAGTTAAGGTCAGCTGAAGACCTTGTGTATTACAATATTTTGTCAATAAAAATTATTCAAATCCAGATTACTGTTAGAGTACTTTATCATTTTTATATATTAAACGATGCATATCTAAAAACATTATAAACTGAAAAGCCCAAAGCAACCGAAAATCTCGGCATTTGATTTACTGTTTATTCATTCAGAACCGGAATAACTTTTCATCCGGATCAAGGGAGCCGGGAGGAGGGGGGGGGGGGGTGAGGGCGGTTTTATTCATCTCCTGAACACATTCTTTGTGAGCCTCCCGCTTTTAACAAACTGCAGCACTTAAATCTGAGCAATACTTAAACCTAAAGGCATTTTCAGAACAAAATCAAAAGATCTAAAGTGCTTCATTAAAAGCCTAAAATATCTTTGAGAGCTCTAGATAACTCAGGGGAGGTAGGCACAAAAGATATATACATAAATATTAAAAGTGGCAAAGCTCTATCCACCCTTCAATAAAATTTTAGATTCGTGTTATTCCTCTTGTATGATGATATTTCTGTGCTCAAATAGTTATGTCTTAAGAATTGATATTAAATATTATCACTATTTTAGGAGGAAAAAAAATTAGAATAAAATTGTAAGAACACATTATGCGCAAAAATTACTTTAACCCGTTTGTGAATTAGTTTTTTTTTTTTTTTTTTTTTTGGGGGGGGCTTCAAGGCTTCCACTGAAGCCCTATACTGCCCATACTAACACCCATGGCACTGGGTGATACTTCTCCTACGAAAGAAAAGCACCACCCAGGGCGGGACTCGAACCCACAGCTCCGGCATGGGGGTACGGCGCTTTACCGCACAGCCACACCGGGCCCCTTGTGGATTAGTTAATAATTACAAAAATTATTGGATTTATTTATTCGTAAGAACATATTAAACAAGAGGGAAAAATAATTAAAAATAGAAATAATATAGAAAAAGGACGATTATATAATAATAATAATTTAAAAAAATTATAAAAGGATGATTATTTATAACAGTAAAATTTTATTGTAGCCAATAATTTTTGTAAGTGCGTCTTTTTAGCTGAGCTGAGAATTTGTGAGGCGTACGTCCCAATGGGTGCATGTATTCAGTTTTTGTGTAATTTTCAATTTAGAAGATTTAGAAGGTTTAGGGTCAGACAAATATCTAGCTTCTAAACCTAAAAAACTCATAATTTGTAAAATTGTTGAGGAAAATAAAACTTCTTTCGTTTTTACGGTCATTCTACATGTGCGCATATTTTAAATGTATTAAATTATAAATAGAGAAAATAAAATTCTTTCCCCCATTGATGTAAAATGTTAAGGACCGATTTCTAGAGTCTTAGCCCATACCACACCCCTTTGGCCGGGAAGTTAGGAGACTTAGCGGAAGTCGGTATGGCCAAACTTTGGGAATCAATACATAGCTACCTTCAATGGCTTCAAATTAAGTCCTCACGTGAAGCTAATCTCTTGAGCTGTTGCATGAAAAGATTAAAACACTTCGAGATGAATAGAAATAAATTATCTTTTCTCATTTTTAATTTAAATTGGGTTAAATTAAACCTCACTAAATGGACGAATAATATCGACTTCCTCCCTTATAATCGCGAAAATTTGCTAGATTGGTGGGAAAAGGGAAAGTGTAGAGAAAAGATTGACTTGTCCGGGATATGTTCCTGGTGGCTTAAATGACAAATCCAGTCCAAGAACAATCTTTTGAAGAGAATTTTTTTCTCTTCTTATAACTTTTTTTTTTAAATTATGTATATTGTAACATTTCTGTGGGTTCACAGTATTTTGTCTACGAAAATGTAACAATACTCAATGCCACAGGTATTTATAAGAACACAAATATTAAAACAGGTTACAAAAATTATCACTTTGTAACACAAATCATATGGCTTGAGCTTCACAATCGAGACAAACACTTAAACTGTCAAGTCAATCGCTCCTTATATACTGGGTGTCCCAGACATTGTGTAAAAAAAACAACATTGGGTAATACTGCATCTTAAACAGGGTAGAATGGCGCAGAAACGAGTTTCCTTTCTCAATTTGTTGAGGAGATAGAATTTGTTTTTATTTTTTAAATCCGAAAAAAGAAGTTTTTCTGATGAAGAGTAGCCTGCTTCCAAAGTAATGGAGGACATTTTGAACACGCGCTGCAATAATCAGAACCATATCTACAATAATATGATTTTTCGTCTTCAACATTTTTTATGTAGGGTTTTTCAATCTTTAGTAGAAGAGAAGAAAATAGTTTAATTTATTTTAAAGAAAGTATTGTTTTAATTTAAACTCAGGAGTTTTTTTTTTTTTTAAATTTTAGATTATTATTACCCTTTTTATATTATTTGGAATTCATACGTTGTTCTTTCTAGTCTTATAAAAGTAAAACTAACTCATGGGAAGTTCGGCGTCCATTACTTTGTTTATATATATATTGTCATTTCAAGAAATCTAATGTTAATTTTACTTCATTTTGACCCTTGAAACGAAAATTTATTGGGCACAAACCCCACAAAATTATGAATAATATTTAAGTCGTCATATAAAACTGCGGTCAAAGATGGAAGATAGGACGGTGCGGTGAGAAGCTATGATTGTAGGTTGGCTCGAAGCGGTTCCCATCAATCAGGGGGGCAAGGTCCACCCTCACAAGCCCCCCCCCCCCTTACATCCCCCCTCACCCCCCTACCACCCATCAATTTTTTTCTTACTCTTTCTTAGGCTCAGTCTTCTATTCCTCCTCTCCGCCATTTCTCACCTAGGCTCATCCTTCTCATCCCTGAAATATTCTTTTTATAATTATTTTTTTTTTTATAAATCAAAATAGCTTCAAAAACAAAAAAAAAATTATTAGACAATTTTTTTTTTTCTTCATACTTTTATTCTCACTTGTTGCAGCTAATCGATAATCATGAGATAAACTGCTGTGATGTGGCATCTTAGGCATGAGGGAAGATAGTGCCCAGCAGCACATCATCCCGGACTTGTTTCAGGAGAGGTGTTCTCTCATCCAACTCCTTTTCAGTCGCCTCATAAAAGGCATCTTAGTCGTGGCCAGGTCATTTATAATTCTATTGTTGTGTCCGTGTTATTTGATATGAAAACCAGAATAGAGAGTCCTTATTTGATCGTTGACAATTGGTAGTTGTAGGTCGGTATGTAGTGTTGTGTTACCACAAAAGTACAAAGGTGCGTTCGTTACTTGTCATAAAATTTTGGATTCGAAGTATTGGTGTTTTTGTGTGTCTTTTTTGCTGATCCATTACTTTTTGAGGCTTCAGTAAGTATGTGTATGTATTGAGTATCTGTCTGAATTCCAATTTTGATGATTTGAAAAATAGTGATTAGTTTCAGTCGTGTGTTTAATGTCTGTCATTTTATTTTGACATGAGAGCGCCAAGTCATCCTTCTGTCAAATATTAGTCTAAGGTACCGTACTTTTTCTGTTTGGGAAACACGCTACTTAACCCTTTAACCGGGCGGGACGTATATAGGCGTCCAACCTAAAAAATAGCGCCAACGGGCAGGACGTATAAATTACGTCCTTGAAATATGTGTTGTGCCCTGGAACGGGTGGAACTTATATTTTCGTACAACAGAGGTATTAGTCATCGATACATGTAACGACGTGAATTTACAAATATATATATATATATATATATATATATATATATATATATATACATATATATATACATATATATATATAATTTATAATATTTATAATAATAACATATTTAATTTATATTTATATATATATATATCTATTGTACTCTTTATATTGGTTAAGGCTGTAAAATTTATAATTTCTTAATTCGATACTTTTATATTTTTGTTGGTATTCCTTACTATTTGTTTGTCATTTTGTGTTTTCCTTTATGGTTTATATATAAATAAACGGAAACAAATATATTCCATAGCCTTTCAATTTATTTTAAGCATAAATAAAAAAAATAATAATATGAAGTTACATTGCACCGGGCGGGACGGATATACACGTCCTAGTGAAAGAGCTCGCGCCCGTTGTAGGATGCGTAATTTAAAAGGGAACTTAAAATAATAATATGAAGTTACATTGCACCGGGCGGGACGGATATACACGTCCTAGTGAAAGAGCTCGCGCCCGTTGTAGGATGCGTAATTTAAAAGGGAACTCCCCGGTTAAAGGGTTAATCATATATAGCAGACTTCTTCGGGTTCCCGTGCTCTTTACATATAATTTTTCTGCCGCGCCCCATGTCAAATCTCAGGTCAACCGTTGTGCTGCTAATAGTTACTTCATTCGAATTCTTTAAACGCTTTGATAAATATATATGTTCGCACTATATGAAGTAAATTTATAAAATTAGATAATTTCATTTTTCGGATCCACAATATATCTTACGATAGGATGATCAATAGTCAGTTACATTTTTTGTATTTTAAAAGGCAACGTTTCGATCCCAAGATGTGGATCTTTATCAGGGCTTGTTGTTTCCAGAGTAATACAGAAACTCAACGTTGGACTTTCAAAATAAAAAAAATGTTTAAATGAAAATCCTGACTATTAATCCATCATTTACAAAGGGGATTTATCTACTAATGCATTTTCAACCAATTAACAATTTCGTTTAGTTGTTAATTTTCTGATTTATGATCTTAGCTTCGATTATATAAATGAACTTGGGCTGGAAATAAATATGGATAAGACAAAATAAACGGTTAGCCGTAGAAGTGGTAACGATTTTGGTGATATTAAGTTATAAGGGAATACGTTTTAACGTTTTAACATAGATAAGTTTAGGGGCTGTGGTAACTAGAAAAAACGAAATCGATGAGGAAATTAAGGCTAAATCTTCAGAAGATCTCATCGTCCCCAGACTGCGCAACCACAATCCTATTCCGCGAGTTAACAAATAATTCTCAAGTCTAATAATTATTTTGATTAGTCTTTGTTACAAACAATGACATTAACATTAGTGATTGGTCCCAGGTCATTATTGCCGCCCTAACTATCCCCAAGGTCCAGTTCCCACGTCCTGCTGGCATTAAGTTATGTCATCCACATGGTTGACACCACAAGATGATGGCCATTATGACCTAAGGCCCTCCAGGCCAACCCTACATGCTGACTGACCGCTGTGTCACTGCGACAATATATTAACAACTTTATTACTTCCATATTCTGAGGCCTCTCCCTATTAGCCTGTTGGCCTTCCCTCTTTTTGCTATAACACTTGCTTCCTGCTCCTTGATAGTCCATTCAACATGGTCCTCATTTATCTTGATGTCCTCAAGGGCTGCCCCCAGTGCCATCCAGAACCAATCAGAAGCACGTACCGAGCCTTTTTCCCCCCACTCTAGTGCAGAACTAGCAAATCCCCACTCCTGAATATATTTATCCACCCAAAACACACAGAGTAAGAGACAGAGAGTAATAGTTAGAGAGTATAAACAGATAGTAACAACACAGTCATGTATCTTATAGTTAGTGCTTGAGACTCAGTATAAAGTATCTTTGATATAATGATGTAGCATTTTATATTGACAAAAAAAGTTTAATCTAGAGTCTTGCTGGAGTATCTGTTATATATTTCGCGCAGCAAGTAGATGTCTTGAATCATATGCGACGATATCTGTCCACCGAAGTTTCCTCTTACACCTCTTGACTCTTAGATTTTCTCGGAAATCATCCTTTTTTGGAATGCTCTGTCCTGGCATTTTGGCAATGGGTCATACCATCTAAGTCTCCCAAATAATTTATGAGTACTTATTTTATTTTTTATTTTTATTAAGGCTTTAATAACCAGGAAAGAAATGTCTTTCCCCATTCCTGACTAAATCTAATTCAATGACAAAGTAATCTAAAACATTGAAATATTTTCAAAATTATGAAAATACACCATTAATGATAACTTAATAAAAACTGATCATTTTTATTGGAAGAAGTGTAGGGTAAACCATCCAGTTATTGGCATACTCATGGCATAGCACTCTGTACAGTTATTGGCACCCCAACTTTAACTTAAAAAAATATGAAAACAAGTCCTAATTTAATTACAAGATATACATGGGTCTAATATTTGAAGGGTCCTCTAAGTCATCTATGAAGTAAGACTTTAACGTATAACTAGATTTGGCACTTTTAACAATAAATATTGCCATATTGTAAAACTATTGAACTTTTGACCCAAAAGAACCTCTTGAGTCTTTAGAAGAATAGATAAAGAGGAGCTGCAGGAAGTTTCAATTTGATCACTTCATAAAAAGTTTTTTTATTTTTTAATTTCACCACACAAATTAGTCTTAAGGGTGCCAATATCTGTACGGTTTACCCTATGGAATATTTTGAAAGTCAGCTATAAGATATAATAATAATAATATCAGCTTTTATTTACATCCATTACAGAACAAAATGCCTCTCCCTTGGGAGGTAGTAGTCTGGTTTAATATACAACTTATATAATTTCTTCTTCTTAATTAATTTTTTAAAAAATATAAATTTGAACTATAAAATATAGCATTATTTAAAATATTAGACGGTTGGTTATATTAATGTACAATGCAGGTGACCTTTGGCCTGATGGCAACCACAGTGGTGGCTTTATTGCACTTCGAAGCGTTAAGGTTTATGCACTCCTCCGATAGACGCAACCATAAAATTGATTAATGCAAGACCGAGAAACCTCAGTATCCAGTTAATTATTCCTCATACATTATAACTTTACGTGTCTTTGATTTATTTATTTATGCTACTAAGGCTAATCGGATGATCCTATTCGTACAGTGGGAGTCCCAAATTTTACTTTAATATTATTATATTAAATTATTTATTTTTATTAGACGAGAAAAGATTGGGCTCCGGGAGTCGAACCCGGGTCTTCCGCGTGACATGTGCGGTATGCTAACCACTGCACCACAGAGCTTGCTTCCAAGCGGAGCCAATCCTTCCTCTTCACTGATACCTCTCACGCGCATGTAAAGCGGAAGACCCGGGTTCGACTCCCGACGGAGCTCAATCTTTTCTCTTCAAAAAATAAACTATTTAAAATAATTTAAAGCAAGGTGATTACCCACAAAAATAGATTAAATTAATATATAATAATATTATTATAATTTAATATTACAAGGGAACCCACTCCTGACCCGGGAAAAATCCCCCGCATAGCTTAAAAACGAGGAAGAGTGCGAAGGAAATGTAATAGAAGCAATAGGGACATAAATGTGGCTTTGGATCTGGAAAGGAATATCTGGGAGAATGAATAAACGTAAACTTGCCCTGGTGAGATTTAGGCTGTAATAGGTTAAGAATAGTGATCTGTGTAAAACGTGGTAGTCTCAACCAAAGTTATAATGATTAAATACAAATAATATTAACTTAAGGAATTTAAAAGTTAAATAGAAAATATAGAAGGACCGTATCAATAATTTTCTAGTACCTATTTGTATTATAATTTATATATATATTTTTCGCGTTTGTTGGCACAGAAAACCAAATTCTTCAGCTATTAAATTTTCCTCAATAATTGAAGTGTGGAAAGCATGAGGTTCTAAGTGCCAAAAAATAAGTTTTCTTTTTGCCAAATTGTTATATGAGCCAAAGCACCCATTTCATTAGCCCATTCTTCAGAAATATAAGTAATGTTTTATTGGTAGAAAAGAGTTCATTGGGCGTATGAAAGATGGCATGGGTGTAAGCACTGAATGTAGTTCACCCTATAGGGTATAAGTCACATCATTTCTGTAAAAATTTCCTAAGGCACATATACCATTATGCATTTCCACGCTTCAATTATGTTGCTCAGGTATTAATTTCAAGTGCAATTATAATTCTAAGATTTATGAGTTATTATTTATAAAGTAATTCTTAGGGTTTATTTAGATTATTTAATTGACCTTGGCTAGACCATATGTTTTAATGTTTTATTTTTTCAGTAATTAAAATACTATTCTTGTTTGTTGTAGTTATCAATTATGAGTTGATACTTTTTAAGCTGAACGTAGGACGGAACATAGGAACATAGGAGGTTTAGCTTAAAATGTATCAACTCATAATTGATAACCACAACACACAAGAATACCTGCGGTGTAGTGGTTAGCATAGAAACATACAATACTAAAGGTCGTGGGTTTGCGTCCCGAGGTGGTCCTAGGGTTTTTAAAGAGAGGAAAAAATCCTTGTCTATACCGTCCCTCGAATAGGACGTAAAATGGAGGTCCCGAGCCTGTACGATGTCAGCTACTCGTAAAAGATTCCTAAACTAATTGTGCCTGGATAGGCAAGATTTAGGAATCCTACTGTAGCATTGTCCGATTAGCCTTAGTAGCATTAAGTGACAAAAAAAAAAACACACAACAATACGGTTTCAAATACTGAAAAAAATAAAACATATGGTTTAGCCAAGGCTAATTAAATAATCTAAATAAATCCAGACTATTACTTTATAAATAATAACCTCATAAATCTTAGAATTAGGATGGTAATTGAAATTAATATATCTGAGCAACATAATTATTGAGGAAAATTTAATAGCTGAAGAATTTGGTTTTGTGTGCCAACAAACGTAAAAAATATATGTATAAATTATAATACAAATAGGTACTAGAAAATTATTGATACGGTCCTTCTATTATTTCTATTTAACTTATAAATTCCTTTAGTTAATATTATTTGTATTTAATAATTATAACTTTAGTTGAGACTATAACCTTTTACACAGTTCACTATTCTCAACCTATTACAGCCTAAATCTCACCAGGGCAGGTTTGCATTTATTCATTCTCCCAGAAAGGTTCCCTCACAACAACAGACCGTGTTACCACGATGTTTCATTTCGGGATAGTATTGCTATTCACATCCGCATTTAATGGCATTATCCCCGGAAGCTAGTTTGATTACAGAGTAAGCTGGCTAGAGCTGCCTTTTCCAGGTTTATGTTTGAAATTAATCATGAGTTCATATCCGCTATATCTCTGTATGATGGGTTATCGTTTATTGCCACCAGAGGGCTCCCATCAACTCCAGGTTATGAGAGGCACGTGGTTCGACTCCCCGAGAGGATATTAAACTCGTCTTTTATTTGACAATATAGCTTTATTACAATTTTGTTTTTCATTTTTATTTTTAATGTAAAATTTATTGATCCAAGAACAAATAACCATTCGAATCTCTCAAACATACACTCTGGTTATACCCTTGTCCAATAAGCAAAAATAAAACTGGAGGCACTTTACAAACAAATCACTATGCTACTCCTAATTACTTCTTCCATTTTAAAAAATTCAAAACTGCAACTAAGAAAAGAATTTAAATTTTCGTTAACATATTATTTTTACTTATTTTTCGAAAATGTATGGTGTAGCTAAAAGATGCCATTTCTAAAACTTCAAACATAGGGATAAAAAATATTCGGATTTAGATCAGAGTTGGGCATTATTCGAATAACAATGAAATTGTAACACTGATGTGGGTTTCAATAATGATTATTTACCAAACCAAATCTGGTGCCATGCGCGCAACACACAACTTTCACTTAAGAACTTTCGATTCATTATTGCTTTTTTAAGGGATCTAATTTCATGAAAAGTCGAGTTTTTTTACTGCTTGCTTGACTTTTACTACGAGTTGTTTTTTTTGTAAATATATCGTGAAGGTGAATCGATAGTTGCATTTACGTCTCGTTTTATAGTTTGTCTCTTATGCCTTTCTGGAAATCGAGAACGATACATACACCAAATACTGAGTTTAATCGAAATCGTTGGAGCCGTTTTTGAGAAAGCAAAAAACACACGTAAAAATGAGAAAAAATTGACTAAATATAATACGAATTTTAGTCGAGCCCCCTCCGATCCGGCCAATTTTGATGAAATTTCGGCTGTCATATAGCGAGAATATACATACTTCAAATACCAAGTTTGATCGAAATAGTTAATGCCGTTTTAGAGTAAATAAAAAAAAAAAAAACACGTGAAAATAGGACAGCATTTATTTAGTAAAGTGCCCCTACAATTGATAAATTTTGATTGTCACATCGTGGGCCTATACATACACCAAATAACGAGTTTAATCAAAATCGTTAGAGCCGTTTTTGAGAGAATCGAGAAAAACCTAAAAATTCTTTAAGTAAAGTACCCCATCCGTTTGACTAATTTTGATTGAATTTTCGCTGTAACATCGCGGGCATATACATACACCAAATACCCAATTTCAGTTTTGTAAGGCTTATAGTTTTTGAGCTAATCTATTCACACATACACACAAACAGACACACATAAGGGCACCAGACCATTTCACGGGACTTGGTTATTTGAACTCAAGGGGCTCCAAAACGTGTATTTCCGTTGAAAACCGGAAGTCAAAATTTTTCACGATCGCAATACTTTCCCTTACACGATTTTTCACTATCCCTAATTTATAGATAAGTGAAAGAAATAATAATTCATGATGGCCGACAAGTAGTAACAGACTCAAATTATCAAGAAGGTTACAAAATGTATCAACGTGTAACGACACCGTAAAACAAACTTAACCATATGACTCGATCTTCAGAACAAGACTCCGAAGATCGAATCATATGGTTACGATTGTATTACAGTGTTATTATAAGTCGATAAACTTTGTAAACTTTTTGATTATTTGAGTTGGTTGCTTGTTTAACGTCACTTTATGCTACTTTGACTAATCGGACGATGCTACAGTGGGAGTCATAAATTTTGCCTATTCAGGTATAATTAGGATAGGGATCTTTAAGGAGTACATGACATCGTATAGGCTCGAGACCTCCATTAACGTCCAATCCGAGGGACGGCATAGCCAACGATTTTAATTACCTTAAAAAATTCCTATTTATATAGTCGTTATTTATATAGAATCACAAGTCAGGTGAAAACTATTTTTGTAAACGATTTAAGTTAAGCAAACGATTAACTTGGTGGAATTAATTTTTATTCTTCATTTTTCGAACCACTTTTCTACTTCAAATAGATGGTTTTGAAGAGCGAAGGATGAGATAGTAGGATTTTGATGTATAAAAAATTTATTGATCCAAGAACAAATCGCAACTTCCGTGGAATGCTGTAACATCTCGAAGATCTAAACTTTTGGGAAATGGCATTTAAAGTATTTACTTTTTTCAGTTTGCCTTTTTAAATATTGTTTTTCTTTTTTTAGCCAACGATTTTTATTCCCTTAAAAAAATTCTAGGGGCACCACGGGGCGCAAACCTGCGACCTTTAGGATTGTAGGTTGCCATGCTAACCACTATACCATTCCTTATTCGAGTTGTTATTGTTTAGCTGACAGTTATTAAGCTGTTATTGTTATTATTTTCGTCTAATAAAAATTTTTTAAACCCACATAAATGTTACAGCAGTAAATAAAAAAAGGAAAAGAGATTTTTGAGGAGGAAATTGGCCGTTGAAGAGGTTGGATTCGGGGAAATATTGACGGCGAGTAGATTGAAAAAGCCACTTCAATTGGCCAATAAGGCATTACACACGAGTAGTCCTCGATAAATCTTAAAAAGCAGTTGGTGATTGGCTTCAACTTGCACTGAAGCACCATCGAGAGGCCACCGTATACCATATACAGGCTAAGTCAATGTTAAAAATAGCTTTCCTAGAAAATAACTGAGGACAAAAGAAGAGAGAATATTATACAAAAATATTAAACATATTGAAAAAACGACCTTAAAAAGTCCTTAAAGGATGAAAACAAACTAATTAGTTCAATATTAAGAATACACCTGAATTTTATTTTAATATTTTTCTTATATACATACATAGTTTCCTTAAATCTATCCTTATAACGTCCCAGAAAAGCGTAGAAACTACTGGAACAGTCACAAACATGTACTAGAACAGTTTGTTCCAACTGGTCTAACAGCAAGTCTAGAACTCTTTTCAAGCATATGTTTTTTTCACTTTACAGTATGGTTTGAGTGTTCGACATTTTATTGAAAATATAAATTTATCTACTAATAATTCATATAGTTAACCTTGGATGGAGCTATGATTTAGGGAGCTGGCGCAATCTCGGCTACTTAATGAGCCGAGTCGCAGATTTAATTGACATGGTAATTAATGTGCTATGACGTCGCTCTCACTAGGGATTGGGATAACACGAATATGTAATAGTTGTGACATCCCATATTTGGATATATGGTTGTTTTCTAGGGGAAATATTATGAATGATAATCGAAGAAATATACTTCATCGATGTATTTTTCAAGAGAGGCTTATTTTTTTTAAAGTTCATTTAAAACATCGATAATGTATAAATATTTTTATATGTGTGCAGGATCTTTCACATTAGTTAGGCAAACAGGTTAACTCTCTGATATATTAAAATAATTAGCGATATTTAGGAACTATTTTTATTTAAAAAAATTAATAATTATAGTTATGTACATAAATAGTTCATCATACACAATAATACAACGGGGCCGGGGTGGCAGAGTTGACAAAGGCGCTTACCATAGTTAATGATTGTTAAGCAACGTCGAGCGTGTTTAGTCCTTGGATGTGTGACCGATGAAAGCCGCGCAGTACAAGCCTTCCTCCATCCCCGGGTAGGTGAGGCCCGTAAGCCAACTGGAGTCGACTCACACCGACCGGGCGCACAGTGGTCCAAATCCAGCAATCATGGTTCAAAAATTCGAAAAATCAACTTTTTTTTAAAAAAATGATAATTTTACCTATATATCTATAGGATACCTGCTGCTAATAGGTAATATTGGTTTTGAATAATTTTGATTCTTTTCGCCGCAGCGATTTTTCAAAAATTGCCATTCTTAAGTACCCTATTTCAATTGGAAAGTGTATTGTGCATATGTATGTTATTTTCAATGTAAAGAAATTTTTTTTTACAAAATAATTTTATTTAACAAAACGGCATATCAAAGAATACCCAACGATTTTTTTTAGTAGACTTGGAGTTTTTCAAACTCGCCTCTAAAACTTCATGAAGGTTTTAAAATGTAAGTTCCAGCGAGTTCAATGTAAGCATTTATACCATGACATAGCATATTTAAGTACAAAACTAACCATGTAAAGTTTTGCTGCAGCGATTTGCATCCAGAGTCATGAGAAAGGAAATTTCAGGAAAAATCCGGTAACAGACTGCTGCATAAAATAATTATATTAAAAGCGATTATACGATTATTATTATCGCGGTTATTTTTCTGTTTCTCTAAAATTTTGTTTATTTAATTTGTATAATCTTTTATAGATTATATAATCCACTTATTTTACAGTATCAAAATATATTTTTATTGTCATTTTTATAATGTTTGCATTGACGTCATAAAATAATCTGCGTTTTTCATTTTTAAAACTATTATATTTTCATGAATTTCTATTATATCTTCACGTAGTATATACTAATATTTCTAGAGTATCTTGTTTGTTTTTTAAGTGGTATTTTAAATAATCATAAGAATAGAGATATTTTTTTCGTGAAATCCAATAAATAACTAAACCGAAATACCTAGTTTGAAACAAGACTTTAAGTACATTAGTGAATATCTTTCTTTAGAACCTACTTAATTAGTAGTTTGTGTTATACTATTCCTCTGCATTTTTCTTGTGGGTATATTAATCAAGACTAACAATATAATATATAATATTACTAGCTCTCGCTAGTTCTATTTTTATGTAACTAATGTTTGACTTTATTTATTTTTTGTTATCCTCCCCTTCCTCGCCTTGTAGGCTATACAGGGTTTTCCGGGCCAGGGAAGAGGGTGGGGGATTGATGCCGAGTTTATTTAAATTTTGCCCCCGCTCCGGGTTTTGGACTTGCTATCTTCGCATTTCCAAATCTCCTCAAACCTTTAATAAACATAACATCAAGTTTGAACGAAATCTTCAACGAAAAGTAATTATAAATACAGAATGTAGCCCCCACTATCCCTCTTACCCCCACCCCTACCCTTTCCTATTTGCCTTATGTTAAACATCTTCTTAACCCATCAATAAACATCATACCAAGTTTTAACGAGTTCCATCGACAAAAAGTAATTAAAAAGATAGAAGTTACCCCCAGTCCCCCTCTAACCCCCACCCCTACCCTTCGCTATTTTGATGTATCTTATATTAAACATCTTCTTAACCCATCAATAAATATCACACCTAGTTTGAACGAAATCCGTCAACGTTAAGTATTTTTTGCACCATGAATGCTGGATTGGGACCACTGTGGGGCGTAGGGATGATAAACGAGTGTATCTTATCGATAATCACGGTGTGGTTTTCCAAGATGTCAGTAACCGCCCGGAGGTTTGGTACAAGCACGGTGTGCTTTAAAGGAAGAAATATAGGTCCTCAAGGCCTGATGAATCTGAGCTGCCATTATCCTTGGACCTACACCAGTTTATCGCTGTCCTTGAACCCGAGAGAGCTGACGTCATCAGTGGGTAGGACACTGCCAAATTGGTTCCAATGGTTTTGGTTATGGAGCTATGAGCAGCCATAGAGACCATGTGAGGTTTGGCTACCCCGTCCAGGCTGTTTGTGGTTCCGCAAGCAACCTAAATGTCCGTAAGACCACACCAAAAAAGAGTAAGGTCTCATTAGGCCTACTGCCCCAAAAAAAAATATATAATAATACATTATTTGGGTAATTAAAAATGAAGTTAATTGTACCGGGGTTAAATAATTTTACTGGTATAAAATTATAATACAAAATTCTCAAAAAAAAAAAAAAAAAATTAGAGCTTGAATAATAACAACGTTAAAAAAAAGTAACTCCTAGTGACAACCATATTCTTCGATTTCTTACTTTCAACTAACCAGAAAGACCTAGAACGATCCAAAAATGTTGAATAAAATTCTACATACAGACTTAACAAAAACTAATTATCGACCATAACAAACGAATATTATATTGATGCTTTCATATTAAATAACAGTCCTAACAGCAGACTTATGAACGACATTGCCACGCTAGAAATGCCCTGTAGAAAGCCACCAAAAAGAAGCTGGATGAAAGACCTACTCTCCCGTTTCCTGCCCATAAATAGGTTCTGATTTTGCACAGAAAACCTGTCTTTTATTTTAGAATTTCTTTATTCGATCGCATTCGATGTCATTATTTACTGAAAGGTTTGACTGAAGCTGTGAATAGAGATAAAAGTAAAACAGAAAAAGTTATATCAGTAATTTGTATAGAAATATTATAACTCTGAATTATAAAAAAATCTTATGCGATACGCGCAACACACAACTCTCACTTACCAACTTACTTAGTTTAGAAATTGAAGTGTTTTGTTAAATGTCATTTTTCAAAGCCACACAATTTGTCTACATTCATTCACTTATTTTTGTTCGAATTTGCTCTGTAAAGTACACTAATTTTTTTTTATTATTAAATAAAAAATTTTACTTGCGATAATTCGGCAATTCATGCATAATACTCCAAGTCGTCTGATTTTATAATTCTCTATGTAGTTGTCGAAAACTCATTTAGTTACTATGAAACGTTAAAATAATTTCCCTTAAATGAACAGAACGGCTTTAATTATAAACAAGGGTCTGCCACTAAAGGCGTACTGCGCATGCGTCGGCTCATGAGGCGTGTTTTATGAGTTGACGTAATATTTTTCTTTTTTTCTCCTGTATATATTTACTTGATTTTTTTCATATTTCATATTTAGCCAGTTTTTATTTTTAGGCGTAACGAGAGACTGTTAATTTTTCCATATAAACAAAAACAAAGATACTTCTTAGGAAAAAAAAAAAGGCGCCCTCAGAACATTTTAATAATGATAAAGCTTACCTAAATCGAAAAATCGAAAAAAAAAAACGTAAAAATTGGAAACAATTCATGAAATAAAATGCCCCCTCCGTTTGATCTATTGTATTTTGATGAAATTTTTGCTGTCATATCGTGAACTTATACTTACATCAAATTCCCGGTTTTATCAAAATCGTTTGAGCTGTTTTTGAGAATTTGAAAAGAACCTGGTAAGTTATTAAATAAAGTACCCCCTCTGATTTGACCAATTTTGATGAATTTTTTGCTGTCACATCGCGGGCATATACATAAACCAAATACCCAATTTCATTTCGTACGGTTTATAGTTTTTGAGCTAGTCTGTTCACATACACTGACCATTTCGCGGGACTCAGGGGACCCCAAAACGTGTATTTCCGTTGAAAACCGGAAGTCGGATTTTTTTCACGATCGCAATACATTTCCTTACGAAATACTCCTTTTTTGTTTTATGTCTGTTTTTATTTGCTCACTGTACAACTCAATTTTTCATTCATAAACTCGTATCTCAATCTCTGAGATGCGAGTTTATGAATGAAAAATTTAGTTCGAGCGCCAGGCTACCAGGAAGCGCTAGGGTGCGTTTCACTCAATGTTTATTGTTCATTCATTCCGTTCAGATTGTAAAGGTTATGTATTTGTTCAGCTGTTCTTTTTAAAATACTAAAAAATCAAGCGAAAATAATTAGTTTCACCTTTTCTTTCAAAATAAAATAATGATTTTACATAGCAATTAGAAAACCGACTGGATACCTTACAAAATTAATTTTCTCATAAGAAGGTTAATTGATTAACACATTATATTTAATCAGTATATAATTTATAGCTACTTAAGTAAATTTAATGCAATATGAGTGAACATTTTTGAGTTGTACAGTGAGCAAATAAAAACAGACATAAAACAAAAAAGGAGAGCTGAATTGACTGATTATAAATCGAAACTAAAATGTTTGAAGTGTTCTTATTGTATGTAATTATGAAAAATTGTTTTATTACTATGTATGATGAGCATTCCAGTTGACAAAATGACTAACTCCAATTACAGCATTTTTTCAATAAGATTTTATCACCCCTCATAGTTCAGGATAAAAAGAAATATGATGAAAAAATTGTGCCCTCATGATATTTTGGTTTTCACTTTGTAATAGTAGGTGCAGTGTCCGGCCAAATAACGTGGGGGGGGGGGGGGGATATCTTATGGGAGATTGAACTGGAAGAAAGGTCTTTAAAAAAAAGTTTCTATGAATCTTCGGTAGTTTCTAAACTTCTGGATCTAATAGGACCATCACAGTCGTCTGCGCTTAAGTTGTAATCGAAATATAGTTTTTTAACTAATATATTTTTCAACCATAATCTAATAACTTATTATCTGCTGACTGCTTGGAATGGGCTTATAGAATTCAGAATCACAGAAACCATCAAAAACGATGCATGACTCGACAAAGTTGCAGCAAAATTAATTGTTCATTCACCATTTTCAACCCCCTTTAAAGTATATAAGGGTTCCTTATTTGGGGGGAGTCTGCAGATATCGAATCTTAATATTGATACCATGTTAAAAGTCTCAAGAAAGTGCTAATTTTGTTCTATATTTCCTTTAATTTTAAAGTTTTTCTGTTATTAAAACTACCGGAGCGAAGCCGGGCACCCTAGCTAGTATATAATAAGGGAAAGTATTGTGATTGTGAAAAATTTCGACTTCATTAACGAGAGTTCATTAACAATAAAAGAAAGCCATATGTTCCTTGAGCCCCTCTTTCTAAAATTAAGAAGTCAAAGACCCCTTGGCAATCCTAGGATTAATATAGGGGGAAACGTCTTGCGCTGTAAGTATATCGTTTCTAAATTCCGACATTAGACCCGTTGTTCTGCTAAACAAGGAATACGTTTTTTGTGGCTCGGAGCATAAAAGAGCAGGTAGATGGAGGGGTAATGGGGCCTGAGTTAGGAATAGATAGCAGTGATGGATGGCTGACTGGTATCTAGTATCCAGTATCCAGTATCTAGTATCTCGAGTCATTACCAAGGATGATGACCCATTGTCGCTGTTCAACTCGGCCCAGTCGAGCGGCAACTTTTGTCCGTCGAGGAAATCACCATTGTGCTCCTGGTCCTCGGCATCCCAACACCTCTTTTTTACCGTCACATTCCTCGTTCGCTAATATTTTTAAACTATATCTATATATATAAAGATGAAATTCTGTATGTTTATTTGTTTGTTTGTTCTTTATAGAAATCCACACCGTTTGTCCTAAATTCTTCAAATTTCGCTCAGTGGTTCTTTCATTCCAGGTGCGAACACCTGTCCATATTAAAATGGTATAACTTCAGCCGATTTCTAGGTGTACTCTTTATTGTTATAAAAATCATTTTGATCGTGATTGTCACAAAATCGACCGTTTGAGTCGATAAAAGTCTCACTTTAAAGATTTTATGGATTTAAACAATGAAATTCTCCGGGAGAAACCGGTTTTTACAGGTAGTTTATTATAATACTTTCACTTACCTATATGAAGTATTTCGTAAGGAAATGTATTGCGATCGTGAAAAAAATCCGACTTCCGGTTTTCAACGGAAATACACGTTTTGGGGTCCCCTGAGTCCCGCGAAATGGTCAGTGTATGTGAACAGACTAGCTCAAAAACTATAAACCGTACGAAATGAAATTGGGTATTTGGTTTATGTATATGCCCGCGATGTGACAGCAAAAAATTCATCAAAATTGGTCAAATCAGAGGGGGTACTTTATTTAATAACTTACCAGGTTCTTTTCAAATTCTCAAAAACAGCTCAAACGATTTTGATAAAACCGGGAATTTGATGTAAGTATAAGTTCACGATATGACAGCAAAAATTTCATCAAAATACAATAGATCAAACGGAGGGGGCATTTTATTTCATGAATTGTTTCCAATTTTTACGTTTTTTTTTCGATTTTTCGATTTAGGTAAGCTTTATCATTATTAAAATGTTCTGAGGGCGCCTTTTTTTTTTTCCTAAGAAGTATCTTTGTTTTTGTTTATATGGAAAAATTAACAGTCTCTCGTTACGCCTAAAAATAAAAACTGGCTAAATATGAAATATGAAAAAAATCAAGTAAATATATACAGGAGAAAAAAAGAAAAATATTACGTCAACTCATAAAACACGCCTCATGAGCCGACGCATGCGCAGTACGCCTTTAGTGGCAGACCCTTGTTTATAATTAAAGCCGTTCTGTTCATTTAAGGGAAATTATTTTAACGTTTCATAGTAACTAAATGAGTTTTCGACAACTACATAGAGAATTATAAAATCAGACGACTTGGAGTATTATGCATGAATTGCCGAATTATCGCAAGTAAAATTTTTTATTTAATAATAAAAAAAAATTAGTGTACTTTACAGAGCAAATTCGAACAAAAATAAGTGAATGAATGTAGACAAATTGTGTGGCTTTGAAAAATGACATTTAACAAAACACTTCAATTTCTAAACTAAGTAAGTTGGTAAGTGAGAGTTGTGTGTTGCGCGTATCGCATAAGATTTTTTTATAATTCAGAGTTATAATATTTCTATACAAATTACTGATATAACTTTTTCTGTTTTACTTTTATCTCTATTCACAGCTTCAGTCAAACCTTTCAGTAAATAATGACATCGAATGCGATCGAATAAAGAAATTCTAAAATAAAAGACAGGTTTTCTGTGCAAAATCAGAACCTATTTATGGGCAGGAAACGGGAGAGTAGGTCTTTCATCCAGCTTCTTTTTGGTGGCTTTCTACAGGGCATTTCTAGCGTGGCAATGTCGTTCATAAGTCTGCTGTTAGGACTGTTATTTAATATGAAAGCATCAATATAATATTCGTTTGTTATGGTCGATAATTAGTTTTTGTTAAGTCTGTATGTAGAATTTTATTCAACATTTTTGGATCGTTCTAGGTCTTTCTGGTTAGTTGAAAGTAAGAAATCGAAGAATATGGTTGTCACTAGGAGTTACTTTTTTTTAACGTTGTTATTATTCAAGCTCTAATTTTTTTTTTTTTTTTTGAGAATTTTGTATTATAATTTTATACCAGTAAAATTATTTAACCCCGGTACAATTAACTTCATTTTTAATTACCCAAATAATGTATTATTATATATTTTTTTTTTGGGGCAGTAGGCCTAATGAGACCTTACTCTTTTTTGGTGTGGTCTTACGGACATTTAGGTTGCTTGCGGAACCACAAACAGACTGGACGGGGTAGCCAAACCCCACATGGTCTCTATGGCTGCTCATAGCTCCATAACCAAAACCATTGGAACCAATTTGGCAGTGTCCTACCCACTGATGACGTCAGCTCTCTCTGAGATGCTAATTAAATGGTGCGAGAGGCTTAAAATTCCAGTCCTTTTCTCTTCAATTTTACACCCTTAAGAGAAAAATAGAAACCTTCTTCTCCATTAGGGATTATACAGCAACACGCTGACATAACTACCTTAATCCCACGTTGAGTCGTTTTTGAGCCTTTTCGGCACGCACATTGTACACTTTGCTTTATAATATATATTGATTTCATATATAGGTCAAGTGAAAAGAAAAAAAAAGGGAATATTGTTACATATCCTATCTTTTTATATAATATGTGGCAGAGTTTAGCTTATAAAACATTGAGCTGAAGCTATCTACAGCTGAAAACATTGGAAGAGTTTTTGTAGTGTCGTAGCGGCGGTATAATTCGGCCATTACAGGGGAGAAAGTCGTCGAAGAAGAGGGAGGCTGAAATACGATCCTGGAAAAGTTAGCTCCTTCTGATTTATATAAATGTGCCCGTGTCATCGAACCGATACAAACTTTCCCCGAGAATAAATCACCGGAAAACAATTAGCGGTAAAAACCGATTTTCCAACACTAGCCGTTAATTCAGTGGCACTATCGACGAGAAATCATCGCATATATTTTAGTCCGAAGTTTGTAAGCCGTGGCGAGTTGTGAGGGTAAGAAATGGCTTGCAATGATTTGTCGTCCTCGATACACGATTTCTATTGTCTATGTGTTCACATATTATTGATTTCATTTGGCTTTATTATTTTATATTTTATTGCTTAGCTCTTTATAATAAAACGCTTATGACTATTTCCGATGTATTGAAAGTCAATCAATAATGGAGACGTAGATTAACGTATAAAATGATGAGTGTTGCGTTCGGAGCTCCATTTTATTGTTCATGATTGAATTCACCTTACGCTATGCCGGTTCTACTTTAGAGTGGGCACAATGTTATATTGAATTGAACCTTGTAATGGTAATAAAGAAGTTAATAAAGAAAAAAAAATAATAATGATCTTAATAGTGGCCATATATATATTTACACAAGAGCAATATTTACAATAAAAAAAATAAGTAGAAATATTTAAACTAAAGAAAAATAATGATGAGAACAATAAAATACCTATGATTAAACCTACATGAGAAACAATGAACAAACTAATAAAATAAAAATTAAAATATTAACTTTGATGTGAAGGAGAAAAATACATAAATTAAATAATAAGTAAAAAAATAAAGTATTAGTCTTATAAGACTACTAGCTAGGGTACCCGGCATCGCTCCGGTAGTTGTGTGGTAGTTTCAATAACAGAAAGACTTTACAATTAAAGGAAATATAGAACAAAATTAGCAGTTTCTTGAAACTTTTAACATATTATCAATATTAAGATTCGAGATCTGCAGAGTCCGCCCAAATAAGGAACCCTATATACTTTAAATGGCGAATAAACAATTAATTTTGCTGCAACTTTGTCGAGTCATGCATCGTTTTTGATGGTTTCTGTGATTCTGAATCCTATAAGCCCAATCCAAGCAGTCAGCAGATAAAAAGTTATTAGATTATAGTTGAAAAGTCTATTAGTTAAAAAAACTATATTTCGAGTACAACTTAAGCGCCGACTACGGTGGTGGTACTATTAGATCCAGAAATTTAGAAACTACCGAAGATTCATAGAAACTTTTTTTTAAAGACCTTTCTTCCAGTTCAATCTCCCATAAGATATCCCCCCCCCCCACGTTATTTGGCCGGACACTGCACCTACTATTACAAAGTGAAAACCAAAATATCATGAGGGCACAATTTTTTCATCATATTTCTTTTTATCCTGAACTATGAGGGGTGATAAAATCTTATTGAAAAAATGCTGTAATTGGAGTTAGTCATTTTATCAACTGGAATGCTCATCATACATAGTAATAAAACCATTTTTCATAATTACATACAATAAGAACACTTCAAACTTTTTATTTTCGATTTATAACCATTCAATTCAGCTCTTCTTTTTTGCTTTATGTCTGTTTATTTCGCTCACTGTACTACTAAAAAATGTTCAGTCATATTGCATTAAATTTACTTAAGTAGATGTTATATATTGATTAAATATAATGTGTAAATCAATTAACCTTCTTATGAGAAAATTAATTTTGTAAGGTATCCAGTCGGTTTTCTAATTGATTGCAGATATGTAAAATCATTATTTTATTTAGAAAGAAATGGTGAACCAATTTTAAAAGTAATTTAAAAAGAACAGCTGAAAAATATTTAACCTTTACAAACTGAACGGAATGAATGAACAATAAACATTGAGTGAAACGCACCCTAGCGCTCCTGGTAGGCTGGAGCTCGAACTACATTTTTCATTCATAACCTCGTATCTCAATCTCAGAGAGGCTAATTAAATGGTTCGAGAGGCTTAAAATTCCAGTCCTTTTCTCTTCAATTTTACACCCTTAAGAGAAAAACGGAAACCTTCTTCTCCGTTATGGGTTTTATAGCAACATGCTGACATAACTTTCTTAAACGTGCGTTAAGTCGTTTTTGAGCCTTATCGGCACGCACATTGTACACTTTGCTTTATAATATATATTGATTATAGAGAGAGAGAGATAATAGTTATTCATAGGAAAATATAGATTTAACAGAAAAGTCAAAATAAAAAACCTGGTACCAGGGTTCGCCGATTCGTCGAGGCAGGTGACAGACGCTGTTGTGGCCAGTCTTCTAATTTCAATCGCTTCCTTTTCCTCATGATTTAGGAAAATTATAAGAGGTCGTGGACACAACCGAAACAGACTAGGGTCACCACCAAGTGCCATGAGTCGACTGGTCGTATTATAAACAACCTCCCTCTCTCTATCTCAGTATTCTCTCTCGTTAATCCATAACATATAAATAATAGTGCATATGTTATAAATAGTGAAAATATTTATGTATTCTTATATTGTTCTAGAAATTGTTTTAAGATTTTACTTTTTTAATAAAAATGTTAGATCGGCTCAAACAATGATAGATGAACTTTTTTTTATTTAATAAAATGAATTTATTTATTTTATTATTGAAGAATCCATCTCCACTCTATTGTGTCCTGGGCAAGCTGTTACTGACTACAGAGCAAAATGTTTGTCCTAAATTTTGCCTATCCAGGTATACTTAGGATAGGGATCTTTAACGAGTACCTCACATCTCATAGTCTCTGAACCTCCATTTTACGCCCTGTCCAAAGGACGACATTATGATATCCTAGAATCATCTGCCGGGCTAAGAACCCGCGACCTTGGGTTTAGTAGTTGGTTGTGCTAAACACTAAATCACATTAATGCCCCCCACATTTGTATACTTCTAGATGGTCATTAAAGTATTCATTTAATACTTAATTTTACTTATTTAAGATCTTCTCCCATTTTATTTTCAATCGTAAAAAATATTATTAAATATTATATCTATTACGACTCTTACTACCGGAAATTTAAATTTTTAATCTGCAAGTCATCTTTTCTTATAATCTTCTTTATTTGCTAAACGAATCCTTTCATATTTTATACTAGTTGTATATCCTGGTTTCACCCGGGGAATTTCATTTTACGGTTGATTTCGTAAAAAAAACAATGTAGTACGAGATCAAAACGATTTTTATATCAATAAAGAATATACCCAGATATCGGCTGAAGTTATGAAATTTTAATATGGACAGGTGTCCGCACCTGGTATGAAAGAACCACTGAGCGAAATTTGTAGAATTTTGGACAAACAAACAAACAGAATTTCATCTTTATTTATATAGATGTAGTAATTTATTGTCACTAACAATAATGAGAGACATAAATTCTTAAATTCAAAATTTTTATATTACCCGCTATTCCGAATGTTCCCAAAAAATAGGATACAAAAAATTAATAAATATTTTCTCACTAATGCGTAAAAAGAAAAAAATATATAAACAAATTAAAATTTATGATCCAAGTTATCTTCAACTCCCCCTGTCCCCTACTAAACCCGACGCCGACTTCTTTGGGACTTTTTACCAGTTATTACTGGAAGGGTAATAAACAATTGATAACTATTATAATATTAAACATTACAGTAATTGCTAAAAAAAAGACAAAATTCGAATAAGTCGAGAGAAAAAAAAATAAATAAAGAGGATACAATCTAAATAAGTAAATTTACGACTTGTAAACCTAGAATGATATCATCAACCTGACACTGTTTTCTATGAGGCTGTAAATATATGTTATTTACATAAAAAATTAACAAATTAAGTAATCAAAAATGTAACCTGTAACACAAAATTGTAAAGAGCAAAATTGGCAAATAATTTTTATCATTTTATCATTTTATTCCTTGGCACCATTACTAGGAAGAGGGTTGTAAAAAAAAAAAAAAAAAAAGTGTCTTCCTCTTAATCCCAACGGAATATTTTTCTTAAGCTCTTAGACTCCAGAATTGAGGAAGCGATAAATTTTAATATAACTAAAGGGGCTAAAACTTTAGAGTAAATGGCAAAGCTAATTAAGGGATGGTCGAGCGGTGTAAGGGGGGGGGTGTCTCTCCTCTTTGCAATTGCGATGGGGGCCGTAAAGGACGAAGGATAAAGGATTTTATGACAGGACATCTTTTATGCAAGTCCTGCCGGGGGCAGTAAACCTGTCCCAGTTACTGCCCCACTCGCTCAAACTGCTCGGTCCGTCGGCTTTAATCAGCGGATCCCCGATCAAACGTTTCGGCTGCAGCTTCATAAAGGTGAGCTACTCAATAAGGGATTGATGAAGGGAGTTTCATTGAGCGATAGGAAGGGAGTCACTAGCTCCTTTTTTATAGCCATCCTTAATCCAAGTCCATCGTTATCACGTTAACACTTTTTTCAACAAGCCAATAAGTGTTCCCTACGAGTTTCCTAAACCTCAAAGAATAAAGTTATTGCATTTTTTTTTTTAAATGCATTTTAAATTAATATAGGGGAGAGCGGGGTTGGTTGGCATAGGGGGTGGGTTGGCCATTGGCTTATAGTTTCCGTCACACCTGTTGTGGAGGCCCCACCATTGTACCATGTGACCCGCTCGACCTCGGGAGTCTTGTCCTGAGTTTCCAATCCGATGCTAACAGTGTAGATAAGAGTGTGCTTCATTGATTGATTTTACAACATTTTTATATTTTCAGTAAAGTTGGTTTAAAGGAATGGAAAAACATTTGACTCTGATTCTGGTCACATAGCTCCAAAATCCTTTGACAAATCTAACATTTCGACTAACCAGTTTCTTGTTTGATTGTTCTCCCCTGTCCTGGCAGTCATCTTTCATATGATCTCTTCTGTGGGGTTAGTCGGCTCTCTTCAACTTTTTTTTTGGAACATTAGCAATTCACAAAAGCAAGGTAAACATAATCAAAGGTGAAACTACCAATTGTCTTTAGTTCCAGCGGAGAAGATGAGAGCAATTTTTTTTATGCAAAAAGTTACGATTAAACTTCTCTCTTCATCTATTGTCGTTCTATTTCCCCTTAAAAGCTGTTAAAAACCGATTCAAAATTATTATACTATTATAGTGCAGTTTAATAACAATAATATGTGTCAGGCAGTACTTGAATGAGATGGCTAAACAACCCCACCTTCTAGGCCAACCTGCCCCACATAGGGGGTTAATTGGCATACTCTGGATTGACGAATTCTTCAATTTTCTATGATCTTAGTATTAAATATTATGTTGTGAAAAAAATACTTGAAGTACTCTAATACTTGGAGTTTACAGTGGTATCAGCACCATTGGGATTATATTAACCGGAACGACTCAACATATATATACGTTTGTTTTTTACTTAACGTCACTTTATGCCACAAAGGCTAATCGGACGATGCTACATTGGGAGTCCTAAATTTTGCCTATCCAGGTATAATTAGGGTAGGGGCCTTTAATGAGTACCTGAACTCCTTTTTACGTCCTATCCGAAGGACGGCATAACCAAGGATTTTTTACTCCCATTGAAAACTCCTATGGCCACCGTGGGACGCGAACCGGCGATCTTTATTGTTGTAGTTTACTACGCTAACCACTACATTACAGATGACCCCTACATGTATGTTTTCTAAACATTAGATTTCAATTAGATATATTTGTGATCCTTTATTGAAGAATCACATAGTATGGGAATATTTAAAATTATACTTTCAGGAATAAAGTTTTGAGCCTACAAATAAAGTAGGTAATATACATATTATTGTAACACTTCTGTGGGTAGAACAATATTTATTCAAAGAAGAATAACAACTTTATGTCACACGATTTAGAACAACAAAAATATTAGAACAGGTTACAACAATTATCACTTTGTAACACAACTAATCATACGGTAATAAGCTTCACAAGACCAAGACTAAGTCAATCGCTCCTTATATATATTCGTAAGGAAATGGTCAAGAACCTCGTGGAACCTTGTGGTTACCGATGATAACCATTAGCTGATTTTATAATAAAATAATAGCTGTTACCTATTATTATCTATCTATTATTATAGAATATAATAATATATTTGTATAAATATATAAAAATACTGCACCTGATTTGACTGATATTGTTTAATCAAGTTACAGAAAAATAGAGACGATTGTCTCTGGTGATATTAAAGAGAAGCTGTTGGTATTGAAAATATTGCAGGGTTTAGTGGTGTAGTGTTTAGGAGTGAGGCTGGCTAAAATATCAGTTATAGGACCTTCACATATGAGAATATCAAAGATCATCTTTCTGCATTATCCTGTTCCTTACAAAATATGCATTTATAAATAAATAAAAATATATATTATATCGTAACACTGATACGAGTTTAAATAATTTTATTTACATTAATTTATACATTTCTTGTGGGTTATTAATTTAATTTTATATTTAAGTCACTTCACTCCTCTTCTCTACATTATATACACACACGACATACCTGTAAGCAATGATACACTGACCGCTACTTATGCTGACGATACTACAATCCTCACTAAACATCAAGATCCTATTCATGCCTCACTAACTTTACAACAACATCTACATAAAGTAAACGACTGGTGTAAATTATGGAAAATTCGGCTAAATCATGAAAAATCTAAACACATAACGTTCACTCTTCGAAAAAATACCTGCCCTCCAATTTATATCGACAATGTCCAAATTTCTCAAACTGACACCGTACATTACCTTGGTCTTACTCTTGACAGAAGGATGACCTGGGGCCCGCATGTTAAGATGAAACGAAAAACACTTAACAAACGACTCGTCCTAATTTACTCCCTTTTTTCTAAAACCTCAAAACTAGGACTACGACAAAAATTAAATACATATTTATACTTACTGAAACCAATATGGACTTACTCTTCACAGATATACGGTACAGCCAAAAAGACCCACTTACAAAGAATTCAGACCTTTCAATCAAAAATATTAAGACTCATAGTTAAAGCACCATGGTACGTGAACAACATTACAATACATACTGACTTACAAATGCAAACAGTAGACCAACATATAAAGACACTCTACAAACGTTTCCATACACACTTACACGGTCATTTCAATCAACTGATTAGAGGCATGGCAACAGCTGATATGCCCATACCTAGGAGATTAAAAAGGCGCTGGATGAGAGATCTCCTTCGTTAAAAATCCAGGTTACCTGAAACAAGCCAGGGAAGAGGTACCGCTGGGTGCTATTCCTCCCCATGCCTAACATGCCCTTATTCAAATTAGCACACCTCACATTTGCTGATTGTTGATGTTTATTGACAGGCGCAAATTAAAGTTATGAAGCCAAAAAAAAAAAAAAAAAAAAAAAAAAAAAAAAAAAAAAAAAAAAAAAAAAAAAAAAATATCAATTTAAAATATACTATTTTCGAACAGAAAAGATTGGTCTCGGCCGGGATTCGAACCCGGGTCTCCCGCTTGACGTGCGCGGTACGCTATCCACTGCGCCACCGAGCTCGCTTCCCAGCCAACCATAGGATAGCGTACCGCGCACGTCAAGCGGGAGACCCGGGTTCGAATCCCGGCCGAGACCAATCTTTTCTGTTCAAAAATAAAAATATTTATAATTTTATTTACTTAAATTACAATATGAAAATCTCAAATAAACATTTCAAAATCCGATTATTAACAATGAGATGAAACGGAAAGATTAAACGTAACTTACCTTGGACTCTTGGGTAATGTACAGTTTAAGACTCGCTCCTTTGTTCAAATTGGACTATACTCCCTCGTCACTTATGCTTAGTTATATTCGGTGGCCTACGAACACCCTCGAACATTCCCGATCCCGTTCTCAAACGTTCTAGACTGGTCAAAACATCTTTTTTGGTTTCTTCCCTCACAATATATCATGAATGCACCCGTAGTTCTACAAATTTATAATGCTTTTGTTATGATAAAATATTGAGGTATGATAATATCTCTTGTGGCTGAGGCCACATTATCACCATCAGGAATTGAATAATAGCGGTTTTTAGCTTATCCGATTTTAGTGATTGAAGGGAAATAGTGAAGACTTTTTTCAAAAATACTGTTAGTTATTATATGTTTTAAAAAAATAGTATAATCTATAATAATTGTTAAAATAAATATTCTATCATAATAATAATTTTATTTTTTACACTGCTTGAGTGATGAAGGCCTACCGTTTTCTTCTTGCCCTCATTAACCCTAGGATTACTAGGGGGGGTCTTGGAGCCCATTAATATTTGCCCCCCCCTTTTTTGCACCTAAATTATCAAATAAAAAATCTGAAAAAAAATAGAATTTGTCAGAACAACATTCAAGATAAATGTAAAGGTGAATTTTTTTTTTTTTACTTTCACTTACGTATATATGAAATATATAGTAAGGAAAGTATTGCGATCCTGAAGAATTTCGACTTCCGGTTTTCAATGGAAATACACGTTTTGGGGTCCCATGAGCCCAAATAACCAAGTCCCGCGAAATGGTCTGTGTGTGTGTGTTAACAGACTAGCTCAAAAACTATAGGCCGTACAAAACTGAAATTGGTATTTAGGGTATTCATATGCCCGCGATGTGACAGCAAAAATTTCATTAAAATTGCACAAAGGGAGGGGTTACTTTATTTTTTAACTTTTTACGTTTTTTTTTCGATTTTCTCAAAAACGGCTCTAACGATTTTGATTAAACTGAGTATTTGATGTGTTAATATGCCCGAGTTACGACTGTAAAAATTTCATCAAAATTGATCAACCAGAGGGGGGACTTTACTTAATAAATTTTGTATCATTTTCAAATGTTTTTTTTTATTTACTCAAAAATGGTTTTAACGATTTTGATCAAACTGGGTATTTGATGTATGTATATGCCGAAGATGTGATATCCAATATTTCATCAAAATTGGTCAAACGGAGCGGGAAATTTATTTCATAATTTTTTTTTTCTAATTTTTACCTTTTTTTCGATGATCTCAAAAACGGCTTTAACGATTTTTATCAAATTCGTCATGTTAAATGAAAATTAGGTGTTCTTTAATATCAGGTAAGCTTTATCATTATTAAAATGTTCTGAGGGGGCTTTTTTGGGGTGGGGCCTTTTTTGTTTGTTTGTTTCCCATGAAGTACCTTTGTTTTTGTTTATATGGAGAAATTACCTGTCTCCTAAAAATAAGAAATGGCTAAATATGAGATATGATAAAAATGAAGAAAACATAAAGAGGAGAAAAAAAGAAAAATATTCAGTCAACTCATGAAACTCGTTGAGCCCACGCATGCGGAGTACGCCTTTAATGACAGACCATTGTTCATAATTAAAGCCGTTCTGTTCATTTGAGAAATCGGCAATTAACAAAACGCATTAATTTCTAATCTAAGTAAGTTGGTAAGTGAAAGTTGTGTATTGCGCGCACGAACCAGATTTTTTTATAAAGGCATTGATAATACATTTCAAACAATTGATGTTTTTTTCTTTAATGTACCCGAAAAAGCAAATTTTGAAAGTGTAAATTAGTTAAATAAATTGTTGTTAAGTAATAAATTTAAATTAAGTAAATATCAAGAAAAAAAATGATTGAAAGTAAAAGGGGATTAAACCCTGGTGAGCTCAGAGAGCAAATGGAAATCAAACAAAATTATATATGTAAGATCGCTTACCTCGAACTGCTGGACCGCATGGCATAACCTGAAATCAGAGCTACGTGGCAGAAGGAAAAAGGGGTAAAGGGAAAAGGAATAAAATAGGACGAACCACATGAAGCACTGATCCTGGCGATAAGCAGCTAGTCTCAAGCTGGAGGTGAAGAAAAAGACGATTCCTTTCAAGAGATTATATAAAAACGCAGCGTACATGAAAATGACGACACACGCATATATTACAAATTCGTAGTTGAAGCACATTAATTTACTTAAGTACATAAAAATGACTAGTAAAGGGCCTATGACTACGAACGACATCCGTTCGTTCTGAATGACGAAATAGGAGAGTATTACGAATTCGTAGCTGAAGCACATTAATTTACTTAAGTACATAAAATGACTAGTAAAGGGCCTATGACTACGAACGACATCCGTTCGTTCTGAGTGACAAAACGGGAGTGCGTTTAAGGGCCCGGACGTGGATTAAGGGGTCAGACTCCACATAAATAATTTAACGTAGTTTATTTAGCCTTTGAGTACCCCTTATAAACAAATTAATAACTTATCAAATTATTATAAAAATTTATTAAATATAGATGATTTATAAAAATATGAATTTTATTGAAATTAATGAACACCGCCCGGCAATGAACGAGTTCTGTTCATTCAAATAATTCAGAATAAACAAATTTAAGCGTAAAAACATAAGGCTTAAACAATGTAAATAAAAATCAAATAGAATTCAAAAAGATAAAAAAAAAGAAAAACTTCTCAAGATAACTATTTACAAAATATAAAACAGATGAGTTATTTTACTCTTCTTGTTTATTTATGGGTAGGCGAAAAACCTTAAGGGCAGGTCTTTCATAGAGTCCACTACGCGTATTTACCATCACACTCCTCACTACTCCATCCTTGCCGGGGAACACCTTAGTTATTCTTCCCAAAGGCCAGCTGAGAGGTGGGCAATTGGGTTCACTCAAGATGACTATGTCGCCGACTTCAAGATTCGATGTCTTCTTGGTCCACTTCGACCGAGCCTGAAGAGTGGTCAGATATTCAAGACGCCACTGCCGCCAGAATCGCTGAACCATTGCAGTGATTAGTTGATAATGACGAAGAGAACCATTCTGGTATTCTGTCACATCTTCTTCAGGTAGGGAAGTCAATGGTCTCCCAATTAGGAAGTGGGCAGGTGTAAGCGCACTATAGTCCTCAGCCTCAGAAGAAATAGGAGTGAGGGGACGAGAATTTAAGATCGCCTCAATTTGTGTGATCAAGGTGATGAACTGAAACAAAACCAAAGTGGAAGCACCTATTACCCTTTTCAAATGAAATTTGGCAGAGCCAACTGCTCTCTCCCAGAGACCTCCTTGGTGGGGAGCAGAAGGGGGAATAGTAGAAAATTCAATTCTATTGGAAAACAGAAAATCATGAATAAGGTTATTATTAATGTGCTTAGACAAAAGCAGCCTTAACTCTCTCTCGAGATGTGCCCTTGTGCCTACAAAATTTTTACCACAATCGGAAAAGAGGCGAGAAGGAACACCACGCCGAGAAATGAAACGTTTTAAAACATCAATAAAGGAATTAGAGGATAGATCGTGAGCAACCTCTAAATGCACTGCCTTGGTTGACATACATATAAAAATGCACAAGTAAACCTTGACCTGGGTGGCCTTACGCAATGGATATGGCTTCACAAGAAAGGGGCCACAATAATCCATCCCAGAATGCCAAAATGGTGGTGAAGGATTCACCCTAACGGCAGGCAAATCAGCCATCAAAGGAAACGAGGGGCGAGGAGCAACACGGAAACACCGAACACAACGATGAATAACCTTCCGTACAACTTGGCGAGCCGAAAGTATCCAATAAGTCCAAGCAAGCTGGAATTGGATCTGCGAGGGTCCAGCGTGTCCCAAGCTCTCATGATAGTGACGGACAAGTAATTCAACTAAACGATGTCCCTTTGGCAACAAAATGGGACAAGGTCGGGAGAAGATAGAGGCGTTAGCCAAACGGCCTTTAATCCTCAGGACACCCTTTTCATCAATGAAAGGAGCCAATTTCTGAATGGCAGGACGGGGCAAGCAGCCTTTCTCCATTGCTTTTATATCCTCAGAAAAGGACTGATGTTGGATATGCTTAATTATAAGTCGAAGTGCATGATCGCGAATGCCAACTGGAGATTTGAAAGGATCCCTGATCAAGAAAACCCATCGAACCATAAGGGATGCGACTCGAAGAACTCTGGACCAGGTGGAAATATTATTAAACAAATCTTGCTCTGGCTCCGAAGAGGGCAAAGCGGCAACGACAGGAACCTTCAATTCCAACTCCTTATCTGAGTGATGGATAACCTTATCTAAGACAGGCCAACAATCAGGAGAATTTTTTAAGAAGGGAGGACCAGACAACCATAGAGATGTCAAATAGGAAATATTAGCAACACCACGACTGGCGACATCAGCCGGGTTTAAAGTTCCAGGAACATGACGCCACTGACTAGGGAGTGTCCAATCAACAATATCAGCAACACGATTAGCGACGAATGTCTTGAGCAGGTGTGGTTCAAGCCCAATCCAGTCCAAAACTATGGAGGAATCAGTCCACAAGAACACGCTGTCAAGCTTGATGTCAACTGCTAACAGGGAAACGTAATGCCTGGTAAGTTTGGCTAACAAATGTGCACCCAACAATTCTAAACGAGGAATAGAACAAGACCTTAATGGGGCAACTCTAGTTTGGGAGCTAATGAGATTTACACTTACACTGTTACCCTGCGAGCAACGAAGGTATAAAACCGCACCGTAACCTGCAAGACTCGCATCACAAAAACCGTGAATCTGAACATTACCAGAACTATATAGGTGTCTGGGGATGGAGAAATCTCTAAACAAGTCTAATGAGCGTTTGAATTCAGACCATTCTTTCTGCATTTCGACAGGAATGGGAGAGTCCCAATCAAGGGGTAAACGCCAAAGTCTTTGAAAGAAGCACTTGGCATACATAACAACAGGTGAGACATAACCACCAGGATCATAAAGCTTTGCAGTCTGAGCTAACACCAGACGCTTTGTTACGAGCTTGTCATAATCAATTATCATCTCTTCAATAGGAAAGCTGAAAGCATCGGATTCGGGACTCCAGACGAGGCCCAGAACACGTATGGCATCTAGGGGCACTCGATCACCAATTGGGATGCTATCCAGTAATGTAGGAGAATTACTGGCCCATTTTTTCAAAACAAAACCACCGGAATTCAACAGTGAAACCAGCTCATCCCTGAGATGCAGTGCATCGATCAGACAATTATCACCTCCATGAATATCATCAACAAAGGTATTTCGTAAAAGAATACGAGAAGCCCTAGGAAACCTGGTAGCCTCATCCTTGGCCAATTTCAACAGAGTAGCAACAGCTAGATATGCCGAGGGCCCTACACCATATGTGACAGTACACAGAGCGTAGCATTTAACCTCGCTATACTCATCATCACGCCACAAGATGCATTGATAGGGTCTATCCTCGGGATGAACCATAATCTGGCGGTACATCTGCTCAATATCGCAAGAAAAAACAAACTGGCTCAGACGAAACAATGTCAGAATATCCGACAGTAGGGCAAGAACGTTGGGCGCAGGAAGTAGGACAGAATTCAAAGAATGAAAGGTCGAAGAAAAGTTTTTAGAACTGGCATCAAATACCACCCGTATCTTTGAAGTATCCCCATGTGTTTTATAAACACCATGATGAGGGATGAAGTATCGGGGAAAAGATGGATCAGTTACTAACTTCATGTGACCTTTGGCCTCATAATCGGCCATAAATTGAATATACAACCTTTTGAATTCAGGATCTAATCTAAACCTACGCTCTAAAGAACTCAAGCGAGAAAGGGCATTATCATATGAATTCCCTATTAATTGTTTGCCACCTTTTATAAAGGGCAACCTGACCTGATATCTCCCAGAGTCTAATCGTTGGGTTGTGTTATTGAAAAACCTTTCACATTCCAACTCATCGGAAGATATTTTCCGCACAGAGGGTACATCCTCCAAGGACCAAAATTTTTGCACAGAATCACACAAAGTATCATCAGGAGACGATATGAGGGCAGCAGGAGCACCGTGTAGGCTAGCTGGAATACCAGAATGGGATGCTGCAAGAGAAGGACCCACTGCAACATGGGATGAGGCAGGTAGAGGAGAACTTCCCATAACCACAGACCCAAAAGAAGTCAGCACCACAACAGGTAAACCATCCCCTAGAGGCACTATGGGCCCTAATAGGGATGATGCCACAACATCAGCGGATAGAAGAACATCCACCCGCGAGGGTATATCAAAGGTGGGATCGGCAAGAATATAATTTTTGGCCCTTTTAACAACATTGGGAGGTACATGAAACCTGGGATTATCAGCAGTGATATCACTTAAAATATAAAACAAATGATTGGAAGTCACAATCTTGCCTTTGAGGTCACAAACAGAAAGCATACACTGACCTCTAGCGGTGGTAGCAGAAGAACCAATGCCACTAATAGAAGTATCACCAAAAAACCGAGAACAATTCAACCTTTGGACTAAATTTTCTGTCACAAAACTGGCATGCGAACATGAATCCAGCAATGCTCTAGCTATTATGTACTGTGTGGGTGAAATTTGCAGCCTAACAAGCGCAGTTGGGAGGATCACCCCAGATCTCCTGGTAGATATTCCAACAGACATACAAGCAACATTAGCTGCAGTCGAGGACTCAGGAAAGTGTAACAATGAATGATGCCCATCAGAACTACAATACTCACAAGGCTCGGAATCAGCACAATTTTTACCCTTGTGAGCTGGAAACAAACACCTAACACACAAGCCCTTGGACTTCACTGTTTTGAAACGCCCACGAGGGGTCAGCATGGAAAATTGAACACAAGAAAATATATTATGTTCCTTGGCTGAACAAATATTACACTCCTTGATAACAGTAGTAGATAATGAGGAAAATGATTTATTGGGTAAAAATTTATTTTTATTAGGACCTTTAGACTTATTAAATCTTGAAGCACTAGGTGATTTAGAAGGGACTGACGCTCCAAGCGAAGCATTTTCTAATGCCCTAACATGACAATGAAGAAAATCTATAATATCCTTTATGGAAGGAAAATCAATATTAGAAACAGACTTCTCAAATAAATCCCTTAAATTACCAGGAAATTTGGATAAAATAAATTGAACATAAATCAAATCCTGCACATGGGTATCAGGCTTATTCCTTATAAAATTCTCAAGTGAAGAAAAATGTACCTGATGTTGGTCAAGGAAATCCCTAATTGAATCGACATTATCTAACAAGGAGGGTAAATTTAAAATTCCATTAGAATGAATACTAACAGTGCGCCTGTTATTTGAAAATCTTTCTTTCAAAAGTTTAAGAGCTGAAGCATAATTACCTTCTGTGAATGGCAAATGTTTTACCACATTCAATGTAGAACCTTCAAGGTGACTGAGGAGGTACTCGAATTTTTGAGAAACACTTAAATGAGGTGAGGAGTCCACCAAAGTCTCAAATCTACTCAAAAAGGGCTCAAAGTCAGTATAAGAACCTGAAAACTTATTAATTTTAATTTTAGGTAAAATAACAGAAGAACTATTCAAATTAAATGAGGCTTGATTATCAATAACAGTTGAAGAAGCTAAAGGCACAATAGGAGCAGTATATTTAGCAACCATAAACAACAACTTATTGAATAAACCTTTCAATTCAGAAACCTTTTTCTCAAGTATTTCTTCTGTAAGTCCCTCACACAAAGTCTCAGCTGAGATATAAGGTGATATAAAGTTTTCAAACTCCTTGAGCTCAGCCCTAAGAGAATCTTCAAGGTAATCTGCTGATGATTTTGCTTGCAGGGGTGGTAAACTCTGTAAAGTATCAACATTATTATGAATTGAATTCAAGGAGCCTTTAATCAAGGTGACTGTCCTGTTGAACTGAATTAAGCTCATTTTTGGAGGCATATTGACAAGAAAGTAATTTACACAAATCAAAATCTAAATAAAATACAACAAAAAATTAGTCTCACAAAATTAATGTATAAAATGTTTAAAAAGAAGAAAAAAAATGAACTACTTACATATACATATATACACATACATGATAAACTTATAAAAAAAAAGGAAATTATTGTAAACATTCTTCAATATTTCTTGCATTAAGATCAATATGATACAAGACAAAGAAAAACTATGATCATTTGATAATGAACAAGAAATGTCATAAAAGTTAATTTATAATATAATATAATATAATATAAAATATATAACATAAATCTACAAAATAGCAAAGAAATGATATAATGTAGAATCAAAACAAAGAAACCTTCCCAATATCACAGAACAACACGGTAGATAAGATAACCAAGACCAGGCTAGCTGCAACAGGTTAGGTAAAGGCAGGCTTGACATGAAATTTCCTGTAGTCGAACAATGATGAATAAAGAATTTTAAATCAATTTTTGGGTCAATTGTGACCAGAAAAAAAACACAGACATAAAAAAAAATTATTTAAAATTTTAATACACAGATATTTCATAAAAGAAAATGAGGTAATCAAAGGCATGAATAAAAAAAACACGTAATAATGAAATAAATGAAAAATACGTAATAAATGCAAAAATATACATAAACTCATAAAATCCTCTGGTAGTATGTTAAGTAATAAATTTAAATTAAGTAAATATCAAGAAAAAAAATGATTGAAAGTAAAAGGGGATTAAACCCTGGTGAGCTCAGAGAGCAAATGGAAATCAAACAAAATTATATATGTAAGATCGCTTACCTCGAACTGCTGGACCGCATGGCATAACCTGAAATCAGAGCTACGTGGCAGAAGGAAAAAGGGGTAAAGGGAAAAGGAATAAAATAGGACGAACCACATGAAGCACTGATCCTGGCGATAAGCAGCTAGTCTCAAGCTGGAGGTGAAGAAAAAGACGATTCCTTTCAAGAGATTATATAAAAACGCAGCGTACATGAAAATGACGACACACGCATATATTACAAATTCGTAGTTGAAGCACATTAATTTACTTAAGTACATAAAAATGACTAGTAAAGGGCCTATGACTACGAACGACATCCGTTCGTTCTGAATGACGAAATAGGAGAGTATTACGAATTCGTAGCTGAAGCACATTAATTTACTTAAGTACATAAAATGACTAGTAAAGGGCCTATGACTACGAACGACATCCGTTCGTTCTGAGTGACAAAACAGGAGTGCGTTTAAGGGCCCGGACGTGGATTAAGGGGTCAGACTCCACATAAATAATTTAACGTAGTTTATTTAGCCTTTGAGTACCCCTTATAAACAAATTAATAACTTATCAAATTATTATAAAAATTTATTAAATATAGATGATTTATAAAAATATGAATTTTATTGAAATTAATGAACAATTGTATATTATAGCAACTATGTGGGTAAAACAATTTTTATTGATCAGGAAATACAATTTCCAATGCCACACATATTATGAAAACACAAATATTTAAACAAGTTACAAAAACTATGACTTCGTAACACAGATATGACTTGAGCTTCAGAACAAGACTAACTCTCCAGTCCGACGCTACTTATATTTAGTCGTTAGGAAAAAAGCCTCGAAGATTCTAGACCAGCTTAGACAAGTCTTACCCTAGGAAGTACAGCTGCTTCAAAGATTTCTTTCAAAACTTCCGATTTGAGAGATACCCCATGTTACTCTAGCAGCTATTGATAGTTCATTTATGATGCTGAAAGTTTCCGTTATAGACATTGTCTAAATGCCTGTTCCAATTATTACTTTCACTTACCTATATATGAAATATATAGTAAGGGAAAGTATTGCGATCGTGAAATATTTCGACTTACAAATACACGTTTTGGGGTTCCCCGAGTCCAAATAACCAAGTCCCGCGAAAAGGTCTGTGTTTGAACAGACTAGCTCAAAAACTATAAGCCGTGCGAACCTGAAATTGGGTATTTAGTGTATGTATATGCCCGTGATGTGACAGCAGAATTTTTATAAAAATTGATCAAACGGAGTGGGCACTTTATTTAATAACTTTTTAAGTTTTTTTCGATTTTCTCAAAAACGATTTTGATCAAACTGGGTATTTGATGTAGTGATATGCCCTAGATATGACTGCAACAATTTCATCAAATTTGATCAAACGGAGGGAATACTAAATAAATTTTGTATCATTTTCACATGTTTTTTTTATTTACTCGAAAAGGGCTTCAACGATTTTGATCAAACTGGGTATTTTATGTATGATATGCCCGCGATACGACAGCCGATATTTCATCAAAATTGGTGGAACGGAGGGGGTACTTTATTTAATAAACATTGTCTTATGTTCAAGTGTTTTTTTTATTTACTCAAAAACGGCTGTAAATATTTTGATCAAATTCATCATGTTTAATGAAAATTAATGATGAAATTAATAAAAATTAAAGTCTTTAATGCCAGGCAAGCTTTATCATTATTGAAATGTTCTATCGGGGCTTAAATGGGCAAGGGGCCTTTTTTGTTTTTCTATAAAGTACCTTCGTTTTGTTTATATAGAGGAATTAACTGTGTATAGTTACGCCTAAAAATAAGAAATGGCTAATATGAATGTATAGTAGAAATATGAAATATGAAAAAAATCAAGAGGAGAAAAAAAGAAAATAAAACACGTTGAGCCCACGCATGCGGAGAACGCCTTTAATGACAGACCATTGTTCATAATTAAAGCCTTTCTGTTCATTTAATGGAAATTATTTGATTCATGAACTAGAATGAAGTTTTCAACAACTAAATAAAGAATTATTAAATCAGAGGACTTGGAGTATTATGGCTTGCATTGTCGAATAATCAGACGTGAAAACTTATATTATAATAATAATAAAAACAAATAGTGTTTTTTATACAGCAAATAAAAAGAAAATAAGAAATTAATGTGGAAAAATGTGTGACTTTGAGATGTGGCAAATAATAAAACTCATCAATTTCTAATCTAAGTAAGTTGGTAGATGAAAGTTGTGTGTTGCGCGCAAGCACCAGATTTTTTTTCTATCGAAAAGTAGGCCTAAGTACGGGTAATGTGTTAGTTCGTTTCAACTATTCGAAACCGTATGTATTGTTTTCATTATCACGTTACAATATCATCAATGATTAATTTTAGGACACATTGAAATGACATTTCTAATTATCGAGAAAGATGAATATCATTTACTTCTATGATTTTTTTACATCCACAGTTTTCTATTTATGTAAATACTACCATTCCCCGTCGCTGCTTCGCCCGCGAGCCTTTAAAATCAATTCTGTGATGATTATCTTGGTATTGATCTAATATAATATGTTAACTGATGTTAAGGAGGTTTAGTAGAATCTGAGCTTCCGGTAGGTGGAATGTTGGAGGGCTCGGTAGAAGAGAGGGAGACGCGCAATGGAGAGAGTTTACTAAAACCGCCGAAACAAAAAATGACTTACTCGTCGTGAACGCTTCATTTTTTGGCTATAAAACATGGTTTTCGACGCCCAATACGGGCTTTCGAGTTAAACTCTTCGTATCAAATTCTTTAAAATGAGTCCAAATTAGATATATTTTCTCGAAATTCGAAAATATATGTCCATTAGAGTTAAACGACAATTTCGCCATTTAAACCCCTTAGGGGTTACATTTTTGAAATTCCTTTCTTAGTAGTTACCTACATCGCGTTTTAAATCTAAACTCCGAACTTCAAGTTTCTCTCATAAGTAGTTTTTGCTCTGCGTTGATTCTGGCAGTCAGGACAAAGCCTCTTATGTAGATAGAGATTGTAATCTCATGAAATAAATTTTTAAACAATTACTCAGAGTTAATTAACAATAAAAAAAAAACTCTGGATTCATAGAGACTCCCTTGGTAAAACTAAGAAGTAAGAAACCACTTAGTAATTGTAGTGTTAATATCGTGGGAAACGTCTTGCGCTGTAAGTATATCGTTTCTAAATTCCGACGTCAGACCCGTTGTTCTGCTAAACAAGGAATACGTTTTTTGTTGCTCGGAGCATAAAAGAACAGGTAGATCGAGGGGTAATGGGGCCTGAGTTAGGAATAGATAGCAATGATGGATGGCTGACTGGTATCCAGTATCCAGTATCTAGTATCTCGAGTCATTACCAAGGATGATGACCCATTGTCGCTGTTTAACTCGGCCCAGTCGAGCGGCAACTTTTGTCCGTCGAGGAAATCACCATTGTGCTCCTGGTCCTCGGCATCCCACCTCACTAACAACCGGTTTTTACCGTTCTCGTTCGCAAATACTAATTTTTACTTTCACTTACCTGTATTTTCTTAAAAATCTGCTCTAAAGATTTTGATAAAACTGGGTATTTGATGTAGGCATTTATACAGCAAAAATTTCATCAAAATTGATCAATCGTAGGGGGCACTTTATTTCATAACTTTTTTCCCATTGTTACGTTTTTTTCGATTTTCTCAAAAATAGCTTCAACGATTTTGATTAAACTCGTCGTGTTTAATGAGAATCAAGTATTCTTTAATATCAGGTAAGCTTTATCATTATTAAAATTTTCTGTGGGGGCTCAAGTGGCGAAGGAAAACTTGTTTGTTGAAAAACTGTTTTCCACTATACTTATTGTTTAAATTGAGAAATTAACTGTCCCTCGTCTGTCGTAAACATACACAGGAGAAAAAAGAAAAATATTCCGACATATTCATAAAACACGTTGAGCCGACGCATGCACAGTATACGTAAATGACAGACCCTTGTTTATGAGTAAAGGCGTTGTTATGGTGTTTTGGAACATACATATTTAACGAAAATTATGTGTTTTTATGGTAAATAAATGAAGTCGGGACAATAGTTATACAGTCAACTTACTTTAATTCGAAACTCAATAAATCGAATTTCTCGATAATAAGAACACAACCTTTACTTCCTTGAAAAATTCTTGATAATTCAAAGTATATGCACCAAGACGATCTCTTAATATATAAATTTATTTGGTATAATAGAAGGAGCTTTCGGCGTCCTGCGCCATATTCATCTAAAAATGTAATGGACAAAAATTCATAAACAGTATTAAAAATTTATAATAACAACACGTTTACATAATATAGTTTTGTCATTCTCCATAATATAAAAAAAAAAAACAATAGCATGCTTACCCTTTAATTCTCCTGAAAAAGGGTCGTTAGTGCATAAAGGAATTCAAAAAATTTTTTAACACCATGTCGTCTGGCCCATCATCTTTGAAGGGTAATGCGGGCCTACTGGTTTAAGGTCGCGCGAGCGCGTTCTATTGTAATGTATTACGTGTGAATAGTGCTTAGGGATGTGGGCTGCTTCCTGTTTGGTATTAAATATTCTGTCTTGATTTATTGCAATGTATATGGATTCAATTATTTTTTGTCTTGGCCGGGAGGTGGATTTGTGTACAATTTTGACGTTATCAAAATCAATTACATGTCTGGTTTGTTTAGCGTGGTAAGACAATTTTGTGGCTGTTTTTGAATTTGGTTTGATTGTGCTTTTATGGTTATAGATTCTAGTTTTGAGGTCGGTTGAAATTCTTGATAAATAGAAGAAAATCTTTGCATTTAGATTAGCTTGGTTATTTAAATTTTTTCAGGATGAAAAAAGTAAAAAAATTTGGTTCGAAATCAAAATTAATTCCACCATGCCAGTTCAGCATATCAGTTTTTCTTTACGAAAATCTATTTCCCCACCTGTGACAATTAACAACGACCAAGTTCCTTCAAAGAATTTTGTACGACACCTCGGACTGTACTTAGACAACCGACTCACATAGAACATACAAACCAAATTTTAAAAAACTAGAACTAACCAGACGGTACTAGAAGCTTTCACATCTCCTGGACTACAGATTATCACTCGCCTTAAGAAACAAGTGACTAATTTACTCTACCATTTTAATACCTATTTGGACATACGGAGCAAAACTTTGGGGTTCCACAAAACACATCCACATTAACAAAATATAAACTTCACAATCTAAAATTCTCAGAAAAATCTTAAATGTACCTTGGTTTATTTCAAATCACACACTGCACAATGACATGAACATACCGACAGTAAAATCTTACATACAAGACGAATATCAAACATTCCACTCTTCAACACTACATCACCCTAACCCACTCATCCATTCTCTTTCCTCCTCCCTGTTACCTAGTCAGCCTCGACGTCGACTGAAACGACAGTGGCCAAGAGACCTCTTACTATAATAGAAATGCACCAAGAAAGCCAAACTACATGCAGTATAATAAATAATAATAATATTAAAAAATAATTTCGTCATCCGTTGGCGTGTTAGGAGATTTCTGTAACTCATAGTTTCCATTAACAAACTCTCAATGTTTTTCCTCATAAGTAAATATAAGCAAAGATGTCTCAATTTAATTTATTTTATTAATTTATCCCCTCTTGTCGATCTTCCTCTCAAGTCATTAGTTTCTTTTCAAGATGAGTTCGAATTTCAATTGTGTCATTCATTTTTTTTACATTTCTCTTATGCTCAGAATATAAACTGATAAGGATGTATTCTCAGCTTGGGTAAAAGAGGAAAATAATCTAGATTGCTGACGCCAGGGACTACTCAGACAAAGAAATTGACTATATTTTTATTGCGATTCATTGAAAATCTCTTGGATATCTTTATTAAAAAAATATATATTAAATATTTTGTATATATTTAATATATATATATATATATGGGCCGGGATAGCCGAGCGTGTAGGAGCGCGACCCGTTGTTGCACGCTCGAGCCGAACGGCGGCGGTTCGAATCCGCCCTGGGAGGGTTGACTTTTATTTCGTGGAGGCCCCACGGAATAAATCTCGACCCTCCCACCATGGTTAGAATAGGTTGGTTACACCTGTAGAGTAACCCCCCGTATGCCACACATGGCCAGGTAGGGGTACCGAAAAAAAAAATATATATATATTTTGTATATATATATATTTAAATTATAGTTTGTACGTATGTTTTCACTATGCCATTGATGAAATAAAAGATTAATAAATTTAAATTCTGTCCATTGCGTGTGCTTAGCTTGATTTTCATACCTATACCTAATTTTGAAATAAATAGGTTTTTTAATTTTTTCTATTGGTAATACGAAATCTCGATAAATCGAAGTATTTTTGTTGTCCATGAATTCCGCTTATCGAGAGTTGACTGTGTTCATAATTTTTTTTTTCTTTTTTTTTTCCTTCATACTTTTATTCGCACCTGTCGCAGCTAAGCGACAATCAGCAAATGTGAGATAAAGTGATGCGATTTTGGCCTTTCAGGCATGAGGGAAGATAGTGCCCAGCAAGCAGTACATCATGCCGGTCATGTTTCAGGAGAGGAGGTCTCTCATCCAACTCCTTTTTAGTCGCCTCATTAAAGGCATCACAGTAGGCCATGTCATTAATAAGTCTATTGTTTTGTCCGTGTAATATGGAGGCCAGAATAGAGAGTCCTTATTTGTTCGTCGATAGTAGGCAGTTGTAAGTCGGAATGTTGCTTTTTGTTGTTCGTTACTAGTTGCGCGTTCGTTACTAGTCGTAAAATTTTGGATAGGAAGGTTTGTAGTTTATGTAAGTGGTTCTTTTTCGGTGATCCATAAATCTGTGAGGCGTATGTCCAAATGGGTTTCAGTAAGTATGTGTATGTATTGAGTTTCTGTCTGATTTTCAATTTTGATGATTTCGAAGATAGTGAGTACAGTATTTTTAGTTGTGTTTTTAATGTCTGTCTTTTCATTTTGACATAAGAGCCCCAAGTGTCATTCCACTTCAAATCAACGGAAAAAATGTCATTTTGAACCTCAATATGTCATATTTTCTTGAAATTCGGTACATGTGTACTACTTGTATCAACTAGAACAATTGTGAAATATTACTCAGATATGGTTACCCGTTTTTGAATTATTGGTCTCTAAAGCCCTCAAAAATAGGTTCAAAAACAAAAAAAATCATGATTAAAAATAGCTTAATTAGATTAAAAATAGGTGTCGTTTAATAGCGCATTCCATGTCATTTCAGATGATATACAACAATGTATAGGTTGGTACTAAAGAAATTTTCTAAAAATCAAGTTTAAAAATTTTTAATTACAATTTTCACAAAAAGGGCATTTTTTAAAATTTGTATATATATATATTTTAAAATAGGTCATACTGCCTGTACCTTAACATTGTTGTATATCATACGAAACGGCATGGAATGCGCTGTTAAACGATACCAATCTCATAGTCCTAATTCAATTCGGAAAACATCTAGAGCTATTTTTAATCATACAATGCTAGATTTATGGATTTTTATCATTTAGTTCTAGTTTTCAAATTTTTTAGTAATGAAGAAATTTTCATCCCACTTTTTATTTTGTTGTATGAATAGATAGATATAATATACCTATTTTTCAAAAAAAAAAAAAAAAAATCTTTAGTACCAAACTATACATTGTTCTATATCATACGAAACGGCATGGAATGTGCTGTTAAACGATACCAATCTCATAGTCCTAATTCAATTCGGAAAACATCTATAGCTATTCTTAATCATACAATGCTAGATTTATGGATTTTTATCATTTAGTTCTAGTTTTCAAATTTTTTAGTAATGAAGAAATTTTCATCCCACTTTTTATTTTGTTGTATGAATAGATATAATATACCTATTTTTCAAAAAAAAAAAAATCTTTAGTACCATACTATACATTGTTCTATATCATACGAAACGGCATGGAATGCGCTGTTAAGTCAAATTTGGAAAACATCGATATCTATTTTTAATGATGTTTTTTTCTGTTTCTGGACCTAATTTTGTGGGCTTTGCAGGACTATAATTAAGAAACTGGCGGACATATCTTAGTAATATTCCACAATTTTTCTAGTCAATACAAATAGTAAGAATGTAGCAAATTTAAGGAAAATCTGAGATGGTGAAGCTTAAAATGCCCTTTTTGAGAAAATTGAAATTAAAATTTTAAACTTGGTTTTAAGAAAATTTCTTCAGTACCAACCTATCCAATGTTGTATATCATATAAAATGGCATGGAATGCTCTGTTAAACGACACTAATCTCATAGTCCTGGTCAAATTTGGAAAACATTCACAGCTATTTTAAATCATGATTTTTTCTCTTTCTGGATCTATTTTTGAGGGCTTTAGAGAGACCAATAATTCAAAAACGGGTAAACATATCTCAGTAATATTTCACAATTGTTTTAGTAGATACAAGTAGTACACATGAAACGAATTTCAAGAAAATATGAGATGTTGAGGTTCAAAATGACATTTTTTCCGTTGATTTGAAGTGGAATGACCCAGTAGCATTAATTAATAAATTTTTAATTAATACGAGATTTAATCGAAGTTATAAATCATTAAGAGAGTATTTTTTCAGTTAGACATTGCCTAAATTCAAGTAAGTAGCTAAGTACATAGGATAACCATAAATTTGAGGAGAGAGACAAAGTACAAACACAAGGACCCCTAGAGGGCCCAGAATTAAGTTGTTGGACCCTAATCTGTGCCGCTAAGCCGATAAAAAAAAGGGGGGCAAAGAAAGGATCCAGTTTAATTGGCCCCCTTCAGGTGGCAGGCTAAGTCCCTACTTAGTATAAACTTCAACTTCAATCCGGAAAAAAATTGTTGTCCATTGTGAAAACATATTGTCTATAAGTATATATAATTATTAAATCAGACATCGGCCTACGATGCCATTGTTTTTTATTTGTTTCTTTTATTTACTTTTTTCTTTATTTTCTAATTAAAGATAAAACATCATTAAATTTCAGGAAAAATTTAACTTTGATAAACCCAAAATATTAGAGAAGGAAACCAAGACAAAAAATAGAAAATTATTACAAGCAACTCATATCACCAAAAATAATTAAATAATAGTTAATAAAAAAACAGATATAAAAAAAAAATTAGGGACACTTTATGCCGACATATTTAACAAGATAACAACATTGTAAATCATAAATAGTACAATAATAATTAATCAAAAAATAATTTCATGTTATTAAATAAGAATATTATTTAAGAGGTGAGAGATAGACAACTGTAATTCTTTACGGTAGGTTGAATTATTGTCAGTATTTTCAGTTAAACCTTTTTTATTTTTAAAAGCCAAGTTTCGATCCAGCTTGTGGATCTTCTTCAGGGCTTCTGAGTCCAGAGTAATACAGAGACTCAAAGAAGATCCAAAGTTGGATCGAAACGTTGGCTTTTAAAAATAAAAAAGTGTTAACTGAAAACTCCATACAATCATTCAACCTAATATTATTTAATATAATGACATAATTGTGACATTGTTGTAATTTTATTATGTATGATTTATTTATTATATATAAATATAATAAATAAATCACTTTTTAAAATATATATGAGGCATTTGGTTTCAAAACCGGTTAGATCAATTTTTTCCAAAAACATTTGTTTTCCTTTTTTTGCAAGTTTTTAATGTTAGAAATAATGTGTTAGACGCGTTTTTGTAAAAAGACATCATAGATCCTTAGAAAATCAATACTTAAAGATCCCATTTCTTATCAAAAGCGGTTCCATCGAAGCTTCACTTTTCAGAAAACCTTTAATTTTTCGAAATCCCAAACGGTATCCATGTTTCCAAACAGTTGGATGATGTTGATACTCTCTTAAGAAAAACATTATGGTCAAGACTGGAGATCAATAGGTACCCTAGAATTCTACTAAATTGTAATACACATTACAATGTCACATATCCAAGTAAATATGCATGATACTAATATGGAGGTGGGTCAACATCAAGATTTAAATGAAATTTTGTATATTTAAAAAATAAAAACTATGTGTATATTGTTCATATTAAATAAAGTGATTTGTTTTTAAAAAATGTCTATTCATAATTTAATCAAGAATTGATGTTTTCTTATCAAAGTCAGGTACATCCAACATATTTTTTAATGTTAAGTGAGATTTAAAAAAGAAAATGTGATAAAAAGTTGCCAAAAAGTTTTGTTTTAAGGTAATTGTTAGCAAAACGACGAAAAAGAACAAAAATTTTTTTGTTAAATTGATTAATTTTTAAAATTGATCTTTTTTTGATCAGTTCTGAAAAAATTGTTGGAAATGGATGTAGCCGGTTTTGAAACCAAACGCCCCAAGTATTTAACAAACTCACTATTAGTTAATAAAATCAAAATTATTTACTTTTATTTCTCAATGATGTGATTGAATGCCATGTTATTAAAATATAATATTATTTAGTATTATATCACAATTAACTTTTATACATTCTTATATATTTTCTCACACTTGTCTTATTATATTATTAACTATACATATTGTTCTTTTTATCCTCAATAGTTTATATATCAACTACTGTTTTTTTATACTATTTCTTGTTTCATTAATTATTATTGTACGATTTATGATCTAAAAAGTTTTTATTTTGCTCAATATGTCTGCATATTTTGTTCCTAAATATTTTTGTGATATCTGTTTTGTTGTTAACTGTTATTTTATTATTTTTGGTGATAAGAAATGCTTATAATAATTTTTTTGTCATGCTCTCCTTCACTAGTGATTGATCCCAATCAAAATTTTGCTGTAATTTAAGACTATGTTTTTAATTTTAGAAACTTGGTTGATAATTGCACATTTAATCGGCTGATACTTACTCCAGATTGAAAATCACCCAGCAGTACGTTGAATATTCGCCCTATTTTAACTATAATTTTTCTAGAAGGAATTAAAAATTCTATCCATTATCGGCTAAGAGGGTTGAAGTAAATTACTAATCAACTTTAGGTAAAAAAAGTCGATAATTACACGAAGAGGATCGTGGAATGAATTCCAGAGCTGTGGAGTAGAAGTGAAATTAGAGTAATCGAACTAACCATCGCCTCTGCTTAGTGAGACTAAATGAGGTAGTTTATTAGACCGAAAATAATATTTCCTCTTAACGATGCAACTTTCTCGGATAAAGTATTCGGAAGTAAGGTAGTGGGGGGGGGCTGAGAAAGTAAGAAAGTAAGATTTGTGCTTTACTAAGTCCAGCCTCAATAAAGCAGACTGCTGGGGGTTGCTACATACTAAAATCATTAAAGTCCTCCAGCTCGAGGTCACTTTGTGAGAAGTGGATTTGTCGCTTAGTGATATTAAAATGCACTCCTCTCATATGATAATGCTATTGTTTATACAGCTCTACTTCGGTTGCGAGTTTAAATGGTAAAAACAAATATTCCATAGCTCGATGATTTTTCCATTATGATGTTATATTTGTATCAAAAACTTATTGTTTAAAAAAAATCTGGTGCGGTGCGCGCTGCACACAATTTTCACTTACCAACTTACTTTGATTAGAAATTGACATGTTTTTTGAAATGCCAATTCTCAATTTTTCCACATTCATCTACTTATTTTTGTTTGATTTTTGCTCTTTGAATTACACCTTTTTTTTTGTTAAATTTTTAATTGTGATAGTTCGGCAATGCAAGCATAATACACCAAGATGTCTGATTTTATAATTCTCTATGTAGTTGTTGAAATCTTCATATAGTACTAGGAAACAAATAATTTGCATAAAATGAACAGAACGCCTTTAATTATAAACACTCGGCTATCAATAAAGGCGTACTGCGCATGCATTGGTACGTCGTTTTTTATGAGTGGACGGAATATTTTTTTTTTTTTCTCCTGTATATGTTTACTTGATTTTTTTTTCAAGGGTGTTTTATGTGTTTAGGGTATTTTAGGGTGTTAAAAATAGTCTAAAATAAGATGTATATAATATGCTGTGTATTAGCAACCCAATGTAGTTGGGCAGCATCACTTTTATAATGAATAAAGTGTTTCTCTCTCTTCATATTTAGCCATTTATTATTTTTAGGCGAAATGAGAGAGAGATAATTTCTCCATAAGAAACAAAACAAAAAAGGCCCCCTTCCCAATTTAAGTTCCCTCAGAACATTTTCCTAATGATAAAGCTTACCTGCTATTAAAGAATACTTGATTCTCATTAAACATGACGAGTTTAATCAAAATCGTTAAACCAATTTTTGAGATAATCTTAAAAATTGCGAAATAAAGTGCACTCACCGATCAATTTTGTTGAAATGTTTACTGTAAAATCGCGGGCATATACGTATGTTGCGGAAATGAGTTGACTCTTAGTAAGAGGTCAGGAGCTCACTAGCGCTGCTGACGCTTAAAATTAAAATTGCCAGATTCTTTTGTTTCCAACACTACCTTACCTTTTAATTGTATCAATAATTACTAATAGTAATTATGCATTAATTATAGTAATAAATAATAACTCATAATAAATAATAATTAATCTAAAAAATTACCTTCTGAAATAAGGGATAATAGAAATAAAAATATCATTCGATTTTAAATGGCAATAATTATAAATTTTATTGAAATAGCAATTAAAGTAAATAACTTGAAGTTTAACTTAACTTATAATTTTATTAACTGATGAATTTAATCTTAATCAACCAATTTTACAAAACTAACATTTCTAAACACTAATTCAAATTAATATCAGTTAAATAGTTTTATAAAACTAACAATTTTTAATCTATAGACTAATCAAAACAAGAGATATTTATATTAATTAAATTATAAACTAAAACACATTATAAACTACTGATAATATTTTAAATAAGAGAATAATTTAAACAAATTGTAAATTACTAATATTGGCCAATCTAATATATCAGTTCATAAATAAATTATCTAGGCCTTCAAATTAAATTATTGTAAACAATGTTTTATTAATCAAACACAAATAATGAAATGGTACCTTGATCAAGGGTTTTGAGGATTTATGGTGAAAATGGCGAACAACGTCGAGCCGTAATGATAGTCGCTAGTTCCTTGCCGTGTTTGGATGAATGTGGATGGATCTTGATAATTTCCTTTCAATTCGTTAGTCCATTCCAGTTGAACCTCTTTGGTGTTTCGGGTGATAATTTATGAGATATAATAACGTATTAAAGTCTTGTAAGTTGTTATAATAATAACAAAAAATTAGCCGGCCGGCGTGAAAACTTAAATATGTTATCGGTACCGCTAGTGGACAACAACTGAACGGCGTTTGTTTTTCACCTGCTTCTCTCTTGAAAAAACATATGATTGACATCAGACGGTCGATCAATGTGAAATTAATTAAATTAAAATTAAATAAAACATTTATCAAACATACATAATATAAATTAGTCATTTGTATCCTAATATTAAGATCTGAAACTAATATTAGAATAAAAATAAATACATCATTGACATGATAGATCTAAAATAAATATATAATTACTTTATAATAATTACATATTATTACTAATTTTACATATATGTAATTTTAAGCCTTTTGTGCCAACAACGTACATCAAAAACCCATTTTTATCAAAACCTTTAGAGACGTTTTTGAGAAAATTTAAAAAAACGTAAAAATGGGACAAAATTCTGTCTCGCTGTCACATGCGAGCATATATATACATTTGCACCAAATACTCAATTTCAGGTTCGTACGGTTTATAGTGTTTGAGCTAGTCTTTTACAACCAGTAAAGGAAACATGAAAAAACGACTTTGAATAAGTAATATAATTAATCAAGCCATTTGGGCCACTGCTGGTTAAATTTTTGTTAAGTTGTTACTAATTTGAGGTTTAATTGTTTGTTAAAGTCAAAAAAATTATTTAAATCCACATTGGCGTTACCGTATTTTATTTATGTCGGCAGATTTATTTTATTATTCGAATACTTTGATACGTCTTAAAATACAAATAACTATTATGGCAGAATTTCGGGTGAAGGTAGTGTGGGTTCGGAATCCACTAAGAGGGAATGGATATGGTTATGGTGAAAGAGGTTGAATGAACTCCAAGATGAGAATTCCTTCCGGAGCACTTATCGATTTGAAATTAGAACCGGTGGAGTAAGTACCTCGGGCTTCAATTAACAAGACGTGACCGGACTTTGCAACTTAGGCCCTAATCTTTTCTCCCAAATGAGATCACAACTTTTCACAACCTATTTTTTTTTTTCTTCTTTTCTACAAGACAAATAACCCGTCCCTTATGCTGGTATAAATATACATTAAGGTGTTACGGTGTGGTTCATCTTAAATGTGAAATATATATACTATTATTTTAAAAATTCAGGGTGAGAAATAGGTTAAGTTATCATCGGAGGTTCTGGTGTCTATATATATATATATATATTGTATATTTAAAATGTTCTTAGGGTTCATTAAATAACTTTAAGCCATATTTGCCCCTAAAACGTAAATTTATTAAACATTAATTACAACACAAAATATATAACATCATACAAACATAACAGACTGCTCATGTTCTCCCCCACTCTTTTAAATCTGAATAATTGGTTCGTTTTCTCAACCGATTCATTTACCATTACATTATTGAGCATTGCTTAAACTCAACCAATCAAATTTAGAATAAAAAAGAGTGGATAGTAAATGCGCCATTTGTTAGTTATCAACGTGTTTTAATAGTTTTTTGGAGCATACCCTATGATATATATGCCATATGTTTTTCAAATATTAAATATTTTGAGCGATAATTAAATAATTATTTTCATGTTTTTTCCCAATAACTTCTTAAATAAATTAAGATTCCAATGGGAACACCTTGGGAAAATACTCTACACGATTAAAAAGGTTTCGTTCCAATAGGTCCATCCAACTCGGAGTAATCTGTAAGCATCATAGAAAAAAAAAAAAAAAAAAAGAAAAGACATACGTATCGAATTGAGTAACCTCCTCTTTCGTTCGAAGTTGGTAAAAAATATATTAAATTTATACAATTACAAATTGTATCTTACCTATAAGTTTTTTTTACTTTAATTATTAATTCGCACCTGTAAGCCAGGTGCTCTGGGGCAATACAACCTAAAATAATACTGTAGGTCGCTGGTTCGCGTCCTGCTGTGGCCATATGATTTCTTAATGGCATTAAAAAATCCTTGGCTATGCTGTCTCCAAAATGGGCGTCCCGAGCCTGTATGATGTCAGGTAATCGTTAAATATCTCTGTCCTAATTACACCTGGATACTTACAATTTATGTCTCTCACTTTATCATCGTCTGATTATATTTAGTGGCATACAATTACGCTAAACAGACAAACCAATAAACTTTGACAATCAGCGAAGGATATGGCGGTAATAAGAAATAATGACATAGTTAAGGCACCCCCTTTCTGGCTTGATTCAATTACCTCGGCTGTCTAAGAGAGCAGATCTCTCATCCAGCACCTTTTTAGTCTTCTCCTATCCATCCTTATATCAGCCATATTCCTGATTAAACTGTTTGGATGTCCGATCGAATTAGTAAAAAAAATCGTTTGTAAAGCGTTTTTATATGATTTACCTCTGAGGTAATTCGGTTTTAAAGTTTACTGATTATCTTAAATCACAAAATTATAAATAGAGGTTACTAACAACTTTAAACAAGGAAATACTGTCGAAGGTAGCTTCAAGATAGTCTTAATATAAATAGTATAAATCTTAATAAATTGTATATTTTTTGAAGGATTAAGTTCTGAAGATTCAAATTAATCATGACAAGTCCAAACATATGACGTTCACTCTCCGAAAAAATACCTGCCCTCCAATTTATATAGAAAATTTCCAAATTTAACAAACTGACACTATCTCGGTCATACCTTTGATAGAATGATGACCTGGTACCCGCATGTTAAGATGAAATGTAAGACCCTTAACAACCAACTCTACTCACTTTTTTTCTAAAACTACAAAACAGGGACTAAGACAAAAATTAAACACATAATTATACTTGATAAAACCAATATGAAAACACTCTTCACAGATAGACGGACCAGCCAAAAAGACCCACTTACACCGACTTCAAACCTTTTAATCAAAAATGTTGAGACTCATAGTTAAAGCACCATGGTATGTCACTAACAAAACACTACATACTGACTTACAAATAGAAACAGTAGACCAACATATAAAGACACTTTATAAACGTTTTCACACTCACTTGCAAGGCCACTTCAACCGACTGATTAGAGAAATGGCAACAGGTAATATAACAAAAAATAGGAGATTAAAAAGGCGTTGGATGAGAGATCTCCTTCGTTAACAAACCAGATTAACTGACACAAGCCAGGGAAGAGGTACCGCTGGGTGCCATCCTTCCCCGTGCCTAACGTGCCCTTATTTAACATTTTAGGCTGTTACATTCCCATCTTAACAGCTGATTATCACACGAAAATGTCCGAAAGGCCGAACACCTCAAAGACTCAATTTAGTCGATTTTTAATGAGATTATTGCATTTTAGTGCAGGAAAGTTGCTAACAGATGAAATTCTGTTGTTTTTTAGAATCGGACTCCGGGGTCCGATACAGGCCATCAGTAATAAAACAAGACTACTGGACGGCATACCCTTCCGCGTCCGATAATATTGCAACGACTACCTTTATGATTATCTTTAATTTTATCTGTTTGATCTTATATAATGTAGTTCTATTTAATTTCTTTCATTCTTTAATTATTGCATAAATATGAGAAAGAAAACAATATTTTTTTTATACTAAAACAATACTTCTTACTAAGTCTGTAATTATAAATAAAACTTGCTGATATTTGCTTTATTTATATTATACAAATTCATTTCTTTAAAAAGAACTTTTTTTTTATCATAGAGTAAGTGGTTGTAAAGCAGTAAAAGACTCCTAAAAATTGTTTCAACATTGCAAAAATTATCAATATGGATGGTAATTCAAAATTCCAGTAGTCAAATGCTATTTTCGATAAAGTATGGCGTAAATCCTGTATCGGACCCCGGAGGCCTGTCCTGCGCCTGTTATGTCTAGGTCTAATCCTTTCCAAGAGGTAAAGCCCCCCCTTTATTTAACACCTAACGTGTTAAATAAGTGTAGCTCTCAAATTTGCTGATTGTCGAAGTTGTTGACAAAAAAAAAAAAAGTTGTGAAATTTAAATTTGGGATAGACTGAGGAGGTATTCCTTTTAAAGGATAAGTTTTTTTGAGATGCGATTTATCATTAGTCGTATTTCTCCTTTAGTCTCTTAAATATTCCTGTAATTTATTTATCGTTTGAAAGAAGTTACCTATATTAAAATTTATAAATAACTAATATAAAGTTACATTCCTCCACGTGACCTTAAAAAGAAATACTCCGAATCAAATATAAAACTATCAAGTGCTTTGTTATCGCGCTGTTCACTCACTATTTGATCACTGGAAGAAAGATGATACCGAAGAGGGAAGAGGCCTTAATTAAAATAGAACTCTCAAGTATCTCCTTTCAAAAGAAGGAAGATAAAAGTGCGGGATTCACAATTGAATGAATCCTCCGCACTCTCAGCAATACTTTCTTACAAATTAAATTTTCGCCGGTCCGCCGGGGGGGGGCCTAAGAAATTTTAAAGAAAGTCTGGTTTTCTTTTACTTCTTTTTAGATACTTTTGTTTATAAAGTTTTTAATTATCCACCCCCTCCTTCCGTCCTTAATATAGTATAATAAGCCATTAGGATTCAGATTCTAAGTAATGTTCGTATTAAATATAAAAGTGTATCGAAGTTTAAATAAAGGTTTCCGTGGTGTTACCTGATCCGAGTGGTTCATCTAAACCATTCCTCTGGTCAAGGTATAAGTTATAAAATAAATAAAACAAAACAAAAGGCTCTGGTATGAACGAAAATATAATTAAAATTAAAGGTTATTCTTTGGAATAAGCGAAATTAAAATACAAGCAATTGAAATGATATAATTGTGTAATTTTTTTTATATTTTCAGTAAATTTGGTTTAAAGGCATGGTGTTCACATAGCCACAAACTCCTTTGAAAGACCTAACCTTTCAACTAACCAGTTTCTTGTGTGATTGTTCTTCCCTGTCCTGGCAGCCATCTTTCATATTATCTCTCCTGTGGGGTTAGTTGGCTCTCTTCAACTGGTGTTTGTTGGTGCAGCAGCAAATCACAAAAGTAAGGTAAAAATAAAAAATGGTAAAACTACCAAAAGTCTTTAGTTCCAACAAGGAGAAGAGAGCAATTTTTCTTATGCAGAAAGTGACGACAGTCTAAACTTCTATCTTCTTCTAGTGTCATTCTATTTTCTCTTAAGAACTGTTAAAAAACGATTCAAAATTATTTTACAATTATAGCAGCTTTTAATAACAATAATATGTGTTATTAATGATATTATGTGTGTCAGGCAGTACTTGAATGAGATGGCTAAACAACCCCACCTTCTAGGCCAACCTGCCCCACCTTGGGGGTTGATTGGCATACTCTGGATTGACGAATTCTTCAATTTTCTACGATCTTAGTATTAAATATTATGTGGTGAAAAAAATACTTTAAGTACTCTCATACTTAACACAGTGGTATCAGCCCTATTTGGATTATATTAACATGAAGGACTCAACAATCAAAAAAGTGAAAACTGTTGCCAACCAACCCCGCTCTCCCCTCTAAGAGCACTCAGTTTTTACTTTCACTTACCTATATATGAAATATATAGTAAGTGGAAGTATTGCGATCGTGAAAAAATTCGACTTCCGGTTTTCAACGGAAATACACGTTTTGGCGTCCCCTGAGTCGAAATGACCAAGTCCCGCGAAATGGTCTGTGTGTGTGTGTGTGTGTGTGTGTGTGTGTGTGTATGTGAACAGACTAGCTCAAAAACTATAAACCGTGCGATACTGAAATTGGGTATTTAGTGTAGGTATATGCCCGCGATGTGACAGCATAAATTTCATTAAAATTACTTAAAGGGAGGGGGTACTTTACTTAATAACTTTTTAGGTTTTTTTCGATTTTCTCAAAAACGGCTCTAACGATTTTGATTAAACTGAGTATTTCATCTATTTATATGCTCGAGATATGACTGTAAAAATTTCATCAAAATTGATAAACCGGAGGGGGGACTTTACTTAATAAATTTTGTAACATTTTCACGTGTTTTTTTGATTTTCTCGAAAACGGCTCTAACGATTTTGATTAAACTTAGTATTTGATCTATTTATATGCCCGAGATATGTCTGTAAAAATTTCATCAAAATTGATCAACCGCAGGGGGCACTTTACTTAATAAATTTTGTATCATTTTTACGTGCTTTTTTTATTTACTCAAAAACGGCTTTCACGATTGTGACCAAACTGGGTATTTGATGTATGTATATGCCAAATATGTGATAGCCAACATTTCATCAAAATTGATCAACCGAAGGGGGGACTTTACTTATTAAATTTTGTATCATTTTCACGGGGTTTTTTGTTTACTTAAAAACGGCTTTCACGATTGTGACCAAACTGGGTATTTGATGTATGTATATGACAAATATGTGATAGCCATGGTGTAAATGGCTTTAACGATTAATAAAAATAAGATATGAATGTAGAAAAATGTGTGACTTTGGGAAATGATATTTAACAAAACACGTCAATTTCTTATCTAAGTAAGTTGGTAAGTGAAAGTTGTGTGTTGCGCGCACGCACCAGATTTTTTTCTAAACGATCAAAATTAAAAATAGGTTATGAAGCCTGAAATGCCTGAGTTAACTGAACTTATTTCGTTTGCTGTTTGTTACTGGTTTGCTGACAGGTGGCAATTATTATTATCAAAAGTAAAAAATATGACAGGAGAAAATATCCAAGGACTAAAATCACATACAAAGAAGAAAATAAAAGCCTATTCCGGGAGATGGGAGTGTCCAGAGCTGACTTAGGGACTTAACCTGTTCATATTGAATTGTCTCTGATAACAAACTGTCCCTGCTAGGGTTTTGTTATCACTTCATCACACCCCCCGCCACCCCTCACCACCCCTCACCTCCCCTCACCACCCCTCAACTCCTTACAATTTCTGATCCTATCTTTCCACGTTCTATTGTCCTGTCCTTCTCTCTCTCTTCTCCCTAAAAGAAAAATAAAGAGACACATCACAACCGGTTTTATCTGTTTTCTTTCCCTGGAGATACTTTATAGTTAATCACCTTGAAACTCGTATATTTCTGCTGAAACAATAAAGAAATATTAATATATGATTCGAAGCTGTATCAGCATATAATTCGCCAGGTTACTAAGGATAATGAGTTTGACATCTTTTCTACTTGTATGTCAAATATAACAAAAACTAATATATCAATTATTTTTTCTCTTCAAAATTTTATTCACACCTGTCTGCAATCTGCGACAGTCACCGGAAATCATGGCTATACAGAATGAATACATAAGACATTTTGGGCTTGAGAAAATGAAAATGCCCAGCAGCACCTCTTTCCGGGCTTGATACTTTAGGAGAGGCATGTCAGACGTTGCCACGTCATCAATTAATCAGTTATTATGGCCATGCAATTTTACATAATAGTGTGAATAAAGAGTTTCTTTTTGTTGTTCGATAGTGGTTGTTGTTTGTTTGTATGTAGACTTTTATTGCTTACGTATAAGAGAGCTTCCGTTATTAGTCTCAAAATTTTGTAATGAAAAGTTTGTAATATTTTTAAGTTCGTCCACTTTGCTGTGCCAAAAATCTGTGAGGCGTATGTCCAAATGGGTTTAAGTATTTAAGTTTATGTATTAATTTTTTTTTTTTTTTTTTTTTTTTTTGATGATTTAGAAAAAAAGAGAGAATAGTATTTTTAGTCGTTTGTTGAGTCTCTCTTTTCATTTTTACGTGTGGGCCCCAAGGCATCCTTCTTTCCAATAGTAGTCCCAGGTAGCGTACTGAGTTTTTTGGTGGTATAAACATGTTAAAAACTTACCGACTCTTAAGTAACGCTGAGTACGTTTGAGAAATTCGATTGTCTCGGATATAAACTGGTGGGCACGAGTTACTTCGTAGTGTGAATGTTAAATGTTGAGATTTGTTATGGTTTAATTTAATTTTCCAAAATGAGTACCAATTTTGTAAATGTAATAATTAATTTTGCAAAGTTAGTGATGCCAGTCTGTGGTTATTTTGTATAGTTATAAGTGCTGTGTCATCTGCGTACGTTGTATTCAAAGTCTGAAAGTTTGTAGGTATGTCGTGTGTGTAAAAAATGTATGGTAACGCCTTTTTAATTGCCTGAAACAGTATTTTTAGATTGTTGGGTTAGATACGTTTCCGTTATCAATCGAAAGTTTTTCATGAAGGTCTAAGAATTGTTTAGTTCTTCGTTGTGCGAGTCCATTAGCGTTCCATAGAAGGATGGAGAAAAAGCCGGCAGATTGGGGGCCATTGAGAGAGTACATGACTTGGGTCACCTTCGCGAACTGCCGGAGATGGCTAAAAAGGTTTTGGGTCAGAAAGTGAAGACCGTTGAGTAACTGATACTGATAAGTTTTGAGGGCAGTAATTTTCTGGCCGCTGATTGATCTCGTATCATACTTGAACATAGTTTATTTTGTGGATTTGAAGGTACCAGTAAAATTCCATTTTTAAAATTTGACATTGAAAGTTTAGTAACGGTAATCAATGTTATGCTGGTTAATATGAACTTATTGAAATAAAATATAAATATGTCAATATTACAGGTGTAGATTAAAAAAAATTACATTGCCAATCCACGGCTTATGCAAGACCAGAAGAACTGATGTGTATTGCGGGTACTGTATAACACTGCGCCTGAATTGCGGTTGGGCCTGTTCCGAGTTCTTTTACTTTCACTTACCTACACAATATGAAATATATTAACTTAACAATATAATATATATATATATATATATATATATATATATATATATATATATTGCGATCGTGAAACATTTCGACTTCCGGTTTTCAATAGAAATACATGTTTGGGTGTCCCATGAGTCCAAACAATAACCTGAAGTCTCGCAAAATGTTCTGTGCGCGTGAACAGAATAACTCAAAAACGAATTATCGTACGAACCTGAAATTGAGTGTTTGATGTATGAATATGCCCGCAATGTGGTAGAAAAAGTTTCATCGAAATTGATCAACCGGAGGGGGCACTTTATTTCCTAAATTTTTACTCATTTTTAAGTTTTTTTTTTTGTTTTTTTTTCACAAGCGGCACTTTTAATTAAACTTTTGTTTATTGAGGATCAAGATTGTTTAATATCAGGTAGGTTTTATGATCATAGAAATGTTCCAAGGAGGCTTAAATGCCGAAAGAAATTTTGTTGGTTTTTCTACAAAGTATCCTAGATTTTATTTATAAGAAGAAATTAACTGCCTCTCATCATACCCAAAAATCAAAAATAAATAATTATGGAAAAAATCGAAAAAAAAATACTGGAGAAAAATATTTTTAATCACGTACCATGGTGCTTAAGTCGCAAATCATAACATTATTTTTTGTTTAACGTGGCTTTATACTACTAAGGCTAATCGGACGATGCTACAGTGGGAGTCCTAAATTTTGCATATCCAGGTATAATGAGGATAGGGATCTTTATCGAATACCTGACATCACACAGGCTCGGGACCTCTATTTTACGTCTTATCCGAGGGACGGCATAGCTAAGGATTTTTTTACTTCCTTTAAAACATCCTAGTAACACCGCGGGCTGCGAACCTTTGTAATGAAAGTTTCGAACTCTGTAAGTGGGTATTTTTGTCTTTGTTACACATATGTGAAAAATGCCCGTTTTAGAAAACGAGTTTCATTTATAGGTACGGGCCCCATGACATCCATGTATCAAAGGAGAGTAAACAGTATCTGTTTCCATTTGTGATAAGTTATTGATAGGTACTGCTGATTCTGCCTAATTTGAATTGTAAGGTTATTACTAAACTAGCATATTGTCTAACTCATTCGCCACAGGTGCAAATTGAAACATAAAGAAAGAAAAATATTAAAAAGAGATCAAGATATAATAATGTATGTGGTACGTTAAAAATGTTTTAAAAAAAGGCTACAGACAGATGCTAGGTAAGCTAGGTGGAGATGGAGCGTGCAGCGGTTGTGATATATGATAGCATGGGTTGTGAAGCCCCCCCAGAATCGCCCCCCTCCACAACTCTCCCCCCCCCCAACGGCCGACAAACATAGCTTTATATTAGTGTCTTCCCTGGCAGGTTTAATTTCGGCAATATCTCCCGCCTCGCTCTTCCCTATTAGACCACCACATGCTCCCTCATATGATGGTTCCTTAACTTATAAAATAATGATAATAATTATATTTTTCTTCTTACCTCCACATCTTGCCTATTAAACTTACATTTAATAATATACATAGACAAATATTGAAGCGTGAAACACAAAACTTATGATTGAAAAGAGTTCTAGACTGTTTTTTGGGACAATTACCAACTGTTCTGGTACATAGTTGTGACTATTCCGGTACATGTTCGTGACTGTTCGAAACCTTCTAAGGTTGTCGGGAACCATCTAAAATGTTCTAATTCATACAAAACCTCTTGCCTACTATTCAGCTATTTCTCAGTGCTTAGAAGCTTTTTCATGGATTTTTACGAGCCATCATGACCAATTTACCTTCTGTCAGCAGTTTTTTACTATTCGTCCACCCTTGGCTTTATATTGTTAACCACAAAGATCCCAGAAAGGTATGGTTATCATTCGGAAGAATTTTCCATCACATCTCAATAATTATCTAAAGAGCTCTGATTGGTGTCTAGAATTTTCAGCCATATACCTTCAATATGCCCTTGTATTTATTTTAACACATTATGAGCGGTGCAGGTGTTTGTACCTACCCGTTCCGCACATTGCCGCTTAATAACCGGGACACGTATTAGTACCCGTTTAAAATAAGTAATTTTAATTTACACAAGAGAAGAATACTGTTTTATCAAATATATGGATCATTGTATTTTTACCAGGAACACATTAAACATAACATACAAAGTTATCATAAATAGCTGAATTTGTTCGCTTCTTTTTCAAATTTCACTTATGCTACGCGTTTGTGCCGCACATAAAAAAAAAAGTTTAAAGTATAAGTATACTTAAGTATATGTATAAGTATATATGTGTAAACTTTCTAATGTTCGCTGCATCAGGGAGATTGTTTCTTCAAGTATCATACTCAAGAAAAATATTAGGAACTAGCCTTGACTATACGTAACTTTATAAATAGTATAATATTGTCATTTATATATATATAGCTTTATATTTTTGAAATGTTTATCATATTGTTTTTTGTTAAATGGGAATAACTCTGTGGGTACCTGGAAGCCGATACTAAATAAATTATTGAATATTATAGTAAATAGAGAAAAAGAAGAGGCCGAATCAAAGGCAAGAAATGGGCAATTCCACGACAATGTATCCCATATTAAGGTATAATGTTAATTATTTTTCTGAGGAGTTACCTTTTAAAAGTGTTAAATTAATATTAAAAGCTAGGTGTCAGCTGTTAAATTTAAATTATAGGCCTTTCAATTCAGAGTTGTGTCAGTTATGTTCAGTGTGTAATTTGAAAGAATTAGAAGACACAACTCTTGTAATTGCCATATGTCCTATTTACATACCATACCGTATAAAATATTTTTAAAAAGCCATATTAACACAAAGTGAACTTTGTAGCTACCTAAATGGTCAGGATTGGGTTTCGTTTTTGAAATATGTAGATGATACTCTACATTACAGAGCGATTTAATTAAAGAATTCAATTATTAATTTAGATTCATACTAATTTAAGTATCATTTATAATTTTGTAATCATGTTTATTATTAAGATTAAATTATTTTTTCCTTGCATGTATATGTACATAGATATGTTTATATTTTATCTTGGCAACTCTGCTAACGGATTATATCCAAGCAATATGTTTATTTTCTTCATATAAATATTAATTTTTATGTTATAACAAATTAAATAAACAATCTATTCAATTCTATTGTTTTTTGTATATTTTTTTCATAAGAAACTAAAGCAGTAATATTGTATTTTTATAAAAGAAGTGAGTCCTGCAATCTCAAGAATTTCTGAAATATATTTGTTGGTATCAAATAATACTTTATTAAAGTCTTCAAACCTTCAAATACAAAAATATAAATAAATATATATAAAATATAGTTGCAGGTAAGACCCATTACCAAATTTAGCAAAAATCTAACCATTACTTTTACTTCTATCAAGTTTATTTTCACACGCATATATTTTTCTTAGCTGACAAATTGGCCCGCTATCCCAGCACTGTCCTATATCCTAAGCTAGCCGCTCATAATGTGTTAATAATACGTTTGAGGGTATGGTACGTTCGTGAGAGATGTAAAAGCGGTTCTTGTTTGTTTTGTTTACTACATTTTACTAACCCGTGAAATTTCTATAAACAGTTTTACCTAATTTAACAGTTCAAAATTTCCGTGCTTTAAAGCATCATTAATATTAATATTTTTTTTTTGTTCGGTACCCCTACCTGGCCATGTGTGGCATACTCTAGAGGTGTAACCAACCTATGCTAACCACGGTGGGAAGGTCGAGATGTATTCCGTGCTGCCTCCACGAAATGAAATTCAACCCTCCTAGGGCGGATTCGAACCCCCGCCGTTCGGCTCGAGGACGTTACACCGGGTCGCGCTCCAACACGCTCGGCTCTCCCGGCCCTAGGAACATGGAAATTGAAGATGAAGTTAAGGCTAGAGTAATAGTGTGAAATTCTTGCTATTTTTTGGTACCAAAATCCCTTACCTCACGCATAATTTCCCTAAAATTAAAAATCTGGTACGAAGCGCGCAACACACGACTTTCACTTACTAACTTATATATAAATTGAAGTATGTATTTTAATAAATATGTAAACGCCATTTCTCAAATTCATACATTTTTCCACATTTATTTATTTGTTTTGGCTCCACGCTTCTAATTTTTATAGTTTTCTATTTAGTTGAATATTATATATTCGTAGAAACGAATAATTTTCGTTAAATATCTATGTGCCAAAACACCATGACAACACCTTTACTCATAAACAACGGCCTGTCATTAAAACCGTACTGCGCAATTGTCGGCTCAGCGTGTTTTATGAGTACGTCGGAATATTTTTCTTTTTTTCTCCTGTGTATGTTTATTCGATTTTTTTCATATTTCATGTTTAGCTATTTCTTATTTTTATGCATAACGAGAGACAGTTAATTTTCCCATATAAACAAAATCAAAGGTAATTTATGGGAAAACAAATTTTCAACAAACAAGTTTTCCTTCGCCATATTAGCCCCTGCAGAACATTTATATGATGAAAACTTAGCTGATATTAAAGAATACTTGGTTCTCATTAAACATAAATCAAAATTTAAAGAAAACTACGTAAAAATGAGATAAAGTTTATCTAATATAGAGGGACTTTGTTATTGTATTAACGGTTTTTGAAATGGTTATTTTTGTTTTTAATGTCTGTCCACTTTTATATCGCTTCATCCCCACCCCTTTTCAGAGAAAGGTAAACTTTACCACATTTTACTTTTAATTAAATGTGGTAGTTAGATTCCTAGAAATAATTTAATTTATTCATAGATTCCCGTGAATGGTAAATACAAACTTCTGTTTTACTGAATTTATTACCAAACTTTGCCTGCAAAAGCTTCATTATTATGGAAAGTTTTCGTTCTATTTCTCTCCTGTTTACAATAAAATATACAGTATAGCCTCTATTAAATGGAACAGTTGGAGACTGGGCCATTTTACTTGATATGTCGAACAGAGGTTTCCGTTAAAAGGAGGTTCATTAAAAAAAGTAAGACAAAATAAACATGGGTCAGAGCCATTTATTTTAAAGGAATGCGTTCATACAATACAGTATCATACAGTACTCTAACATAATTAAAAAATATAAATATAATGAATATGAAAAAAATATTGTTATACTTATGTTGGTTGAAAATTTTTTATTGAACGGAAATAACATTTTTTAATTCATAACAAATTTAGAAAACACAAATATTTAAACGGGTTACAAAAATTATCACTTTGTAACACAAAAATAACCATACGACTTGAGCTTCAGAACAAGACTAACTCTCCAGTTCATCGCACCTTACATTTAGTCGTAAGGGGAACAGCCTCGAAAATTCTACGATAGCTTCATAGTCACGAACATGTACTATGATAGTTTGTTCCAACTAGATATACACAGTATAGCCTCTTACAACGGAAAATTCGGTTAATCGGAAAATGTCTAAGTCCTGTTTTTTCAGAGAAAGACTCCACCTCCCAAGCCGGGAAACTCTTAAGAAAGGAAACGGAAAGTTTTATTCAAAGTAAATGGGCAAAACCCCTCTCAATACACGAACAACAAGTCTAGAAGTATTCTAAACCATATGTTTTGAGTTTTGTTTCACGTTACAATACGACTTAAAACACAAATCACTTTCTTAGGCTTACTTAGTTAAGTAGCAGTACTCCAACACGACAAACAATGAGACTATCTTTCGCTTTTTTCCATCTTGTATAATTCTCCCTTCAGAACAAATGAAAATGATTTTGTGGTAACAAATTTAAGAAAAGAGGCCGATTTCTACGCCATTTTATACATACCTCTTATCATAGTTTTCAATGATGACGCAATTTTGTATCATTTTCACGTGTTCCTTTATTAACTCAAAAACGGCTTTAACGATTTTGATCAAACTGGGTATTTGTTGCATTTATATGCCAATGATATGACTGCAAAAATTTCATCAAAATTGATCAACCAAAAGGGGCACTTTACAGTATAAATTTTGTATTATTTTCACGCGTTTTCTTTATTTACTCAAAAACGGCTTTAACGATTTTGATAAAACTGGGTATTTGTTGCATTTATATGCCAATGATATGACTGCAAAAATTTCATCAAAATAGATTTACAGGAAGGGGCACTTTACTTAATAAATTTTGTATTATTTTCACGTGTTTTCTTTATTTACTCAAAAACGGCTTTAACTATTTTGATCAAACTGGGTATTTGTTGTATTTACCTATTTGCCAAAGATATGACTGCAAAAATTTCATCTAAATTGATCATCCGGAAGGGGGGCTTTACTTAATAAATTTTGTATCATTTTCACGTGTTCCTTTATTAACTCAAAAACGGCTTTAACGATTTTGATCAAACTAGGTATTTGTTGTATCTATATGCACCCGATGTGACAGCAAAAATTTGATCATAATTGGTCAAACGGAGGGGCTACATTATTTAATAACTTTTTACGTTTTTTTCGATTTTCTCAAAAACAGCTTCAACGATTTTGTTTAAACTCGGTATTTGATGTACGTATATGCCCTCAATGTGACTGCGAAAATTTCATTAAAATTGATCAACCAGAAGGGGCTCTTTACTTAATAAATTTTGTATCATTTTCATGTGCTTTTTTTATTTACTCGAAAAAAGGATTAATGATTTTGATCAAATTCGTCATGTTTAATGAAAATTAGGTGTTATTTAATATCAGGTAAGCTTTATTATTATTAAAATGTTTTGAGGGGGCTTAATTAGAGAAGGGACCTTTTTTGTTTTCTTATAAAGTACCTTTAGTTTTGTTTATATGGAGAAATTAACTGTCTCTCGTTACTCCTAAAAATAAGAAATGGCTAAATATGAAACATGAAAAAAATCAAGTAAAAATACAGAGGAGAAAAAAAGAAAATTATTCCGTCATAAAACACGTTGAGCCCACACATGCGGAGTACGCCTTTAATGACAGACCATTGTTCATAATTATGGCTGTTCTGTTCATTTAATGCAAATTGTTTGTTTCATGGTAACTAAATGAAGTTTTCAACAATTACATAGATAATTATAAAACCACAGGTCTTGGAATATTATGCTTGCATTGCCGAATTATCACAAGTAAAAGCTTTTATTTAATGATAAAAAAAATTAGTGTTTTTTACAGAGCAAATAAAAAAAAAGATAAGAAATGAATGTGGAAAAATGAGTGACTTTGAGAAGTGGCAATTAACAAAACACATCAATTTCTAATCTAAGTAAGTTGGTAAGTGAAAGTTGTGTGTTGCTCGCACGCACCAGATTTCTTTTTATTCAGTCACTAACAAGTTCTTCTTCAACGCCTTTTCCTTTACCACTAATCTTTTTCCAAACAACATTGTGACGCTTCTAAATTTATCTAGCCAACCAATTGACGGTTTAAATTTAGTTTCATTCAATTTTCCATTAATTTTAAGGCTTCAGTTTGCAAAATCGGGCATGTAAATTTTTTGATTTACGCGCTACCGAGCCAAATTTACTGCAAATCGTCAATGTTTTGTTCAAAATCAGGGGTCTTGTGTCTTTTCACTAAAGAATATTTTGTATTTACTCTTCCCTTTAAAATGTTTGATTGATTTAAGATTTGCGCATTTATATTTCGATACGAAATTCGTCCTTATTCCTCAATGCAGTCACTTACCTTTTCTGACATTGTTAGCACACTTCCCTATATTTTAACTGAAAACAATTAAATGTATTTACCAAAAGTTTATAAATAGCAACTGAAAAATAAATATATCTTAAAGAGGGGAAAGAAATCTTCTGTGGAAATTACTTGAAATGGTGACTATTCTCAGAAAATGGTATTCTATGGATTAAAAACAACAGAGCATAATGATCCGAGGATTCGCAGATTTACAGAAATAATTTTTCCGGTATTGAGAGCGGCTTTGCCCATTTATTTGAACAAATCTTTCCGTTTCCGTACTTAACAGTTTCCCGCCGTGGGAGGTGAAGTATTTATCTGAGTAAACAGGACTAACGTAATTTTCCTCTTCACCGAAGTTTCTGTTATAAGAGGTTATAATGTGTATACATCTATTTTCAGTGAAGTTAAATTGGGAGATTCTTAGAAAGTAAACAGGTACATCTACAAAACTTAAATCCATGTTGACATACGCCTGAGAGATTTATGTCCCAGAAATAAAACAGTTATAAAAAGTACAATATTTTCAATCCGAAATCGTTTAATCAAATAAGTTATAATCGGTACGCCATAACTTCCTTAATACTTTATCAAATTTCATGAAAGAGGCATCATTTTGAAGCTTTTTTTTAGCCGCTACACCGGAAACATATACTCATTTAACCTTTGATTGTGAATCATAAACGCAAAACCGCGGTTTTTGCGAAAAAACCAAAATTTAAGAATGTGGCGTTTTACAGGGTGCGCTAATTCAGTGACTTCTATGTCTGTGTAAAATAAAGACACACAAATGACTAAAGTGTTCAAAGAGGTCCTGTAAATACTATGTAAATATATAAATACCTTAAACTTATGTTTCAAAAAATTAATAATCTGCTATTGAAACATAATTAATATCTATTCTTTACTTCAACCCTCACCTGTGCCCATGACGCACTAAATACGCTCTACACGATACTAAATATATGGTGTGTACTTTAATTAAGGGATTTAAGTAGGTTAGAGTGCGGATGCTTCGCACTGGTCAGCTAGTTTAAATGAATTTCTTTGTTTAAAAAAACGTATATATACGTTATTTTACTTCTTAATAAATTAGGCGGATACACATGTAAATGATATGGATATTGTATGGATGTGAGACAAAATTATGTTGTTGATAAAAAATTTTATAAGCGTACAAGCTTCTTCTTTAAAAATCTCTCAAGATGGCATTTAGTAGGTTGAGATTTTTATGATAAGCAGCTTGCATGAGAGCAGAACGAATCACAGTTTTAAATTTAAGTGAATTAAAATTATGACCCTAGATCTTGAAGGGAGACATTGAATAAATTCCAGGGTTTGAAATTAACTCTTATTTTCTCGGAAAGAGAATAAAGGTATCGATTTATTATAACTTACATGATAAAAACGATATTGTGGTTGGCACATAGGGTAATTAAGGTGCTGAATTCGGTAAATAAATGTTATAAATCGATACCTGAGTGTGTAATAAAAAAAAAATCTATATCATTTTCTGGCCCGAAATATAAAAGGCATCATGTGATTTGTATTTATTTATTAGAAATATAAAAGTCCGGATTATTCTTTTATTCTCTTTCCGAGAAAATAAGAGTTAATTTCAAAACCTGATATATTCAAATCATTAAAAAAATAAAACACCTCTAAAAAAAAAAATCCTCTTCCTGTTAGGTATTATTTAAACAAGATTGTATATTTTATATACAAAAGTAAATAAAAAATAAAATACGCCCCTGTTATATAAAACATTGCTATAAATGATTGCCGGATTTCCTATTCAGAAAAAAAATATCGTTGGATTTTCCCTGATTGGAACAATTCAAAGAACTCCAACCCGTGATGAATTCTTCCCGGAAATTAGGAAATTCAATGGATAACTAAACAAGGGCCGGAAAATGAAAAGGAATAATCATTGCAGCTCCTTGAAAACTAGGAATTAAATATCTAGCACATTTTTCTTTTTCTTTTTGAAGGGGGACTTTATACTTGAACGTTAATAAAAAGTACGTTTTCCTTATAAAAACTTTTTCAACGCTGTTAAAACGCTGGGGTCATAAGGAATAATACTAGTAAGGGATATTGCGTATGTAATAGTGTTTGACGTTTTGACCCAAATTTCAAGTCTTCATCTGGGCTACATGTTAAAGGAGATAACAACTAATAAGAAAAATTAATAAATATGTGAACATTTTCAATAACAATATATCAAAAGTACAGTCGAACCTGGATAACTGGAATCTCTTGGTGACAGGATTTTAATTCCACTTACAGAGTTATTCCACTTAAACAAGGTTTCACTTATCCAGGGTGCTGGTATCTTGTTAAGGGGGCATGTACAACTAAAAGAGGTTTTTAAAACAACTTGTAATTTTTTATAAAAAAATATTACAGCACACACTTAAAAACCATATATACATAAAAAAATTGATACAATTTTTGATAATTTTTGTAATGTGAAAATAAAATAATGCAGATTACAAGAAAATTATTTGCAAATGTATTAATGAAAGTATTCACTTATTTTTAAAAATTAAAATAATGTACAAAAACATAAGTAAAATTGTTTTTTCTATGTCATATAATTTATCAAAAATTTCACCTTCAGCCCCTTTATTCATTTCAAAAAAAGTCTGCAACTTCTCAATAATATTTAGTGCATCATTTTTAGTGACAGGTAGCCTCCCTGGCTCTTCTGAATTTTCATTTCCGTCTGCCGTTTTAAATTTTTCAAGGATTTCTTCATCATTCAGCTCTCCTGCTGTTATAATTTCATCATTATAATGTGGACATACTGTTTGAATGTTGGAGGCTTCTCATTGCTATCTCCTATCACATTTTCCCAATCCTGTACCTGAACAGGATAACCCTTCACGTTTTCTTAGAAATGTGGATTCCACTTATAGAGGTGAATACAAAAATCATCCCACAGTTACAGAGGTAACTCCCAAAAAAAATTATTCCACTTATAGAGGTTAAAACATTCCAGTTAAAGAGTTTATTAAGGTACAACAAGTTTTGTACTACTTATAGAGGTATTCCACTTATGCAGGTCCCGCTTAACCAGGTATATTATACCTTTATTTCTATAAGGTAGAAATAAAATGTAAATAGTTATTTATTTATTTAATGTCACTTTAAGCCACTAAGGCTAATCGGACGATGCTACAGTGGGAGTCCTAAATTTTGCCTATCCAGGTATAATTAGGCTAGCAGCGCGTTTCTCAGGTGCGAACAGCGATAGCATAAAGCATAGCATTTTACGGATCTTAAAAAAAAAAATTAATTTTTTAGATTATTCTACTTTTCAACAATTCAACTTCCATTCACATTTTGGGAATCATTTATCGAGAACTTCCTGTACAATAAAATAAAACATATCTTAAACCCATTTTTCTGTTCTTCTTCTTCTTTATCCAACCCAACCTTCCGGTGTCGGGCAGCCTGCAACCATTTTCTATATACCTCTCTATCCGCAGCCAACCTAATCTCACTCATCGTGAGTCCCTTCCTCCTCGCCAGATCCGATATGAGGTCCTCCCATTTATTTCTTGGTCGTCCTCTAGGTCGTTTTCCGATTGCTCTTGATTTCCATACCGTTTTTATCAACCTATTGATTAGCATTCTTAGTACAGGGCCAAGCCACTTCAATTCTCTTCTGTAAATAAAGTCCACAAGCGGTTGCTGTTCCGTATCTTCTCTTATTCTTTGGTTTCGCAATCGGTCCAATCTTATCTTACCGAGAGCTATTCTAAGGAATTTCATTTGTGTGGCTTGTATACGGCTTTCAAAATTCTTGATGCTGGGCCAGCTTTCAGCTCCAAAGGTCAGTGTAGGGATGAATACTTGTTTATAAACTGTCATTTTGGTTTTCATCTCTACTTCCCTTTTTCCAGTTATGACATTGCGGAGCTTGTAATAGACATTTGTCGCTTTCCTTATGCGTTGATTCATTTCTTGATAAAGCCTACCATCTGTACTAATTTTGACGCCTAGGTATTGATAGGCATTAACTAGTTCCAAGTCTGAACCTCCACAAACCACAGTTTCTTGTTCCATAGAACCACTTTTGGATACGACCATATACTTTGATTTCTTGGGGTTAATAGTCATACCTTTTCTGCTTAGTGCTTCTTCCCAAGCTTGTAGTGCTTCTTGCGAAGCTATTCTGCTCTTCGCAATTAAGAGAATGTCATCGGCAAATAACAAATTCTGCATATACATGGGATGCATTCTCCAGTTTCCTACTTTGAATTTGGGGCTCCTCTGTTTTGTTTTTTTCTATTAGTAATATTTATCTATTTAACGCAGCTAATGCTAATCGGACGATACTACAGTGGGAGTAATGAATTTTGCCTATCCAGGCATAATTAGGATCGGGCTTCTTAACAAGTTCCCTGACATCGCACTCCAATTTACGTCCCATCCTATGGATGGCATAGCCAAGGATTTTTTACTACTTTTAAAATTTCTAGTGCCACGAATCCGTGACCTTCGTATTGTAGGCAGCTATGCTAACCATTACACCTCTTAATTACAGTAACAATATTCTTTAATAAAGGAAAAAAGAGTCTTTTAACAAATAATATGATTAATCATTATCAAAACATTTGGGTTTTGTTTGATTTTTATAGGAGTGAGTACATCATGTTCATCTAAGGATTGAATACAATATTTAACCGAGAAAACAGGCCTATTTCACCTATTGGAATCGTTTCTCATCCCACTTTTATATTTTGTTGTATGATTAGATAAGTATAATATTGCCTATTATTTATTAAAAAAAAAATTAAAATTTTAAAATATTACCTTTCTGAGGAAATTGAAATTTTGAAAAAAATTTCTTCAGTAACAACCTAAATAATGTTGTATATCATATAAATGGCATGGAATGCGCTGTGAAACGATACCAATCTCATGGTCCTTGCCAAATTTGGTAAACTTCCAAAGCTATTTTTAATAATTTTGTTTTATGTTTCTGGACATATTTTTGAGGGCTTTAGGGATAAAATAATTTTTATAATTCAAAAACCTGTTGACATATCTCAGTAATATTTCACAATTGTTCTAGTCGATACAAGGATAGCGGTTGCCGCTTAGTTCGTCTTCGGTCCGTTTACGTATACTCCGGTAAAAAATTATAAGATGGAACCGAATGGTCCTTTACAATATATTTTTTATCGGATAAATTGCAATCCGGTTAAGCCGTTGTTTTTGAGGAAATTTTTTCCCCCGTGAAATGAGACAACAAATGTGTTGCTACACTTTTATTTTTTACTTCCTGGAATGTATGTAGCTTTTGTTCGGTTTAGAATTACTATTAAAGAAGTAAACATGTTTATATGAGGAAGTGAGGTGCAAAACTCGTTTGTTCCATTTTTTGAAAAATTGAGATGGCATTGGATTCTAAAAGATATTTTAATGCTCTTTCAACACATCTAATCAGATTGGAGCAAAACTTACTATTTCTTATGGATTTTTGCTATACAAAATAGCGGTTTGTTGCAGAACTGATTCGTTCCATAGGCCTTAGTGTTTCAAAACTGGTTCGTTACTCGTTGTGATGCACAAACCTTTGGTTCCAATAATCTATTCTCACTTTGCACCCATCCCATTCGTTCACTTGAGCAGTTTCTGTTACTCTTTCTGAACAAAATATCGAAAGCTCCTTAAATTCTATTTCAGTTCATACACGATTCTTCTTACCTAGCTATATTAATTAATAATTGATTTTTCAACGGCTCCAACAAGCTCAAAGGCGTTGATAACCTTGCTGAAAAAGCATTTTGATGAGGAGTGGAAGGCCAATGATTCTTTGAGGTATTACATACGAGATCTCAATATATCTGCCACAGACAAGGGAAACAACGAAGAACAGGATGGTGAGGTCGCTATTAATGAAGAAGACGATAGCCTTAGGATCTAGTTTTTTTGTAGTCAGATGTTTTATATCAGTAAGCTGATATTTTTGAAAAATTCGTCAAAAAAAATGTTTTGTCACTGGGTGACATTATTTTGTAAAATGGTACCGAATTCATTTATAAAATGATTGTGAACCTAAATAAATCTTACTTATTAAGAAGATCAACTTACACTGTGTGAATTAATACTCGTTCGTTCCAATGTGGTGAGCAGCAAAAGTCTTTCCTTTAAACATTTTGTTGCGAAACTTTCTCATTTCATAATTTGTTACTTTTTTTGTTACCTCTAAATCGATAAATTTTTTTATTCCAAGCTCACTTACATATGGTAGCTGCATCTTTCGAAGGCAAAAGAAATCATCTATATCTGGCCACTCTAAAAAAAAGTGGTAAGTTTTTGAGTTTCCTGAAATATGGAACGTGTTCAGATGGAACGAACGAGTTTTGCATCTCACCTCTTCATATATTTCATCGTTTTCTATGAATCAATTACGAAGCAATCCCACTGGTTTTTAATTTTTGAACGTCACATTGCTGGAATTTATTAAATTGGTAGGAGAGGGGACTTATTTCTATTTTTATGGGGGTTTATTTTTCATTTTACCATACTTAAGTTAGTTTCGTTTATCTTTGCGAACTCTAAACATCTTTTTTTTTTTTTGTGTCAAGTTGGCCATATTCTGTCGTGATAGAGAGGATAGGTCGGTAACTCGGAAAGAACTTACAGCCGATATCTACTTATGACGATTTAAATATGTTTGAAAAAATAAGCAAATGTTCATTTAAATATCCCCCCCCAATTTTTCATTTTTTGTTCAATCCGTTAAATTTTATCCTGACCTGACTGCACCGGATTAAGCGGCAACAACTGAAATACCTACACATATACCAAATTTCAAAAAAATCGGAGACGGTGAGGTTCAAGACTGTGTCGAATAAACATGGAGTGACCCTTAAACAATAAGTTACCAGAAACTATAGAGGTTAAATTAAAAAAGACTGTAAATGAATAAATGAAGAAACATTCTTTATGGTTATTAGAAAGAAAAGGCTGAATAGGAAATGCCGAATAATAAAAGGACGTCGAGGCGGAAAGGCAATAGGAAACGAATCGAATAAAGAAAAGTAACAGAGTGCTAATGGAAACCTACAAAAAGATAATAATAAAAAACTAAAAGTGAGATGAAAGATAAAAAGGGGAAAAACTGAAATAAATTTCTGAGCTATCTGATTCTGAGTAGTTTTAACAAAGAGGCGAAAGGGCCGATCGAAGATAGGCCAGATTTCCGCCTTCCGTTCTGTCAATAGCATCTATTATAATTTATTACAAAAAAACCTCTTTTATTATAGTTTTTTTTAAAAGTGTATCTAAGTTAATATTATATATTTAATTTTGAAAAGTATTTATTAATAAATGCCCATTGAACAGAAAACTATACCATAAAGTGGAATAGAATAGAATGTTTATTTGTTAAAGAAATTTCTTGTACAAATTTTTACTTTTACTTACCTATGTATGAAATACATAGTAAGGGAATGTTGTTACCAAAATTATCGGGTAACAAAATAAAAGTGCCTAAGCTCAGAGGAGACGGCCAGGGTTCAAGGAAAAAAAAAAGAAATAATTTTAGGGACAATTCGTACGATCTCCAAATTTAATTATTCGTTCAAATCTATTTCGGACGCCACACTATTTTTTTCTAAGGAAAATATAATACAATTTATTTTTCTATTTGAAAGGAAAATAGTGAAACCCCCTTAAAAATATAGAAATAATAATAATCATGCTAATAATAATAATCGTTAATTTAATAAATATTGGCTTTAAATAAATATACTGTATTTTAAAAAAAGGAAAAAAAAAGATTACTAACCAGAGGGAAATTGGAACGCAGATCACCTGAGTGGGAATCTGTTACCTTACCTTTAGGCTAGCCTGGCTAATTGCAAATTAATAATAAACCACCTTATAAATTTTGTCATACACTAAAAGAAATTCAGAGGTGTGTGAGTGTGAGTCATAATTAAATTAATCGTAACCTCTAAACCTCTAAACAAAATTATTTATATGGAACAAGAAACGAAATAAGAGATAATGTAACAACAAAAATAAATAAATTTATTTGAAGTAATTTAAATAGCAAACCAGCTGGATTAAACTTAAACATACAAAAAAAAAAAAATATATTCCTTTTCTTAACTAACCTAAAGTAAATTTAATAAATCTTAACACTAGAGCCTTAATAAATAATATATTTTGTTTATCAAAATCACAAAGAAGATATATACATAGTAATAATTACTGTCTTTTGAATGACCAGCGGGGTTGATGCGGCTGTCCTAGGCTAGGTCCCTCGCTCCTCGACTATCCACCGTGATTAGATGTGGTTTCTTGGCTATATCGCCTTCTGGATATTTCGCTCAAAAGTCTTCACCTTTGAGCGAAAACTGCACCCAAGAAGACCTCTGAAATCGCTCCGACGAATCGGTCACCCCACGAGGTGTACGCTCTCTTCAATTCACGCTCTCTTCGACTCCTCGCCTCGACCAGCTGGTCCCTTCTTTTTTTTTTTTTTTTTTTAAAACAACGAAACTCCGGGCCCCCACACAACACTAATTCTCCCCTTCGCCCAAAAATTATAAATACATAAATTTTCCATAACTTAAAAGTAATAAATTTACAATATTTTTTAAAACTATTTTATACATGTATCCAATATTTTGTTTTCATAATTTTTTTTAATAATATATTCATCTTTTCAAACTCTCTGAATTTCTTTTGTTTTAATCGATAAATAATCACATCGTAAATTTTTATTGTAACAATGTATTGCGATCGTGAAAAATTTCAACTTCCGGTTATCAATGGAAATACACGTTTTGGGGTCCCCTGAGTCCAAATAACCAAGTCCCGCGAAATGGTCTGTGTGAGTGTGAACAGACTAGCTCAAAACCTATAAACCGTACGAACCTCAAATTGGGTATTTGGTGTATGAATATGCCCGCGATTTGAAAGCAAAAATTTCATTAATAATGCTCAAAAGAGGTGGTACTTTATTTAAAGAATTTTGTCTAATTTTTACGCTTTTTTTTTTTTTTTTTTTTTTTAGATTTTCTCAAAAACGGCTTCAACGATTTTGATCAAACTTGGTATTTGATGTATGTATATGACCGTGATGCGACAGCCGAAATTTTATCAAAATTGATTAAACGGAAGGGGCACTTTACTTAATAATGTGTCTCATTATCACGTGTTTTTTTTTGTTTCCTCAAAAACGGCTTTAAAGATTTTGACCAAACTCGGTATTTAGTGTATGTACATGCCCACGATGTGGCAGTCAAAATTTCATTAAAATTGATCAATTGGAGGGGGCACTTTACTTAATAAATATTGTCCTATTTTCACGAGTTTTTTTTTATTTACTCAAAAACGGGTGTAACGATGTTGTTTAATTAATTATATTTTAGTTCAGAAACTTTAGTTCCATAATAAATTTTTGAAAACAATATGAGATATACAAATCCATACCGTTTGTCCTAAATTCTGCAAATTTCGCTTAGTGGTTCTTTCATACCAGGTGCCAACACCTGTCCATATCAAAATTGCATAACTTCAGCTAATCTCTGAGTACATTCTTTATTGTTATAAAAATCGTTATGATATCGCTTTACATTAGAAGTTAACTAAATCACCCTTTGGCAAAGCTTTTCTCATTGTTTTCCAAATTCCCTGGGTGAAACCGGGATAAACAGCTAGTCTATATAAATAAAGTTCTATATAAATAAATAAAATAATAATAAATCTATATAAATAAAATTCTGTTTGTTTGTTTATTTGTTCTTTATAGAAATCCATACCGTTTGTCCTAAATTCTCCAAATGTCGCTCAGTGGTTCTTTCAGCTGATATTCTTTATTGTTATAAAAATCATAATGATCCCACTTTACAATGTTTTTTTACGAAGTCGCCCGTTTCTTTAGAAAAATTAAATTCCCCGTGATAAACCAGGATATACAGCTATAATCTATGTATATAAAGATCAAATTCTGTTTTCTATTTATAGAAATCCATACCGTTTGTCCTAAATTCTCCAAATTTCGCTCAGTGGTTCTCTCAGAACAGGTGCGAACACCTGTCCATATTAAAATTGCATAACTTCAGGCGATCTTCAGCTGATTTCTTTATTCTCCAAATTTCGCTCAGTGGTTCTTTCATAACAGGTGCGAACACCTGTCCATATTAAAATTGCATAACTTCAGCCTATCTCTGGGAATATTCTTTATTGTTATAATAATCGTTTTGATCTCGCTTTACATTGGTTTTTACAAAATCGACCGTTTGAGTCGATAAAAGTCTCAGTTTATAGATTTTATAGATTTAAAAATTGAAATTTTCCAGGTGAAACCGGTATATACAGCTAGTTATAAATAAAATTATAGTTGTTATGTTGTTAATAAATAAAATGTTTTTATTTGTTTATTTTACAAAATCTAAGGGTGAGTCTAAACTTTTGACTGGTACTATACTAAAAATTTATATATTCCGTACATGAAACCAATAAAGTACATTTAAAAGAGATTCTGATTTTAATATTTCCTTCAATATATCTCCTGTTGAATATTGCTTAATATTTCTTTTCCTCTTGGTTACAGCCCTTATTTCGCAATTGTTAACTTAATAGAAAAATATATTTCATAAGTTTTTTCCTCCCCTCCTTCGTTAGTTGTTATAAGCCTGCTTTGGCGAGGGCTATAAATTTCTTCTAGCGAGTTCAATATCGTCAACCCTTAACAGCCCTTGCCTCTCTTTCTTCTATATTGCCTTCCTACATTACCTTCCCCAAGAGTTCTACACCTCGACTCCAATCATCAAAATCAATCTATTTTCATAAAATATATATCTCTTTTATGTCACAGAAATGGATTGTAACGTGAAACAAAACACAAAACATATGGTTTAGAATAGTTCAAGAAGTCTTGTTCTTCGAACAAACTAACAGTTCATACATGTTTTGTGACTACGATGTTCTTCTGATCTTCTTACGGCTAAATGTAAGGAAAGATGGATTGGAGAGTTAGTCTTGTTCTGGAGCTCAAGCCTTATGGTTATCTCTATGTTACGAAGGGATAATTGAATGGATCCGCCGAAAAACGAACTGATAGGGGGTTTGATATTCATAGTTAGCTATAACCGAGGATTTTTTATCTTTTTTTTGACAATGGCCGCACTAATCTCTATATATATAAGAGGCTTTGTCCTGACTGACAGAATCAACCAAGAGCAAAAACTACTAATGATAGAAACTTGAAGTTCGGAATTTAGATTTTAAACGCTAAGAAAGGAATTTCAAAAATGTAACCCCTAAGGGGCTTAAATGGCGAAATTGTCGTTTAACAGTAACGGAAATCTATTGTTGAGATTTTAAACCATATGTTTTTTATTTGAATATCGATTTAACGTTACAATATTATTAAAATAGACATTCACTTAAAATATGGCTACTGATTATTTAAATATTAGTGGTAATCAAATTATGCACACTGTGAATCCCATTATTGGGGGATGGTGCGTGTTTATTTCGATCTCTATCATCTCTCTATACATAAGAGGCTTTGTCCTGACTGACAGAATCAACGCAGAGCAAAAACTACTAATGATAGAAACTTGAAGTTCGGAATTTAATTTGATTTTAAACGCGATGTAGGTAACCACTAAGAAAGGAATTTCAAAAATGTAACCCCTAAGGGGTTTAAATGACTAAATTGTCGTTTACCTCTAACGGACATCTATTTTCGAACTTCAAGAAAATATATCTAATTAGTACTCATTTTAAAGAATTTGATACGACGAGTTTAACTCGGAAGGCCCTATTGGGCGTCGAAAACCATGTTTTACAGCCGAAAAATGAAGCGTTCACGACGAGTAAGTCATTTTTTGTTTCGGCGGTTTTAGTGAACTCCCTCCATTGCGCGTCTCCCTCTCTTCTACCGAGCCGGCAGCTTCCCCCTCCAACATTCCACCTACCGGAAGCTCAGATTCTACTCTCTCCTTAACATCAGTTAACATATTATATTAAATCAATACCAAGATAATGGTCACAGAATTGATTTTAAAGGCTCGCGGGCGAAACCGCAACGGGGAATGCTAGTTTGATCATATTTAGAAGGAAATTCATTCATTAGAACTAGTTAAATTAAAATGCACGTTTGTAATTTATTTTTAGATATTAATTTATTTTACATATTAATTAAACAATGAGATACATTAATTTACTTGCCAAGTTCACTTGAGAGTTCTTTAGCCTTAGCTTTAATAAGAGGGTCTGAGATTGGTATTTGAGATCTCATTTGTTTAAAGCAATTTATCAATTTTTTTCCAAATATTCATGAGCCGCTGAGCGCAGTCGTTTATTTGATGCTGAAGTTTATCCTTGGGCTGCGGTTGAATCTATTTTATCTTTGTTTTTATAATGGTTGACAATGTTGTTTTTGGAATTCCATATTTTTCTGCGATGGTTTTCCTTCTTAGAATTCCCGATTCAATATCCTGGAGAATTTTCAATTTTTCCTCGATTGATAAGGATTTACGTTTCTGACACACGTTTACCAACGAACTCGTTGTGTATTTAAAAAAACAGTATAAACGACTACCTAACACTGATTCGAATAATACAGAGGTCGAAACAGAACTGAGCTAGTTTTGAGAAAAAAGTCAATGGAATTAGAAAGAGAGCAAAAGAAAATCGGATTATTTAAGAGCGAGGATTATTTAACACCTCAATTCTAGAAATTGGAGCTACTTTGTCTTCCCGCGTTCATTCTACGTAATACAGTAAAAAAAAAATTAATAAATATTCTAGCAGTTCGTTATAACAGACTATAGTAATTCTCAGGCATCAAATTTAGTTCGTAGTTCTACTAACCGAGGGGTTTCGCTATAACCAGGGGTTCAGCAGGAATATAATGGTAATTTTGGGGAGATAGTATTTTGGTTCGCTGTATCTAGGTGTTCGTTATATCCGAGTTCGTAATAATGAGGGTTTACTGTATCAGTGAAATAAAATCATAGTCTTAAGTTATTGTTAGTTTAGTAGGTGAGATTTTTCTTTCTCTTGTGATTTGTTATGTATACATTTTAAAACCTTTTATCACATTTTTCAGGAGGAAAAACGTTCTAACGACGGGCGTTTGAAACATTTTTCCAAAGACATCTCATACGTTACTAAATCAAAATATTCAGGAAAGTGTGAATGCAAAATAGAAATGAAAAAACAACTGAATATAAAGATTTATTATTGGTAAAAACTAACACTTTCTGTATTATTTTGACAGACAAGATATGTAAATACAGTGCCGTACAAAATATATAAGTAGGTATTATTTTTACAAAAACAGCTCCAAAAAATGTTTTTTTCTAGAAATGTCTAAATACAAAAAGTTATATGGTTATTTTAGTGTGACACAGTGATAATTTTTGTAACCTTAAAGCCCTGTTTACACGGTAACATTGCTTGATCAAAGCTTGGATCCAACGTTTGAACAAATGTAGTTCGTTATATTGCCGCCAGGGTCAATTACAATGTAATGTATAACCCCGTTTACACGGTAACATTTTTGGAACAAAGGTTGGATCGAAATGTAGTTCAGTTATTAACCGCCAGATGTCCAACTAGTGTAACTATAAAAACTTCGGAATCGATATCATATTATTTAACTTGACTTGATTTAATATTTTATAATTAATCTTGTTAACATTTTTTTTCATATATTACTCTAGATAATAAAAAATCTACAAATGAACCTTAGTGCGTGTCATGTTTTATTTTTATATTTATACTAATGGCTTATTGTTGGTAACCTTGAATTAATAAAAAACTGTTTTTCAATTTGATAAAGTCACTAAGTGACAAATAATTCTTCTTCTACAACCAATTGGGCAGGTGGCATTGGCGGCCCACCACGATTCCTCCTCTTCCTCTATCCGATAGATTATTGAAAAAACTTTGTAGCTACCATGTCACGGCCTGCACTGCTTTTGATGGATCATGGAAGAGAATGATAAGATAGGCGGTAATTTATTTCTTCCATGAGGAGCATTTCCCCATGTATTTAATGTAATTAAGAAAGATTGGCTTCGCAACCTAAGAACGCGGAGAGGAGGACCAGAGCAAGGAAGACCCCCGGAAGACAGAAGGCACTTCTTTAGTGAGTAAGTGATCGGAAAAACAAGCATGTGCTGGATATTTATTGTTTCTTTATTCCAATTGCATTAGTGCAGGCGCGGTTCCAGAAAAAAATTTCGGGGGGGATTGGTCGGTATGAAAAAAAAAAACAGCGTAAAAATAGCACACTTTATTTGCTTATGCTTATACATTAAGTTCATATATATAATTCTGTATAAACAATTCTAGTCAAAATTAAACTAAACTTCCCTAGAAAACTCGTAAAAGTTAGATGCGTAATTAATTTTTTTAATTCATCCCACTAATTTTTTTTTCGTCGAAATTTCGGGGGGGGATTGATCCCCCATATCCCCCCCCCTGGGACCGCCACTGCATTAGTTTGTTATGCAATCATGCGTAACATCTCACTTACATCCAACTGCTGCAAATACCCGTTCTGCCTATGAGTTTGGGAAGGGTGGAAAAATTAATGAAACGGCGTTATTTACTATTATACCCTTAATAAGAAATTATTATTATTTAGAATGTCGTTAGAGATTTATGTACTTTATAAGGTTTATCTTACTTTGATATGGCTTTTTTGATGCGCAACGATTATTGAAGTTATAAAAATCTTACGGCTTGGATTGTTAATAAAAAGCTGTTCTACACCCTTAATTCCCATTAAAACATTTATTCCCATTTGTATGAGAGCTGTACAGGTTGCAGAAGCAACCCATATCGGCTTACCTGAAAAAACGAAAATTACAATGAAGATGTTTGGAAATGGAATTATAAATAATATTAATCGTGTTCTTTTTTTTATTATTATTATTATTTTGTTTCTTGAAAATAGTATTAGCATCATGATTTGAAATGAAAAGCACAATCTATATTTAACGTTACGTTTGTTACAACAAGCTAGTCGTGGTCTGTAGTTATTAGTTTGATCACTCTTCCCGTTGGATTTACTTTTGTTCGAAAATCAACCAATAAAACTTGTTGGTTACATATGTGAAAGATTTTCCCTTGTCTAGGCTGATAAGAGTTTTGTTTTACATTTCGCCATTCATTGTTTACTAGGTGACCAACCTGCAAACTTCGTACTGCTCAAGAATCAAAACGTTGTAGTTTTAACTATCTTCTCGAGAAAAAAAAAGGTATTATGATTCCTTTACATTTAACAGAATATGTGTGCGTATTGTTTAACACGAATTCTTTATATATAAAAATAATTCGGATCATTAGAAACATTATAAAACAAAAAGCATCCAAATCGGCAAAGCCTTTTTGAAGTGATTATCAACAAACATCTTTTCTTTTCAAAATAGTTAAGTAATCAGGCGCAATCCTTATAATTGCTCGGGCCAGAGATAAATAGAATCAATCAAGTATTAATCAGATCTATCCAGCGGTTATTAAGTTATTAATAATGTATCTAAGCCGAATTATTCTCTCTCTCTCTCTCTCTCTCTCTCTATATATATATATATATATATATATATATATATGTATATATGTATCTATGTATTTATTTTTTTTTCGTCACATGTAATTGAAAAACATTTCAATTCTAGGTCTAAATAATAGACAAAAACAGACTAATTATATACTATATTGGCATGACACACTAGGGCGGAACGGGCATTTGCCTGTCGAAGAAATTTCAAAAACCTCCCAGGCTAACTTTACACTTTTTCCAAATTAACAAAATCTGCCTTTGTTAGTTGATTCGATTGCAAAGTAACACTTTTTAAAATATAAATTATTAATTTATATTTTAAAATAATAATAAATTACAAAAAAAATTGTTTAAACTTGTTTCGCTATTCTGGGCAGAGACTAGAGATGAATTAGATTTTGAGTAAAAAGCAGTGATAAGGAGTAGTCAAATCCTGATTACTTTTCATGAATAAAAGTATTCATCCTTTTTTTACTTTGAATATTTGGGAAATCAAATACAGCAGAAAATTACAGGATTGAAGTTCTTCCATAATAAAGTAAATGTTTATGTTTTCTGAGGTCATTTACTTTATTATTAATGATGTTTAATACCGATTTTGGGGCATTTACAGTAATTTAACATTTATCGATTTCATTGAAATGATGTTTCCAGAGAAGTATTAGGTAAGGAACCATCATTTTTTATAATATATTATAAATTTCATGTCAAAACATTACCAAACTGTTATCAGGATACTATACTATCTATATAAATTAATAAACCTGCAATCAATATTTTTTCAGAAAAGTAAGTCTGCGTGTAAATAAACATCTGAAATTAGAGAAAAAAAAGAATCATTCAAAGCTCCTTATCAAGTAGACCGCATTTCAATAAATTACACCCACGAAATAAAATAACAGTTTCTTATTACCTCTAATCTACTTACATTAAATAGAGCACGAACATTATTAGACCTGTATTGACCGAAAATTCAATTGAAATAATTTTAATTGGTTAAGCATCCTAAATAATACTAGAGATTGTGGCGGTCCAAAAAATAATATGATGTTTTTCTCCCTTACAATGTTTACATCATTCATATATTCCCCTCAACGTTTCGACAATTTGTACCATCTTATGGACCGCTTGTATTATCTAACATCTAATTTGAAACTTTAGGCAATATTAAAAATGATGTTCCAAATTAGAATTTTTATAAACCCTATTAAACTATACCCACTAAACTCGTAATACGAATAACAATCTTAAAAATTAAATAAATAATGACAGATATTTAATCAAAACATAAACATTTTCTGGAATATAGAAGAAATACATTTATCAAATGCTTTACTTGACTAGCCAAGTACTCAAAGTAAAAAAAATGTCGAATACTTTCGATAATGGAAAGTAATCAAGATTTTATTACTCCTTATCCGTAATTTTTACTCAAATAACTTTTTTCCTCAGAGACTCAGAGACGGACAACGTTTACTTAGTTATTCCACCGTCTGTCCAGCTCCAATTAAATACGAACTAACACCACTTTGTTTTACATGCATATAGAGATAATGAACCGAGAAGCTGCATTAATCAGGGCGGCCGGATCTATGGCTCTTGCAGCAGGTGTTATTTTGTTTAATGGGGTTAGGGAGAGTAAAAAAAAAAAGATCAATGTGAATCAAAAAGTGGATTTCTCGCCGAGAAGGAGGGGATGGAGTACTACACATGCTGCAGCATGAGCTAAGAGGACAAGATGAAATTTCATTCACTAACTATTTGAGAATGAATACCGAAACATTTGACCAACTGTTAGCATGTGTGGGAAATGACCTTATAAAAAATGATACTAACATGCGCGAATCTATTTGTCCCAGAGACAGGTGGTTTATCTATATATAAAATATATTTATTTTAGGTAACTAATATCGTTATTATTATATTGTTATGTTGCATGCTTTCCAGGCTCAGCCTCACACTTCTTTTTTTGGCGACGGGTGAGTCCTATAGATCCCTCATGTATTCTACGAGAATACATTATACCACGTTATCTAAAATAATTCCAGAAGTTTGTGAGATTATATATAAAAATTTAAGTGAGCGGGGTTACGTGAAGGTACTAACTTTTCATTGAGAACAAAATAAAGTTTGAAATCATTTTTTTCTAAATCAATTTACAATGCATTAACAAATTTAGTGACTTGTAAGCAATTTTTTATTTTTCTAGTTGCCACAAACAGAGGGAGAATGGAAACAGATTGCAAAAAACTTTGAAACCAAGTGGAATTATCCTATGTGCCTAGGTTCAAATTGTGTTATTGTTTTGCACTTATACTTAAAAAAGTAGGTGGTTATTGTAATGTTTTTCAATTTACAGGGGCGATAGATGGCAAGCACGTAGCATTCCGCCCCCCCGAGGAGTGCAGGATCCCATTATTATAATTACAAAGGATTTCATTCCATTGTTTTATTAGCAATGGTTGATAGTAGCTATAAATTTATGTATTGTGACGTTGGAGTTAATGGTCGCATTAGTGATGGCGGTGTTTTAAGGAGATCCTCCCTATTTAAGGCTCTAAATAAAGGTAAATTAAATTTGCCACGCGGTTCACCGCTTCCAGGGCGACAAAAAATAATTCCTTATCATTTTATCGGGGATGAAGCGTTCTCCCTCACTCCACATTTAATGCGGCCTTATTCTTTACGCAACGCAACTCCACAGAAATCAGCTTTCAATTACCGACTTTCACATCATATAACGCAGGTCTGTCCTTTATGAGCTCAATTAATTTTATTACTTGGTCGTTCGTCCAAGGGTCATTTTAAAACTGAGGCAAATGTAAAGAAACTAACCACATTCGATTTAGGAATAATGGCGTCTTCAACACAAGTTTTGGGAGAATAGTATGTTTCCTGATCGCCAGGAGGCGCTGATATACTTTGATCCAAAAGTTCGAACATGTTCGAAAAATTTGATCAAATGGAGCGTTTGAATAGTAATGACAGATTAGCATAGGATGTTCAATGATAGTAAACACATATATTTTTAAGTAAATTAGATATTTTATTTTCTTCAATTTAATTAATCTTGATGGAATCGCGGTTTAGATAATTATATAGAAACAGAATAATTTTTTTCTATAAATATATAAATATTATGTAATTATATATAGCCGCAGTTCCTCATGATTATTACATTATGTGTAATTTAAGTTTTATTAATTAATTAAGTTTTATTATTAATTAAGTATTATTAATTTAAGTTTTCTTAAATTTAATTACGTTAATTAAGTTTTTCTTCAGTTAATTAATCTTGATGGATTCGCGGCTCAGTTAATTATATGAATGAATACTTTTTTCTATAAATATTTAACTTAATACTATATTGTGTAATTATATATAGTCGCAGTCCCTCATAATTATTACATTATGTATTGTGGTGCTAGTATTATTATATATACATTAAACTATAGTGTCATAATTATGTGGCAATACAACTATATATAATTACATAATATAGGATGAAGGGTCATTCCATGTCAAATCAACACACTGATTCAGACTTGATGTCTCAGAATTTCATGATTTTTGGTATGCAGCAATATATCATAGACTTATGAAAAAATACCAAATTTCAGTTATGTAGCACAATTATTTTTGAAGTTATTAATTTATAAAGATTTAAAATTTTATGAAAAAATTTCAGGTTTTGGCACTTTTAGATGCCTATAGTCTGGCAACCAGTGGTGGTATATACATAGGAGTGGTCTCATTTTAAAGCTGTTGAATGAGGCTTTAATATGGTATGCCACAAGATAGGAATTACAATTTCAAAAAATTGAAAATTTAAATTAAATTTTGAAATTTAAATTTCTCAAAAAGTGGCAATTTTAAATATTTCAAAATATTATCAAAAATAGTTTGCAATGACTTAGTCCAAATAGCAAAGTTATATCATGGGATCTCAATGGGATCAGGAGATACAGGGCTTCAGAAATACACATGTTTTGGAAATAATGTACCAAATTAGTAAAAAAAAAATTTTTAATTACCTACTTTGCTATACAGTGTGTAGGACACTATTAAATTAATAAAATACAAGTAGAGGGAAATACCCTTTTTTCACAAGGTACATTACACATTTATAGCCCGTGTAGCATCTGAGTTGCTTGTAGGAAGTTCATTTGGCGGTACCTATGATATTGTACCTTCAGAACACAACCCATTTCTTGACCACTTCAGACTAGCAGCCAGAGCAAGCCTACAAGGACCAAATTACGGATGCAAGGCAACTGCTTGAATGTTATGTTTCTTAACATTGAAGAATAGAATAAAGCTGAAGATCAGCTGGCCAACCGCTACAATACAGTGGTAAATATATCAGGCACCCAGAAATTTCATGCCTTCATACTTCTCAACTGTGGAACCAAAGTAAATGTGAAATTATTTTCTTCTGCAGTTGTTTCAAGTGTATTTCCAGTTGTAAAGAACATAAAGCAGATATTGGTGGGTATGTAACTATGGTGGCACTTAGTGGTTGAAGCTCCAGTAAAATGCAAGTTACATTCCTCCAACCTTCAGGTCCGTCGCCCTCATTTATATATCCCACTCCACCTGGTACACTGTGGATACCTTTTGCACGTATGATATGTAAAATAAAACCCATCACAGAACCTAACCGAACATACAGTTTACCAAACAGTGAAGTGAACAACAAATGATAATTTTTTGAAATTGCCACTTTATGAGAAATTTAAATTTCAAAATTTAATTTAAATTTTCAAATTTTTGAAATTGTTACCCCTATCTTGTGGCCTACCATATTAAAGCCCCATTCAACAGCTTTAAAATGAGACCACTCCTAGGCATATATCACCTCTGGTTGCCAGCCTATAGGCATCTGAAGGTACTAAAACCTGAAAAAATTTCATAAAATTTTAAATCTTTAAAAATTAATAACTTCAAAAATAATTGTGCTACATAACTTAAATTTGGTATTTTTTCATAAGTCTATGATATATTGCTGTATACCAAAAATCATGAAAATCTAAGACATCAAGTCTGAAAATCTCCCAAAATTGTGTTGATTTGACATGGAATGACCCTGAAGCTAAATATTTATAGAAAAAAGTATTTTGTTTGTATAAATATGTATGTACATAAATGAAATGTATATAATGAATATATACATTAGATAGTTATATTATTGTATTATTATTTATTTTATTGTATTATATTTATTATTATATTTATAATTATTTATGTTATTTACATAACAGATCAGCTCATTTGAAATTAGCTGGTGGTAAATGATTGAAATATGAAGTATTTAACAAACATTTCTGATTTTGTGAACTGTATATGTTTCTTATATATATTCTATGTAAAAATTTCTTAAATTCTTATTTAATCAATCAATCTTCTTAATTTTTGGAAGTCTCTACAAACTATTTAGAGTAGTATTAAGTATAGTAGTAGTAACTATCTAGAAAATAAACATTTTTCCTCAAAATCATATAAGTAATTAACAAAAAGATGTCCATTAAAGGTCCTTATCTGTTGGAATTAAAATCTAAAAGCATTAGTTTCCAATCGAGATTGCTAAATAATGTTATGTATCAAAACCATTTTAATCAAAAATGGTTTGAGATAACAAAAAATTGTTAATTTAGTTATCATGAGAGCTAACTTTTTAAAGAAAATCATTCTGGATAAGTATGATTCATTGCAAATAATTAGGATGAGCCTATTATTAGCTAAAGTTTATAAAACAGTTTCTATTTTATAATTGCAATACATATCTCCATGGTTGACCTCAATGAATCAAGCATAGCAAAATGATGGTTTCGGTCAGATATAACTTGAAATAAATAAATGAAGTTATTATTAAATACATTAAAACCTTTTCTCACATTGCACATCTTCATCACAGCTAATAAAGAAATTGAAACAAGGTCAAATATTGTAGGAATAACAGCAAACGGTAAATAAAATATCTGAGATGGTGTGAGTGTACTTAAAAAAAAGAATTAAATTAAATTTATAAAATGGATGAGTATTATATTTTGGCATGAAGTTAATAATATATTATTAGAATATATTGTTAAATATATGGCATATAGAATACAATAGAATATATCATTGAATAGAAATAATAACATGAACTATAAAAACAAGATAAGGTGGCTATAAGCAGAAAATTATACTGGCAATGTAATTAGTGGTCAATAACCATTTTAATTACCTAATAAGGGTATATAAAGATTTCAAAAGTAATGAGATCATTTAAGAATTGGTAAATGTACAATATTCCATACAAAAGTATTCAATAAAAAATTAGAGACCTAACACACCAATGGACACCGAAACATCTTTTTCCAAAATATCACTAAGTTTTTTTTTTTCTCTGGTCATTATCATTATCATTATTATTTTTATGTATTACTACAATGCCTAATTTGTTTGGATTTCTATTTAGCCTTGTTAATAGAATGACCCAGAAAGGGCGTTAAAACATAGATCCTCTATAAATAAATATACTTCTTTTTTCAAAATATGAATTTTGCTTTTTATCTCTTCCACATAAAATCAATTAAAAAAATAAATAAATTTAATTTAAATTAATTTAATATTCTGAAAAAAATTAGATTTGATTTTAAAAAATAAATACAAATCTGGTTCAGAAAAGAAATATTTCATAGCTTTATATGAAATGAATTTTTTATGAAAGAAACTGCACAATCATTGATAATTTTCGTGGCTATAACTGTCACTGAGATTATTAAGTAAAAAAAAAAACAACAACAAATGACATAAATATATATATGTATTTTTTACATATTAAAATAGTAATAAATTTCTTTAGCCAAATAAGCTTGATAAAATACAATTATTTCTGTTTTGCCCCAAAATCCTCTTCTGAAATGCTCCTCCAATTCTATTGAATCACTAAAAACAAAATATAAAGTTTATAAAGTTAAACTTACATAAAGTCTGGTTGTCAAGTAATTAAAATAAAGCTTGAATTAAATATTGTATATGAAAAGAAGCTGTATGAACTAAAAACTTACATCAGCTAATCCACTAGGTTATGTTGTGAATATGACAGAAAATTTAGGTTTTTCAAATCAACTATCTTTCACTTACTTTGAGGAAAGAAACTCAAAATTGAATAGTAAACCTCAAATAGTATTGAACTACATCCAAATTGAAATTAAAACATAGAAGAAAACACTAATGAATTGTTTTTTTTTTTGTAAGCTCTAGGAGTAGTATAGGTAAATTGTTGTTAGAAAATTGTTAAAGAAAAGTCTTTAAACACATAAAACTTCTACATTCCCTACTGATTCTTAAAGTGAGATAAAAATATATGACAAAAAAGTAGAGTAAATCTTAACTTACCTTGTTATTACAATGATTTTTCGAATATTCCTGTTGTTACTTATTGATTTGTATGAAACATCAATAACATCATACGGATAAGTTTAATAATGAAACACTGTTCCAAATAACTTTAAAAAGTTGTCCCCTTGTCAGAAACTACCATTTTTTAGGTCTAACAAAGGCATATTACTAAAAAACTGAAGAGGCTAATCACTATCGAATAATGGCCGACTAGTGTTTATGGAAATAGTTCGATTTCTAAACGGTGGAGCGCTGCCCTACTTTGTTCCAAGACTTCGAACATATCTCATATTTTGGAAACATTGTTTGATCAAAGAGCGTTTACACGATAACATTTTTCGTCACATGTCACTTTGTTCCAAGCTTTGATCAAACAATGTTACCGTGTAAACAGGGCTTTATAGTTATTTGTGATTCATTAGTTTGTGTGGCATTGTAAATGATTATTTTCGTTTAATAAAAATTATTTCAACCCACTTGTTGTTAGAATATTATGCAAAAGATAACTTTACAGACTCCATGTCTAACCGGGCTCTTTTTCCATGTCAATGGGAGACTTCAATAACTATTAATTCGTAATATTTCTAGAATCATCTTTAGATAATGATATCTAAAAAAAAAAAAAAGATTTACTGTTTTCGAAATAATACTATATTTTTTAAAGATAAAAGCAATAATTTCAAAATCCCGCTCTACCAAGGGAAAAACGATGAGTTAATTTAAAATTTGGCTAATGAGTAGACTATTACCACGAACCTGTTCTAGAACAGTTTGTTCCAACTGTTCCAACAAGTCTAGAACTCTTTTAAATCATATGTTTTCTGTTTCACGTTACAATAATATGTACTATTTAGGATGTGTTAAGTATTTTTCCGATATTTGATTTAACTAATCAGTTAGATTCTACTATCAACGCTGGCCTAGAGCCTTCCAGACTGTTCTCCTTACGACTAAATATAAGAAGCGATGGACTGGAGAGTTAGTCATTGTTCTGAAGCTCAAGTCATATGGTTATTTTTGTGTGATACAGTGATAATTTTTGTAACTTGTTTAATTATCTGTGCTTAAATTATATATGTGGCATTTTAAATGATTATTTTCGTTTAATAAATCGAAAATATTTCAACCAACAAGTTGTTACAATATTACGAATAGAAAACATGAATGATAGCTTTACAGACTCCATGTCAATCCAGGCTCTTTTTCCTTGCCAATGGGAGACTTCAACAACTATTAATTCGTAATATTTCTAGAATCAGCTTTAGATAATGAAATCTAAAAAAAAAAAAAAAAAGATCCACTGTTTTCGAAATAACACTATATTTTTTTTACAAAATAAAGGCAATGGTTTCAAAATCCCGCTCTACCTCTATTCCTCATTACCAGACCTTCATCTCTTTTTTCCAGGCATCCAGCTTTTGAACAACTCCTTCGCGATTACAGGGCTTGAATTAAATACGCATTTGAACATTTTTTTTACGGTCGGTTCTATTACGTGTTCCTGAAAGTATTGAAGATGTTCACTATTTCTTCTTCTTCTTTTCCTTCCTCCATATACCTCTCAGTGTGGAGGAGCCTCGATCCATCTCATCCATCCCTCTCTATCCTGCGCAAGTCGCCTCATTTGAGCCAGATTCTTCCCCTTTTTTTCTCCCACTTTTGGATATATTCATTGTAGGCAATCCTGGGTCTTCCTTGTGGTCTTGTGCCAGAAGGTCTGGCCTCCATAACCCTTAGGCCGAAACATCAGAGAATACTCAGCAATCGGAAACATCGGTCTTCCAGACCCCTATTTTTTTTCTTCGTTTCTTTCTAGATTTTTTTGTTATTTGTTGTAGAATATTAATAAAAGTAAATAAAATAGAAAATATAGTAACTATTGAATCACCTAACCTGGTAAATAACGTAGTGTAGATTTTTAAAGGTAATAAAAAATTGGAACATTCTCGCTTAGCCTGTTTCCATCGGATCCTTTCCCAGAATATATGTAGCCATTCAAGAAATAGGAACATTTTGCATCTGTTAATGCCATTATCTTTATCCCGTATTTCGCAGGTTTTTTTGGCATATAAATTTTAAAAGGGCATCGTCCTCTGAATGCAATGAGCATTTCGTCAACTGTACAGTATTCACTTGGGACGAATACAGCTTGGCAATTTTCAACAAAAGTCTTGAATAAATCTAATATAGCCGCAGCTCTATTAGTTTTTTTACGTTCTGCCCGAGTAATTTTATTGTCGAATCTAAGACAATAATTTAAAATTTCTAATCGTTTACCGGACATAAATGCCCGAAAAATAGGGCGACCCATTGCTCCTGTTGCAAACAATGTTCTCATGTCCTCTGACGAAGATTTGTAGATAGAAGAAAGGAGGTATACCCCTAGAAGGGTTTCTATTTCGAATTCATCCGTTGGCCTAGAATTACTTTTATCTGTGTTTTCTCCCATCACTTGGCGTACTGCCTCTAATTTTTCATTCGTATGGCGTACAATAGTTTGAATTAGAAGGGAATCAAAGAGCAGTCGCCAAACATCCACAGGCTTGCAGATATTCCCTAACTCTTTTGAGCGACCTTTTAATCCAGGCAGTCCTGAAATTATTATATTCCTTGCTGGTGTACGGACATTTCTTCTTGGCTCCTCTTTATACCACTTAAATCCGTTCTTTCCCAAATAATATGCTTCTCCTTGCTCACAAATAATAGAATTTCTCTCATCACCTTCATCATTCTCACCCTCTGCAACGTCTTCGCTGTCTGAACTACTAGGATCGTTGTCTGTGTCCTCAAGATCTTCATTATTTTGATAGGTGAATGAACGAGAATGAACGTTAACTTCATCTCCATCTTCTTGATCTGATAAATCCACCGATGGTGGTATCACAGGAGGTTCTTCATCTTCTTCAAATAACCAATTTCACACCGTTTCAGCGAAACGAGGATCATTCACATTTACTACTTTTCGGTGATCCATGTTCGGTGATCCTGGAAGAAGCATTAAAGATTAGATCGAAAATCATAACATGAGAAAATAATGTTAATGGAAACACCAGTCCCTCAGGCCCCTTCGAGTTCACACGGTTAAGGGAAACACGGGGCCGGTGAGGCCGGCATGATTTTAGGATCGGTAGTATGGTTAAAAGCCAGGAAACGATGTAAACAAAACGAACATACCTGTTACGTCCAGAACGATGGCAAAACAGGTACCGAAGGTCTGAGGCACCTACCCCGTGCAGAGCCCCCTCCCCACCACTTTTTAATGTCGTAGCGGCCTCTCAGACCGATGTTTCGGCCTAAGGGATAATCTTCCGTGGATCTCGGTCCTTCCTCATCCTACATACGTCACCATACCATCTCAGTTGTCGCCTGTGCAAGGTATCTATAAGTGCAGGAATCTCCAGTTTTTCTCTAATTGCTTTGTTCCTTATATAGTCTATTCTAGTTTTACCAGCTACTCTGCGTAGGTATTTCATTTCTACCGCTGTGATTCGGCTGATATTCTTTTCGCTTGCAACCCAGCTTTCACTTCCATACATCAGGGTAGGGAGAAATATGGATTTAAAAATATGGAGTTTGACTTGTTTGCTTACTTCGCGTTTACCTACTATGGGGTTGCAAATCTGGTAATAGACATCATTTGCTTTCCTTATTCTGCTTGAGATTTCCTGGTCTATCTTCCCCGTCTTGCTGATAACTGTTCCTAGGTAATTATAATCGCTAACATTTTCTAATATTTCTCCTCCACAATAAAATCGCTCGTTTCTTGTCTCTTCCCTGGAAACAATGAGTACTTTAGTCTTGGAAGTATTTATCTTCATGCCTTTCCGTAAAAGCTCCTCCTGCCATTCCGTTATCGCTTGTTGCAGTTTCTCTTTTGTATCAGCAAGTAGTACGATGTAATCAGCGAATAAATAGCATTTAGCGAGAATGGTCCTGAGATTCCATTTTCCTGTCCAGGGTGTCCTTCTTTTACAAATTTTATGGATCTCGTCCATCAGAATTATGAAGAGAAGGGGGCTCAAGCTATCCCCCTGTTTTACTCCTCGCTCCATTCGGAATGTTTTAGATGTTTGAGCATTTATACGTATTATACCTTTTGGTTCTTGATATGTTGCCTTTATAGCACCTATTAGACTTATATCAAATATCTATTAGACATTATATCAAATACCATTATTAACCTAAAAAAATTCATCGCCATGAAGAATAAACAGTCACGAAAATGTATTAGAAAAGTTTGTTCCAACAAGTCTAGAACTCTTTTAAATCATGTTTTGTGTTTCACTTTAACATATCATGTACCATTTAGGATGTGTATAGTATTTTTCATTACTCTGCACGGAAAGTAACTACTTTCGATGCATGCAAACAGTACAGAAAACAGCTGTTTCCCGTTTACTTCTAAAAGTGCACCGAAAATTTGCACGCGCACTGAAAATTTATAAGTGCACCGACAATTTTCGGTGTACTTGTTATTCCTTTCCCGGCCACCAGTAGCGCTTGCTGATTGTATAAGGAACAGCTGTTTAATGAAAAATTGAAATCAAGAAAACTGAAAATCCACCGATTACAATTAGTATTTGTGTCATAAATATTTTCAAAAGTTGTCAGTTTACTTAGTGCTTTGAAGAAATGGCATTGCCCGATGTATTAATGAAGAAAGCAGCTGAAGTGGCAGATGGTTTACTTCCAAACAAGTCTCGCGTAAGATACCTAGAGGAGTACGATAAGTTTTGTCTTTGGTGTCAAAATCAAGCTGTCCCATCTAACCAAGTAAATGACGAAGTCATGCTAGTGTATTTATCAGAAAAAGTCTGAACAACTGAAACCATCAAGTTTATGGAGCAGATTTTCCATGTTAAAATCAAGTTTAAAAATTAAGCAAAATATTGATTGTTCCAAATTACACTTACTTACTTACTAGATTGTTCCAATTTACACTTACTACAAAATAAATTAGCAAATAAAATCATAAATATAAGCAACAATCAAAACTGTACAGTTAATATTAATTTCAATTTCTAAAATTCTTAGAACCCTTATTTATTTCAGTATTTTATTTAATTTGTATTCAGCTTATGTTTGTTAATCAATAAACTAATCAAACATCATAGTATACACTAGTGTTTGAAATTATAATTTAAGTTAATTAATTATGTTAGTTTGAGATTTCTGTTATACTGCCAGTTTGCAGAAAAATATCGTTCATAACACGTACCAAAAGTTCTTTTCCCGAGCTTACTCAAACTATTCCCGTACTCGGCTTCGCCTCGTACGTGAAACTCGAATTCCCGTGTTCGGCTACGCCTCACACGTGAAATTCCGAAAATTCCAGGAAAAGGCCACTTTCGGTACTAGTAATAAAATATACTATTCTGATATTTGATTCAACCAATTAGTTCGTTTCTTTTTGTAGTTGCGGATACAGACTGGTCGTAGATAAAATCCACTTGATACGTTGGGAGTGGGAAAGAGTAGTTATGCGCTTGTTGGAACACTGAACTGATAGTGTTAATCAAAGCGTACTGCGTTTCGTTGACTGTAACAACGAATAGTGGGAAATAGAACAAGTTGCTGATTATTACGACGAGTTTGTAAATTCGCATGCGGGGAACATTATAATTCGACTCATTAAAACTTCTCACCTGTCCCAGCTAGAAAACCTATCACTGCTAATAAGAAAACTTTTTCCATTAAACGCAGTCATAAACAGGTTCAATACCTGAGTATTATTAACTCAATTTTCGTATTCTAATTTTAATATATACCATTGCATGATTTGTTCTAACCCAAATGAAAAAAAATAAAAAATAGTTTTAATGAAAATTTTCTACAATTTACAGTCTGTATGGACTCATGTACTGTATGTATTGTACTCATTATTATTATTATACAAGTACATGCATAAAAAAATATGCAATTCTTTTTCATTATATAATATATTATTTCTCAAAGCCTTTTTCTTTTGGGTAATTAATACTTCATCGAATTTCATGAATAAGGCATCATTTTAAAGCTTTCCTTATCCCCTATATCGGAAAAATATACAAATCACTCATTTCGCCTTCAACTGCGAGTTATAAGCGTAAAACAGTGGTTTTCACGAGAAAAATAATCGTGGAGATTTTTAAATGGAGTCTTATCTTTTCAGGTTTTCAAGGAGAACATTTTCGGTGATATACATTTTTTCGATTAACCACTTCGTTCGCGAGTTTTAAGTGAAAAACTGCAAACTGCTATAACTTCCTTAACAATTCATCAAATTTCATGAATGATGCATCATTTCAAAGCTCTCCTTAACCCCTACACCGGAAAAAGCACCAATGCGAGAAAATCAAAATGGGAGTAGAGTTTTCTGAATGGAGTCAATCTTTTCAGTTTGTATAAACGAAAATTGAGGATATAAACACTTTTCCGTTGTCGCAATCGTTTGCGAGTAACTAACTAATTAATATCACTATTCATTTACTTGTTTTACTCTTGACTTGGTAACACGAGATTGAGTATCCATTTTATCAGATATTTCCCATATTTTCTTTCTAGCATATTTTATAATTAAGTGAGCTTGTTCAATTTATAATTTTATCATCTTCTTCTTAATGTCAGTGAAAATATTTGTCAAAATCTAACGAGCAAAAAAATGTTGAAACATTAAATTGTAATTTTTTTATATAGTATAATTTTAGCTATTAGAGGTTCACTAAACGAATTAGTGATCTCAGGACCCTCCATATTATTTAGTGAATTGAGTATTTTTTTTTTTCATCATTCTCTCAGAGGTCACCTGTGGTATAGCGGCTAGCTTAGCAGCTTACAATAGTTAAGTTTTTTACTTAATTACTTAGGATTTTTACTCAAAAGGAGTAAAAATCCTTGGCTCTGTCGTCCTTCGGATGGGACGTAAAATGGAAGTCTAGGGCCTGTGCGATCTCAGGTACTCGTTAAAGACCTGGAGATAAAATTTAGCTACAGCAGCAGAAAGTTTCATTAAACCAAAACAAACAAACATAACATTCACACATTATTTTTGTTTTTAGGCCGGGTGAATGCCCAAATAATTATACGAACTTTTATAAATATGTAGAGGAGAGCGGGCTTGGTTGGCCACAGTTTTCACTTTTTTTATTGTTGAGTCGTTCCTGTTAATATAATCCCAATATGGCTGATACCACTATAAACTCCAAGTATATAACAGTAATTCAAGTATTATTTTCAACACATAATATTCATTACTAAGATCATAGAAAATTGAAGAATTCGTCAATTCAGAGTATGCCAATTAACCCTATATTTGGGGCAGGTTGGCCTAGAAGGTGGAGTTGTTTAGCCATATCATTCAAGTACTGACTGACACATATTATTGTTATTAAAAGCTGCAATATAATGGTATAATAATTTTGAATCGGTTTTTAACAGCTTTTAAGGGAAAATAGAATGATAATAGAAGAAGATAGAAGTTCAGACTGGTCATCGCTTTCTGCATAGGAAATATTGCTCTATCCTCCTCGCTGGAACTAAAGACTTTGGTAGTTTCACCTTTGATTATGTTTACCTTGCTTTTGTGAATTGGTATTGCGCCAACAAACCTCAGTTGAAGAGAGCCAACTAAAACCACAGGAGAAATCATATGAAAGATGGCTGCCAGGACAGGGAAGAAAAATCAAACAAGAAACTGGTTAGTCGAAAGGTTAGGTTTTTCAAAGGAGTTTGGAGCTATGTGAACAGAATCGGAGTCAAATGTTTCGCCATACCTTTAAACCAAATTTACTGAAAATATAAAAATTTACTTGCATGTTGTAAAATCAATCAATGAAGCACGCTCTTCTCTACACTGTTAGCATCAGATTGAAAACTCAGGACAAGACTCCCAAGGTCGAGCGGGTCACATGGTACAATGGTGGGGCCTTCACAACAGGTGTGACGGAAACTACAAGCCAATGGCCAACCTATCCCCTATGCCAACCAACCCCGCTCCACACTAAAGGATTAGCATCGTCCGATTTGCCTTAGTGGCATAAACTGACGTTAAACAACAAACAACAACCTGTTTAATTATTTGTATTTGTGAAATCTTATTTTCCTTCAATAAGATAAATTATTTGGTACTTGTTAATAATGGTGGAGCCAGCTATTTTCTAGTAATATATTTAAATAATCATAATAAAAAAACACATGTTTGAATATAAACAAATCTATTTATAATTAATTTCTAACCAAAACTCTTTAATATCTATCAAAATTTGAGAAAATGCGTCTTTTTCTTTTATTTGAGTGCGCCACATAAACTCGGCCAAATACGAAGCTAGAAAATTTCGATTAGTTCTTCTTCTTCATTTGTTTCCCCATTTGGCAGATCCCCATAATCTTTCTATCCGTTGTGTATTTGACAATGTTTTTGGGTCTGCGAAATTATATCTATGGTTTACAGTTTGGTGTTTGTAAACCAATTTATATAGGTTTTTGTATCCTTTCCAGCAATCGGATACCACAGTACTCCCAGGATGGATCCTCCTTTTTATTACTTCTAATAAAGTAGATTCCGATCTATCTTTAACTAATTCCAAAAACATTCATTTGTTTCTCGACAAATCCCTCCAAAAACCCACTGTTGTGGAAGAACACGTCCTACATTATATTTTCTTTTTGTAAATAAACTTTCATCTATTTCTACAAATTTGTTATCCCCACCAATGCATACTTGAGTTTTCTCCATCTTCCAAACACAAACTTCTCTTAAATAATTGTTCCAATCAACTGTTGTTGGTTGAGACATGCCTAAATGCTTAGAACAATATTTTATACTAGTTAATTCCTCACACCATGAATCAATAAAAAGCACAGCATTTTCGAATTGTAATTTAGACCCATCGAACCAACTATCTGTCCTGAACGAAATATTTTTTCTACAACTTCTTTTGTTGCACTTCCAGTAAATGCGATTATCAAAATATAAAACCATTTCGTGGGTCTGTGAACATACCTTAATTCTTGGCAAGAGTTCATTTTCTTGTAGGAACTTCACTGTTGTATATTCATCGTGAACTTCTCGACAGAGTTGGGCAGTAATTAACTACACAGACAACTACATGTAGTTTGTAGTTGGAAGCGCGCAACTACTATTTTTCAACTACCAGTTAAGTAGTTGTAATTTAAAACTACAACTACAGTAGTTGAGAAAAAGTAGTTTGGAATGGCAAATACAACAAGTAGTTGTAAATGTAGTTTTAGAGAGGCAACTACATTTGCTAAGCAAAGTCTAATTAAATCACATGTTTTCGCTATTTTTATTATGTGTTTAGATAAATACTCCATAGATAAATGGGCTCCATTATGGTTGATAATCTGTTTTAAAAATAGTATGATACATATACGTAATACAATTTTTTTCCATGATTTCCGGCAGTCAATTATTTTTTTTAACCTTAGGTTCTCGATCAATCCCATGTTTTATATATTAGCTGAATTGCATTTGATATACTCCTTATCGATAATACTAGATATCGATAATTACTCGTTATCAATAAAAGTAGTTGTAGTTTCAGGCCTATAATTACAGTTGCAACTACTAGTTGTAGTTGTAAAAATGCAACTACTTTTTTGAAACTACAGTAGTTGTAATTGTGGTCCATCAACTACAAATTATAAAAGTAGTTGTAGTTTCAACAACTTCCCAACTACTATGTCAGTAGTTTTGTAATTTGTAGTTCAACTTCTTTTTGCCCAACTCTGCTTCTCGAAATCGTTTACAGTTTTAACCTTGTAAGTATAACTAAATATGATTATTTACAATAACAAATCAATTAAAATGTGATTTATTTTATTTTTTATATCTATATAAATAAAGATGAAATTCTGTTTGTTTGTTTGTTTATTTGTTCTTTATAGAAATCCATACCGTTTGTCCAAAATTCTCCATATTTCGCTCAGTGGTTCTTTGATACCAGGTGCGAACACCTGTCCATATTAAAATTGCATAACTTCAGCCGATCTTCAGCTGATATTCTTTATTCTCCAAATTTCGCTCAGTGGTTCTTTCAGACCAGGTGCGAACACCTGTCCATATTAAAATTGCATAACTTCAGCCGATCTTCAGCTGATATTCTTTATTCTCCAAATTTCGCTCAGTGCTTCTTTCAGACCAGGTGCGATCACCTGTTCATATTAAAATTGCATAACTTCAGCCGATCTTCAGCTGATATTCTTCATTCTCCAAATTTCGCTAAGTGGTTCTTTCAGACCAGGTGCGAACACCTGATCATATTAAAATTGCATAACTTCAGCCGATCTTCAGCTGATATTCTTTAATGTTATAAAAACCATAATGATCTCACTTTACAATGTTTTTTTTTTACGATATCGACCATTTGAGTCGATAAACGTCTCAGTTTATAGATTTAAAAAATGAAATTCTCCGGGTGAAACCGGGATATACAGCTAGTTATTAATAATACCAATTATTTCAACCCACAAGTTGTTACAATAATAACATAGTTGTATGAATAAATCCACATACGTTCTACTTTTTTCATGTCTTTTTAAATCCTTCGCAACGAGAACGACTCTGTGGAACAGTTTGTGATAACTTGTTCATGACATATGATAAAACTCATACAGAAGTATAAATCTAAAAAAAAAAAAAAAAAAAGGAAAGATAAAAAAAAGAACGGTATTTGAAGCCGCATTTAACAGCCCCCCTGCGAGTTAGCTGGTCCTGATGGGTTCGTTGTCTGCGCGCTATGAAAGCAATATTTTTGATAGCCCGGAAGCGAGACAGCTTGCAACAGAGATATCTTTCCACATCTCCTGATATTGAGCGATACTTCAAGTATCACTCTCAATCTCTCTTGTCAGTCTCTTACTTTTTTTTTTCATGTTTGATAACTTTTATAATGCCGGTGGGTATTATAAAAAAAAGAAAAGAACCATATAGTTGGTCAAGTATCGGAAAAATGCTAAACACATCCTAAAGCGGCCTCTAGACGATCAATATTTACTTAAATGTATTGAATCATATTTTGTACAATATTATTTTTGGGAAACCCACACGGTGCAATATTATTGCTCAATATTATTGCGAAGTCAACATGTGGTATAAGAAGACAGCAAGTGGCTATAGCATTAGTTGTACTACGAAACAGAAGGAAAAATAGAAGCGCTGGTGGACGAAGGAATGGCTTAAAATAACAAATAGGTACACTCTGACAGACAGACAAATGTGTTTATTTATATACAGAAACAGAAAAAAAAAATTAAAATACAATGAAAATCTCACCAAAACACCACTGCAGCGGGTAACACCCGTTCGCAGGAGTTCTGATTTAACAGTAACTTAGAGTAAAATATTATAATCGCCTCTTAATAAAAACAAATAAAATAAGTAAATAAATATAATGGTGGTACAGAAAAAAATAAATAAAAATAATAATAGTAGCCTCTAATTGCAATAAATAACAAAAAGAACTAGCAATTTCAGAAAGAACTTCATTGTTCAAAAGGTGACTTTCAAAATTTTCTAGAAGTAATCTGTACGGAATCCCTGTGCTAAGTGCCCATTTGGCCCTTAAACAACATATAATTGATAACATTTGTTGTTGCGATGTCATTTCTCTACTGCACAAGCTGAAGTAATTTTTTCTAAGTCAGTTTGAGGTTGTTGAAGGTTTTTGCGTGCTAGCGATGTTAATTATTCGTAATCATCAAGTTTCTTTGCCTTCTGTTTTGGAGGACCATTCTTACGCTGTAAAAGTATTGCGCAATATTGCCAACAGACGACGCAGTATTTATTAGATTGCACAATAAAAATCAAACTGTTTTGGATTGGCCCAATATATTGCACAATCTTCCAATGTGATCTACGGACGCCCATTATTATTGTGCAATGTCAGTTATTGTGCAATATATTGACGTATATATTGATCGTCGAGGGGCCGCTTAAAAATGTTACATAATATTGTGTGGGTAATTCTCCCGGAATATTTATATATTATTAAATTTGATATTGTAACGTAAAACCAAACACAAAACATATGGTTTAGAATAGCTCTAGGCGTGTTGTTGGAAAACTAACAGTTCATACATGTTTGTGACTACGATATTCGAGAACCATCTACGCTGGTCTCGAACCTTCGAGGCTGATCTTCTTAGGACTAAATGTAAGGAACGATGGATTGGAGAGTTAGTCTGTTTTGAAACTCAAGTCATATGATTATCTCTGTGTCACAAAGTGATAATTTTTGTAACCTGTTTAATTATTTGTGTGGCATTGTACATTATTATTTTAGTTCAATAAAAATTGTTTAACCCACATAAGTGTTACAATATTATATACAGAAATATATATCCACTTAAGATAGTGGAAAACAGGAAATAATGCTTTGGGACTATGTAAGAGCAATGGCCTGGGTTCTTATAATGGAAATTCTTATAAAAACAAAACAAAAGAAAAACATGATTGAAAAGAGTTCGAGACTTGTTGGAACAAACTGTAGATTGTTCGTGACTGATCGGGAATAATCTACGCATGTCCGGAACGTTTCTAATTCAGGCTAAATATAAGTAGAGATGGACTGGAGAGATAGTATAAACTGTTTTCTAAAATAAAAAGGTTGTATTGATTGGTAGGACGTAATCCGTTTTACATTCAATAAATTATTCTGCCTATTTGTTTAACGTCACTTAATGCTACTAAGGCTAATCGGACGATGCTACAGAGGGAACCCTAAATTTTGCCCAGTCTGGTGTAGTTAGGATAGGGATCTTTTACGAGTACCTGACATCGTACAGGCTCGGGACCTCCATTTTACGTCCTATAGCAAAGTAAGTTTCTATGCTAATCACTACACTACAGGTGACCATCAATAAATTAGTATTCACACATTATTAGACTTAAGAAGTACGACATTTAATATAAACAACACTATTTCAGATTATAGCATTGTAATCACACATTTTCTAGTATGGCGATACTATCTTACACTTTTAACTTAAAATCATTTTAAAATAAGTAATCCAACAGTGAAATTAAAAAATATATATATAAAATGGTAGAAAAAGTTCATGTTATATGATGAATGGTAATTAATTACACGTAAAAAGGTACACGCGTACATCTTAGTTGGTCAATAGGTGTAATTTTATACATTGCTCTGCTTAAAAATTTAATTAAATTAAAGTCTGCAGCAAACCGTAAAAAACTTTAATAAGAGGCTTTGTGTACATTTTTGAAAAAAAAAAAATAATAATTTTTACTTTCACTTATGTATATATATGTATATATATATATATATATATATATATATATATATATATATATATGAAATATATAGTAAGTGGAATTATTGCGATCGTGAAAAATTTCGACTTCCGGTTTTCAACGGAAATACACGTTTTGGGGTCCCCTGAGTCCAAATAACCAAGTCCCGCGAAATGGTCTGTGTGTGTGTGTTTTCTCTCCGGAGAAGAACATTGAATTTTTGTTTTTCTTCCTCGCTTGCCCCACTAAGCGACAAGGCCATGGATTTTTTACTACCATTAAAAAATCTGGTACGTGCGCGCAACACACAACTTTCACTTACTAACTTACTTAGATTAGAAATTGTGTTAATGCCACTTCTCAAAGTTCCACATTCATTTTTACTTTCACTTACTTATATATGAAATATATAGTAAGGAAAGTATTGCGATCGTGAAAAATTTCGACTTTCGGTTTTCAACGGAAATACACGTTTTGGGGTCCCCTGAGTCCAATTAACCAAGTCCCGCGAAATGGTCTCTGTGTGTGTGTGTGTGTGTGAACAGACTAGCTCAAAAACTACAAACCGTGCGCACCTGAAATTGGGTATTTAGTGTATGTATATGCCCGCGATGTGACAGCAAATAATTCATCAAAATTGCTCAAAGGGAGGGGGTACCTTATTTAATAACTTTTTATGTTTTTTCGATTTTCTCAAAAACGGCTCTAACGATTTTGATTAAACTGAGTATTTGATGTATTAATATGCCCGAGATATGACTGTAAAAATTTCATCAAAATTAATCAACTGGAGGGGGGACTTTACTTAATAAATTTTGTATCATTTTCACGTGGTTTTTTCATTTACTCAAAAACGGTTTTAACGATTTTGATCAAACTGGGTATTTGATCTCTGTATTTGCCAAAGATGTGATAGCCAACATTTCATCAAAATTGGTCTAACGGAGGGGGCACTTTATTTCATAACTTGTTTTCCAATTTTTACCTTTTTTTCGATGATCTCAAAAACGGCTTTTACGATTTTTATCGAATTCGTCATGTTTAATGAAAATTAGGTTTTCTTTAATATCAAGTACGCTTTATCATTATTAAAATGTTCTGAGGGGGCTTAAATGGGTTATGGGCCTTTTTCGTTTGTTTCTTTTTTTGTTTCCTATAAAGTATCTTTGTTTTTTGTTTATATGGAGAAATTAACTGTTTCTTGTTACGCCTAAAAATAAGAAATGGCTAAATATGAGATATGATAAAAATAAAGGAAACATAAAGAGGAGAAAAAAAGAAAAATATTCAGTCAACTCATAAAACTCGTTGAGCCAACGCATGCGGTATACGCCTTTAATGACAGACCATTGTTCATAATTAAAGCCGTTCTGTTCATTTGAGAAGTGGCAATTAACAAAACGCATTAATTTCTAATCTAAGTAAGTTGGTAAGTGAAAGTTGTGTGATGCGCGCACGCACCAGATTTTTTATTTTGGAAAGCTGACGCTTCGATCCGAGGGAATCCTCTTTATTACTCTGGACTCAGAAGCCCTGATGCAGATCCAGATGTAGCGATCGAAACGTAGGCTTACCAAAATTAAAATCCTAACAATTAATCAACCTATCTTAAAGCAAAACAGTTGAATATTACACAACTCTGTAAAGAAATAAAAATAAAAAAATAATAATAACCCCAGATTTATTATTTTCTTACTACATCCTATAAATCTCTTGCAGGGCTATTGCTTCTAAAATACCACAGTATTTCTTGTATTTTTGTTTTTTTGAATTCATAATTTGTTTTCAAAATTCTATACAATACAATAAAACGAATGTAAGCAACAGAGCTTCGTCACTGAGGTCAAATTTTTCCTAAGTTCGGAAAAGAGAAGAAAACAGGAGAAGAAGAAAATGTTTCATGAATGGATAGAATCTCGAGACGTTTGACAAGGCTGAGTTTAATGCTTGTCGCTCGATCGGACGGGAGCTATTCCAGTGCATTATGCAGTATTGGCAATCCAACAATAATAAAATAAACAATACAATCCTTCCTCGTTATATAGATGTGAAAAGTTTTGTATTGACTATAGTGTCTGGTGCGGCAGTATAGTGCGGGCCACTGGTGGTACGCGCCGGCGTGAACGTCTCAAGTCATTTCATAATTTCTGAAATTTTCATAGAAAGGAAGATTCTTCAAAACATTTGTGTCACATTGTAGCAAGAACATTCGGCTCGATAGACATTACGCGAAACAAGCTTCAAACGAATGTTCGAGAGTAGCTCCGTGGCATCGTTAAATCGGCTAGATTTTATGTATTGTTAGAAAATGTCAGCGTACGAATTAGGTCGGTTTATCGTATGAAGTGTAACTATATTTTCATGTATTTTATTATCATATATATTATTTCTCATGCCCTTTTTTTTGTCGGTACGCCCTAACTTCGTTAATAATAGGGTGTATAAAAAAAAATGGCCGTTTTAGACAAAAAATTAATATATATTTTTTTTATACTTTACAATAAAATTAGTATTCAAAATATAACCCATTGTTATCTAATGTTGCTTGCCATCTTTCCGCCAGTTGCATGATCCCCTGCTGGTACCACTCTTTAGGAAGGCTATCGAAGAATTCCTGCACCGCTGTTTCGACTTCTTCAAAGGTATCAAAATTTTTCCCTTTCAAGAAGTGGGCCATTGACCGAAACAAATAAAAATCTGATGGAGCAAGGTCTGGGCTATATGGTGGGTGAGGAAGAAGTTCGATCCCATCAAGATTTTTTAATTTTTCCTTGGTCTGACGGGAAGTATGCGGCCGGGCGTTATCTTGCTGTAACAGAACTCCTTTTCGATTGACCAAAGCTGGATAAAGTTGCGACAGTTTTGCATATACTCTATCTAACTGTATGCAATAGAGGTCAGAGTTAATTGTGGTTCCATGAGGTACGAATTCATGATGGATTACACCTTCATAGTTCCAAAATACGCCTTCTTCCGTTCTAAGGTCGTATCTCCACTGTGAAATTTTTGGAACCAACGCCGCGTGGTACGCTCGTCAAGGAGACCTTCTCCTTCAATTCTGTTGATTTCACGAGCCGCTTCAGCGGCAGAACACGATTTTTTCCAATAATGTCTCAAAATAACAAGAATTTCGTAAGACACCGTCATGTTGCTTCTCCAGCAAAAACTTGTGAACTGAGGTATTATTGAGTAAGTCCAGTGTTGATAAATAAAGTTGGATTAACATTCTAAAGAGTGCAGGACTTGTTGGTAAACAATAAATAGGATTAACGTCTTTACAGTCCTTGGAATTCATGCATTTGACGAAACGGTCATTTTTTTTTATACACCCTATTACTTCATCAAATTTCATGAATGAGGCATAATTTTAAAGCATTCCTTAACCCTACACCGGAAAAATATACAAATCCCTGTATTTGCCTTCGATTGCGAGTTATAAGCGTTTTTAGGAAGAAAATGACTGTAGAGGTTTCTAAATGGTTTGAATCTTCTCAGAATATTTTCGGTCAAATACATTTTTTCGATTAACTCCTTCGTTTGCGAGAAGCGAAAAACTGCAATTCTAAGCGGAAATTTCAAAATGGTCGTTGTGATTTTTTGGAGGTGTCATTTTTTTCAGTTTGTCGAGACGAACATTATTTATATTATAGGTTATATACACTTTTCAGATTGCCACCGTCGTTTGCGAGTTACAAGCAAAAATAAGCGATTTCAGTCAATAGAATCAGCGCCTCGCTTTCTGCAGAACTGCAAAAAATGTGTATTTACATAAGTATGTGGCGTTTTTCAGGGTGCGCTCTTTCAGTGACATCTACGTCTGTTTAAAACAAACCCATCAACAAACAATCACAGACGACCACATCGTGACTTCAAACATAGTGGTCAAAGAGGTCCTGTAAACACGTGAATACTATATAAATACCTTAAACTTGTGTTTCAAAAATAATCTACAATTTAAAGATATCTAGTCTTTACTTCGAGCCTCACCTATCCCCATGACCAATTATACTAAATATAAGGTGTGTACTTTAATTAAGAGGGATTTATGTAGATTAGAGTGGGAATGCTTTGCGCAGGTCAGCTAGTTATTATTATTATTTATTCATAAATTTATTATCAGTAGCTGATATGATATAATAACGAAATCCTATTCATAAAGCCCCTCATGAGATAGGATTATCTTAATTTCGTATTGTTTCCCGATTATAAATATCGATGGTGGAGATCTAATGGGCAATTGTAGGGCAGTGCCTCCTATATTAGCCGGGCCCTGTAAGTTATATTGGCCCTCGCCGGATCCAATCAATGGTGGCTATATTGCCAGCCCTTCTTCTATACATTTATCAAGTCCCTAATTTTATCCCCTATTTAATAAATATATATATTACTGCTTGAGTCTTCTATGTATAAATAAGTGGGTGCACGGTTAGTTTAAAACGATTCAATGACAATGAAAAGTTAAGAATTAAATAGATTGAACTTAACTGGTTTATTTATGAGTAAATTTTGAACACTATGTTACAGAAAAAATCATAAGTATTATTTCGCAAGATCTTTTTTTTTTTTTTTTTTTTGTCGGTACCGTTGACCGGGGCTACTTTGGTCCTTGAGGGGTCACTTTGGGTCCAACAAAAAAAAAAAGTTTTCAATATTTTTACTGTGCAAAAAAAACAGTACTGCACCTACCCCCTATTTTTGGCCTCATCCAATTTCCATCACCGATAATTAGCTTCTACCCTTAGAGCCGAGGACTAAGCTCGATTTTTTTTTTTTTTATTATTAAGATTCAAGTAGTCCTTTTTACTCTTTCGATCTAATTGGCAATTTTTATACTGCCTAACACTCCGCTCTCGTTCAATTTGTATGCTTTCGAGGTATGATAACTCAAGCCATAAATTAGGGTTAAGGGGGTGGGTCAGAGCGGTTACACCGATTTTTAATATTATTCCCGCACCTACCCCCCTATTTTTGGCCTCATCCAATTTCCATCACCGATTGTTAGCTTCTACCCTTGGAGCCGAGGACTACGCTCGATTTTAATTTTTTTTTTTAAATTTTATTAATATTTCGATTTAATTACTCCTTTTTACTATTTCGATTTAATTAGAAATTTTTATACATTATATATAGAAATTTTTATATTATACTTTTTTGGGTTTAAAAAATATTTTATACCCTACTTGAGGGTATTTTAATAGTTTTTAAACCCGAAAATACCTATATGTCTTGTATTGTTTACATAGTACAAATATTGAAAAACTTTTTTTTGGTGTTGGACCAAAGTAACCTCTCAAGGACCAAAGTAGCCCCCCCGGTCGACGGTACGCCATAACTTCCTTAATACTTCATCAAACTTTATGAACGAGGCATCGTTTTAAAGCTTTCCTTAACCCTACACCGGAAAGATATTGAAATCACTCTATTTGCCTTCGATTGGGAGTTATAAGCGTTTTTGCGAGAAAATGGTCGTAGAGGTTTCTAAATGGTGTCAATCTTTTCTGTTTTTGAAGGAGAACCCCTACGTTTGCGAGTTGTAAGCGAAAAATTACAATTCTCAGTGAAGAAAGTTGAAATGATTGCAGGGCTTTTTCGAAGGTGTAATTTTTTTCAGTTTATCGATACGGAAATGTTTGGTTATACATATACACTTTTCGGATTGTCGGCGTCGTTTGCGAGTTACAAGCAAAAGCAAATGCGCACTATACGATACTAAATAAACTGTCTGCAGGTACTTTAATTAAGTAAGATTTAAGTAGGTCAGAGTGCGAATGCTTCGCACGGTTCAGCTAGTATATATTATTTCTTAAGGCCTTTTTTTTGTCGGTACAAGTTCCTTAATAAGTCATGAATGGAGCATCATTTTAAAGCTTTCCTTAACCGCTTCACACCGGAAATATATACAAATCACTCATTTCGCCTTTGATTGCGAGTTACAAAACGCGGTTTTTTGCTTGAAAATCTTTCCAGGTTTTCAAGGAGAACATTATCAGCGAGTTGTAAGTGAAAAACTGCAATTCTTTCCGCAAGGTTCACGGCGCTTTCTCGAAGGTGTCATTTTTTCAGTTTGTTGAGACGAACTTTATACACTTTTCCGTTGTCGTCGTCGTTTGCGAGTTACAAGCAAAACATGCGATTTCAGTCAATAGAATCACCGCACTCGCTTTCGAAATCAATATATGTATTTAGGTGTGTGGCGTTTTCCAGGTTGCGCTCTTTCAGCGACATCTATGTCTGTTTAAAACAAACCAACCTACAAACAATCACAGATGACATATTGTAACCTCAAACATAGTGTTCAAAGAGGTCCTGTAAACATGTAAATACCTTAAACTTATATTTCAAAATATAAATAATCTACAATTTAAACACATCTATTCTTTATTTCAACCCTCACCTATGCCCATGACGTACTATACGATACTAAATATATGGTGTGTACTTTGATTAAGTCGGATTTAAGCAGGTTGGAGTTCGAATAATTCGCACGGGTCAGCTAGTCCTTCTCTATTAATACACATGTTTTAGTTAGGGAAAAACATTAAGTTTAATATTTTCTTACTCCGGTCTTTCCAGTTTATGAATATTTTTCGTAAACTCTTACAGATCTGAAGAAAACATAGCTTATTTACCAAACAGGTGAGAGAATAATTGGAGTAAGCTGTTATGCTACTGCTGCTTATGCTGTAATTAATACAGTTTTAAACAAAATGATATATGAGTAGTATAGTGAAAATCAGTAGTGACAAAATGGCGGTTTTGGGCCAATTTGGAGGCAACCTCCCTGACTCCCTTTCAGGCCTATGTTACTCTTACAAAGCAGTATGTCACAACGAGGTAAGTTTGTTACTCTTTTAAAACAGCTGAACGTCGCATGGCATGACCTTAAGCTTGTAACCGGGCGGGTACCTTGGACCTGACGGGAGGGGTATTTACTTAAAGCGGGAGGGGGTGTCCTTGGGCGGTTCTGGGCCATTTTGGCGGCAACCTCCCTGACTGTTATCCTGTGTGTGTAAGGTTATGATATTCTTTCAAAACAATAGGTTACAACGAGTAAGTTTGTTACTCTTTTAAAACAGCTGGTGTAATGTTATGTTACTCTTTTGAAACAGTAGATCTAATGTTATTTTATTCTTACAAAACAGTATGTTAAAATGAGGCAAGTTTGTTACTGTTTTAGAAAAGCAGGTGTAAGGTTATGTTACTCTTTTAACCCTTAACTACTCTCCTGAATAACTAAGAACAAAAATAATTGATATAAGAAAAATAATAAGAAGAAGAACGCTTGAGAAAATTCTAGATCGCGATTTCAAGGAAAGCAGATGTTCCCTCCAGATGATTTAAAAGAGTAACAAACTTATCTCGTTGTGAAATAATGCTTTGTAAGAGTAACATAACCTTACACATACAGGATAACCTTCAGGGAGGTTGCCTCCAATTTGGCCCAAAACCGCCATTTTGTCACTACTAAAATCGATTGTAATTTATATATATTATCTTACACCTGAATTTAAAAATCAACTTAACTCCATTAAAACTAATTTTAGGATAATTTAGGTATTCGGTTCCGAAATCTGTATGTAAATATGTATATAAAATAATTTGTTCGGACTGTTAGGCCCTTTGAATATACATCGTCATAAAAATATTTGTTTTCCCTAAATTCTTGTAAGATTAAAGCCAAGCTGTCTGCGATGTTGTGATCGATATCAAATTGAATCTTATGTTATGATGTCAGTTCTCTAAGGTCTTTTATTCCAAAAACATTGTTTTTAACCACTTCATTATTCAGAATACATATAATTTGAAAATTTTTAGGATATAATTGTGTTGCACTTTTAGGGTTTTCCAAAAACTACTGATAGGCTTGGTATTTCATAAGCCCATGGCGGGATAAACAAAATAATATATATTTATTTATAATCATTCTTTTCTGGTTTATTTATCGCAAGATTCAAGAAAAAATTTTAACGTCTTTTTCATATTACAGTTCAAATTTTTCCTGTGGGCTGGTTTCAAACAGGATTAATCTACAAAACCAATCCTGACGTTTGAATAATTTTTACTGTGCGTGATTTTCCTTATTGGCTGGTGACAAACGCTTCAGGACCTTAGGATTATTCGATTCGATTAAAAACCTAACAAAATCACCGAACCGAAAATTTTGATATTGAACTTTTCGCAGTATCAATGCCATCAAGTATCTGAATGTATTATTGGAGACAAATGAAAGTTATCTATTGGATGATTAATAAAATTTTCAATTAAACATTTTTTATTTTGAAAAGCCAACGTTTCGATCCCTACATGTGGATATTCATCAGGGATAAAAATAAGACAAATATATCAGTAACATTTAAAGCATCTATGTCAGAAGATGACAATTAAAGGTTTATCATGTAATTATTAAATATAGGTACTGATATCAAGAAGTAAGAAAATAATGGAAAACGAATCCAATTGATGGTATGTTAACATGACATGGGTACCTAACAAATCTGATAAATATATAAAATATGATAAAATCAAATCTGATATTGACCTCGTTGAGCCCTGGGTTCTCAACTACAGAGTTGGACTGAAACAAGGTAAATATAAGATTTTATTTTATCTTTTTTTTTTTTGTAATTATCAGATTTGTTAAGTACCCAAGTCATGTAAACATACCATCTGCTGGATTTTTCCCCCATTATTTTGTTTAACGGAAAATCCTGACTATTAATCATCCTATTAAATAAGAAAAAGCAGTTGATTATTACACACCTCTTAAAGTTATCTAATACGAGAGTTCGCTAATGGGTTTATTAGGTGTTACAATGTTTTACTTTTACTTTCCTATATATGAAATATATAGTAAGGGAAAGTATTGCGATCGTGAAAATTTCGACTTACGTTTTGCAACGGAAATACACGTTTTGTGGGTTTACTGAGTCAAAATAACCAAGTTCTGTCTGTGTGTGTGTAGCTACTAGCTCAAAAACTATAAACCGCACAAACCTGAAATTGGGTATTTGGTATACGAGTATGTATATGCCTGTGATGAGACAGCAAAAATTTCATCAAAATTGGTCAAACGGAAGAGGTACCTTATTTATTAACTTTTTACGTTTTTTTTCGATTGTCTCAAAAACGGCTCTAACGATTTTGATAAAGCTGGGTATTTGATGTATAAATATGCCAGCGATATGACAGAAAAAATTTCATCAAAATTGATTAAACGGAGGGGGCACTTTATTTCATAACTTTTTCCCATTTTTTCTTTTCTGTTCTGAGGGGGCTTAAATGAGGAACGGATCTTTTTTTGTTTTCCAATAAGGTGCCTTTATTTTTGTTTTTATGAAGACATTAACTTGTCTCTCGTCACGCCTACAAATAAGAAATGGCTAAATATGAAATATGAAAAACATTTCGGTCAACTCATAAAACACACATGCGCAGTACGCCTTTAATGAAAGAAGATTGTTTAAAAGTAAAGCCGGTACGTTCATTTTCATTGTTTCAGGGTAGCTAAATGAAGTTTTCTACAACTACATCGAGTATTACGAAATCAGACGACTTAGAGTATTATGGTTGCATTGCGGAATTATCACAAGTAAAATCTTTTATTTAATAATAATAAAAAAAAATAGTGTACTTTAATTAGAATATACAATCAAAAATAAGTAAATGAATGTGGAAAAATGAGTGACTTTGAAGAATGGCATTTAACGAATCACATAAATTTCTAATCAAAGTAAGTTGTTAAATGAAAGTTGTGTGTTGGGCATATCGCACTAGTTTTTTACTTTCACTTACCTATATATGAAATATATAGTAAATGGAAGAATTGCGATCGTGAAAAATTTCGACTTCCGGTTTTCAACGGAAATACACGTTTTTGAGTCAAAATAACCAAGTCCCGCGAAATGGTCTGTGTGTGTGTGTGTGTGTGTGTGTGTGTGTGTGTGTGTGTGTGTGTGTATGTGAACAGACTAGCTCAAAAACTATTAACCGTGCGAACCTGAAATTGGGTATTTAGTGTATGATATGCCCGCGATGTGACAGCAAAAATTTCATCAAAATTGGTCAAAGGGTGGGGGTACTTTATTTAATAACTTTTTAGGTTTTTTTCGATTTTCTCAAAAACGGCTCTAACGATTTTGATTAAACTAAGTATTTGATGTATTAATATGCCCTAGATATGACTGTAAAAATTTCATCAAAATTGATCAACCGGAAGGGGGACTTTACTTAATAAATTTTGTATCATTTTTATGTGTTTTTTTTATTTACTCAAAAACGGCTTTAAAGATTTTGATCAAACTAGGTATTTGACGTATGTATATGCCAAAGATGTGACAGCCAACATTTCATCAAAATTGGTTTAATGGACGGGGCACTTTATTTCTTAACTTTTTTTTCCAATTTTTACCTTTTTTTCGATTATCTCAAAAACGGCTTTAATGATTTTGATCAAATTCGTCATGTTTAATGAAAATTAGGTGTTCAATAATATCAGGTAAGTTTTATCAGTATTAAAGTTTTCTGAGGGGGCTTAAATAGGGAAGGGGCCTTTTTTGTTTTCCTATAAAGTACCTTTGTTTTAGTTTATATTGAGAAATTAACTGTCTCTCATCGCGCCCAAAAATAAGAAATGGCTAAATATGACATATGAAGAATATCAAGTAAACATATACAAGAGAAAAAAAGAAAAAAAATCCGTCAACTCATAAAACACCTTAGGCTGACGCATGCGCCGTACGCTTTTAATGACAAACCAATGCGTTATAATTAAAGATGCTCTGTTCATTTTTTGAAAATTATTTAGTTTCATCGGAACTAAATGAAATATTCAACAAGTACATATAGAATTATAAAATCAGACGACTTGGAGCATTATGCTTGCATTGCCGAATTATCACAAGTAAAAACATTTATTTAATAATAAAAGAAATTAGTTTTTTTTTTTTGAGCAAATGAAAACAAAAATAAAAAATGAATGTGGAAAAATGTGTAACTTTGAGAAGTGGCATTAACACAATTTCTAATCTAAGTAAGTTGGTAAGTGAAAGTTGTGTGTTGCGCGCACGCACCAGATTTTTTTTAGTTTATATAAACACTGCATCTAATATTTTTGATGTGCGCATTAATGCTCCTTATCCTGCACTTGCCGAAAATAGCTAAGGCCACGGCGACCATGGCGGAAGCCTGACGATGACCGGACTATATCGGAAATCGCTTAGCTGGCGGTTATCGAAGCAGCCAATATCCTCCACCCCCTGTCAACATATTACCGCTAAATCTACTTTAGCTAGCCTCTTTTACCGTCCACATTATTGTCTATAATCTATTTCCAAACTCCAACTTATACTAAACTACCCAATATTACCAAAGATAAAGATAATATAAGATGTCTAGATAACAATAGTAATCACAATACTAGGCCCTGCGAGTCCCAAGTTTAGTCCTAACCCAACTCGTCTAACATTTATCTCTACCCTTGGATGTTTAGTCCCTTAAAAAGAATAACTATTATATAAATGGGGAGGTGAGGTGCAAAACTCGTTCCTTCCACATAAACACGTTTTTCAGGAAACTCAAAAAACTAACCATGTCTTGCAGAGTGGCCTGATAAAAAAGTTTTTTGTTTTTTTTGCCTTTAAAAGACACAGCTGCGCTGTAGAAGTGAGCTCGCAATGAAAAATTGACTGATTTAAAAGTAACAAAGTATGCAATGAGAAAGTTTTGCAGCAAAATTTTTAAAGGAAAGACTTTTGCTGTACACCACATTGAAACGAAATGAGTTTTAATTCACACAGCGTAAGTTGATCTTCCAGTAAGGATAATAATACGAGAAAAAGAAAACTATATTTTTTTTTATTAGTAATATTTATTTAGGTTCACAACCATTTCATTAATGAATTCGCTATCATTTTACAAAATAATATCACCCACTGACTTAAAACATTTGACTAAACATTTTTTTTTTGTTGATGAATCTATCTATCCAATCTATCCTATCCATGGTGAGAAGGTCGAGATGTATTTCTTGGGTCCATGAAATAAAAGTGAACCCACTCAGACCGGATTCCAACCGCCACTGTTCGGCACGAGAATGTTCGCGGTTCGCGGTTCGCGCTCCGACACGTTCGGTTATCCCGGTCCAAAACCTTTAGAGCTATACTCGATGGTGAAACTTTCTAACGCATTATTTTTGTACTAAAACCGGTCTTCGTTACAGCGTTTGATATCATTTAGATGTTTAAACTTAGGTTGCCATTTTCGCTGATACACATTAATTTAAATATCACACGCTGTGAACCTTCTTATGATGCATTCTACTATGAAAATTGTTTCAAGAAACAGAATAGGGAAGACAAATAAATAGAAAAATATTGCGGTGGCCGAGCTTTAAAAAATATTTGAATCCATTTTCCAACAGTTATATTTTTGAAGATACACCAATATTCTTCCCAGCGTACGGAATGTTTTTAGTACAAATGATGGAGTTCTGCCACCGCTAGTTTCGAATAATATTTTTTTTATAAACTCAAAAAAACTTAAAATCTTTTAACAAAGATTTAACTATATTTTATGTTTTTCTACACAGTACTTTTACGTCTCAGCAACACTAAAGTTTGATAATCACAATTCTACTTTTGTTAAATCTAATATTTCAAATCATGGGTCATGTTGATTATATTTTTTTTTTTTGTAGTTGCTAATTACCATTCACACAACTATAGGATCCTCAAATCATCCTCCAGTTGCTCAGTTACCGTATACAATTCGTCTGATTCTTCAAATACGAATGTTGACTGAAGGCTCAAAACATACGATGCGATGTTCTGGCCAATCAGTCGAGATCGCAACGATATTGTCTCGGTAGGAGAAGCCTCTATCAAGCCTTGCTGCAAGAGCAGATCATAGCACACCTTGAGTGCATTAGAAAGGTCTTGTCAAATCAAAACTAGGATTTGAGGATGCGGAAGATGTTAGAATAAGTGGATGAAATGACCTCTTAATCAGTTTGAACCTTAAAGGTAGGGGACAGTTTGCCGACTTCATTTCATCCACTTATTCTAACATCTTCCGCATCCTCAAATCCTAGTTTTGATTTCATAGATATCCACAATTATCGATGTACCTCTTGTGTTATTATTATCTTTAGTATTGTATAACTTCCTTCTCTACTTTTTTATGCATTGTTACCTTATATATTATCTCAATTTAGTGTTATTATAGAGCCCAGATATAACAATTTGTATACAATATCATCTATTTTGCTAGTTTTTAATATTTTATTTTCACTCAGTTGTCATGTAGCCTTTCACTTCAAAAGCGTTGGGTTTCCCAGTCATAAACCTTAGAGGTCGGCAAACTATCCCCTACCACTACCTCTTACCTTATTTTACCTCCAGACCTTGACTTAGAAGGTAAATATCAGATTCTATTTTATCTTGCTAACCAGCTACTTATTTAAATATTCATGTATAACGCTTACCATCTTTTATATTATTATATCAGTTCAGTAAAATATTCATTTATTGTTACCCTCTAGCATGGATACTCATATATTTGTTTTCTTTTAGCCCTGATGAAGATCCACAAGTTGGATCGAAACGTTGGCTTTAGAAAAAAAAAAAAAAAATTCTGATCATCATTTAACTTATCGTAAACTCTTTATTCATTGTACCGGGAATAAATTAGTCATCATATCCATCATAAATAAGTATGTCATATGTCTTATAACAACATATACTTGTTTAAATATGTCATATTACTTTTTTTTTTTACAGCATGCCTTATTATAAATACGACAAGGCATCGTTAAACGGAGGAATAAATGCTTTAAATCGATAAAAGGAGTTGGGAAGAACGTGGATAAGAAAAATGAAATTATTAAAAGTTGTTCAACAAGTCCCATTCTCTAAAAGAGATCCGGAGAGAAAAGAAATCGGAAACAGGATCGAATTAAGAGCTAAAGCAGAAAAGTTTTCTCTTTCCTTCTGTCGGGGCGTGGTGCTGCTTGAGACTTCTTCACAATTCCTTGAACTAAGCAGACCTCGTCAGTCTCATCAGGGGTCAAACAGTTTCTTCATCTTATTATATATTACTTAACTTATGTACCAATCCAATTGTATTAGCTATAATTATTATTGTTGATTATATATTATACCTGTCAATAAGGGGGAGGTAGGTAAGTGGGAATACACATTCCAAATAATCATTATTTAATCTATATAAGGGCCATTCCACGTCAAGAAATCCAGAGCCGAAATGCAATATTATATCCCCTCAGATTTTGATAAAAACGTTTACGTATTAAGTACATACTCAATTTAGTAAAAATGGCAATTTACCCAATTCCAACAAGTAGTTTCAGAGTTATAGTCCTTTAAACTTTTGAGATGTTCTAATATCCGTTGACGACTTGAGCTCAAAACTAACCTGTACTGAAGACTTTCCTCTGTACGGTGGGTACAAAATATTATACTACTCTCGATTCAATGTTTAACTGATAGTTAAGCTGAGATTTTATGTGCATACACAAATTAGTAAAAATGCCAATTTTCACACAATTAGAACAAGTAGTTTGACTTGAGCGTGTGAAGACTTCACTCTTTAGAATGGGTATTAATTGAACTGGAGCTTTCAAAATTTATTCATTTATTCTAAATTTCATAGTGAATAAGATATCATTTTTTTTTTTATTTATGTCAATAAATATGAGAGAAAGGATTTTCTTTCGTTGCAAAAAACATTGGGTTAAATGATGGTCTGGATTTTCAGTTTACAATGATTTTATTATGGTAAGCCAACGTTTTGATCCAACTTGTGGATCTTCATCAGGGCTTTAATATTTTTGTTCACTCAGTTGTCATTTGCCTTCACTTCAAAAGCGTTGGACTTCCCCGTCATAAACCTTTGAAGTCGGCAAACTAACCCCCTACCACTACCTCTCACCTTATTTTTACCTTTAGTCTTAGTATCCACCTGGACTCAGTAGGTAAATATCAGATTCTATTTTATCTTGTTAACCAGCCTCTTATTTTAATATTCATGTATCCTCCATCTTTTATATTATTATTAGTTCTGTAATGTATCCATTTATTATCACCCTCTAGCATAGATACTCATATATTTGTTTTCTTTTAGCCCTGATGAAGATCCACAAGCTGGATCGAAACGTTGGCTTACCATAATAAAATCATTGTAAACTGAAAATCCTGACCATCATTTAACCTATCGTATTGAAGAACAGTTGACCATCTCTCATCTCTAATAAAAAAAAAACATGTATTTTTTCAAGTAGTAAAAGCCCGCAAATATTATTATACCATTTCAAAGCTAATTAAATTTTCTTATTTTATTATTAAATTATTATTATTATTAAATTATCGTATTTTAGCTGTATTTATTTTTATGTTCGACTTCAAAATTTAATTTCACTAAAGTGGCTGTAAATCTAAATAAAACTTTCATAACTCAATAACACACCCATATTTTTTCATCATTAGAAAGATAATTCCATCCTCATCCCATTGATATTTGGTTGAACAGGCTAATTGGAGATATATTTTTTCTCAAGGCGTTTTTCGATGACCGCTTTACTTCTAGGAAAAAATATATGTTTAAGAATTTTTCGCCCCATGAAGGAAATTTATCTCTCTAATATTTATAGTATAATCTCATTCTGCATGAAATGCAGAATAAATAAATAAGTTTTGAAAGCACGAAGGGAAAAAGCTCACTACTATCGATGGGAATTGGAAGGACCGAAAATAGTTGCTATTAATACTATTATGACTATATTCTGACATTGTAAGTTTCCCATTCTGATTCCAACAGTATGCATAACTCAAAATTGATATATTTCTTGGAAATTTGGAATCTATATTTAAATCTAATGGGATCTAAATTTAGAATGCAGATTTGGAAGATTATATTGGCTATTTGAAACCGAATTTGAAAAAATCTGGTGCGTGCGCGCAACACACAACTTTCACTTACCAACTTACTTAGATTAGAAATTGACGTGTTTTGCTAAATATCATTTTCCAAAGTCACACATTTTTCAACATTCATATCTTATTTTTGTTAATCGTTAAAGCCGTTTTTGAGCCATTTAAATAAAAAAAAACCGTGAAAATGATACAAAATTTATTAAGTGAAGTCCCCCCTCCCGTAGATCAATTTTGATGAAATTTTTACAGTCATATCTCGGGCATATAAATACATCAAATACCAAGTTTGATCAAAATCGTTAAAACCGTTTTTGAGTAAATAAAAAAACCACGTGAAAATGATACAAAATTTATTAAGTAAAGTCCCCCCTCCGGTTGATCAATTGTGATGAAATGTTGGTTATCACATCTTTGGCATATCAATACATCAAATACCAAGTTTGATCAAAATCGTTCAAACCGTTTTTGAGTAAATAAAAAAAACATGTGAAAATGATACAAAATTTATTAAGTAAAGTCCCCCCTCCGGTTGATCAATTTTGATGAAATTTTTACAGTCATATCTCGGGCATATAAATACATCAAATACCAAGTTTGATCAAAATCGTTAAAACCGTTATTGAGTGAATAAAGAAAACACGTGAAAATGATACAAAATTTATTAAGTGAAGTCCCCCCTCCCGTAGATCAATTTTGATGAAATTTTTACAGTCATATCTCGGGCATATAAATACATCAAATACCAAGTTTGATCAAAATCGTTAAAACCGTTTTTGAGTAAATAAAAAAACCACGTGAAAATGATACAAAATTTATTAAGTAAAGTCCCCCCTCCGGTTGATCAATTGTGATGAAATGTTGGTTATCACATCTTTGGCATATCAATACATCAAATACCAAGTTTGATCAAAATCGTTCAAACCGTTTTTGAGTAAATAAAAAAAACATGTGAAAATGATACAAAATTTATTAAGTAAAGTCCCCCCTCCGGTTGATCAATTTTGATGAAATTTTTACAGTCATATCTCGGGCATATAAATACATCAAATACCAAGTTTGATCAAAATCGTTAAAACCGTTATTGAGTGAATAAAGAAAACACGTGAAAATGATACAAAATTTATTAAGTAAAGTCCCCCCTCCGGTTGATCAATGTTGATGAAATTTTTACAGTCATATCTCGGGCATATCAATAGATTAAATACTCAGTTTAATCAAAATCGTTAGAGCTGTTTTTGAGAAAATCAAAAAAAACTTAAAAAGTTATTAAATAAAGTACCCCCTCCCTTTGAGCAAATTTGATGAAATTTTTGCTGTCACATCGCGGGCTTATACATACTCTAAATACCCAATTTCAGGTTCGCACGGTTTATAGTTTTTGAGCTAGTCTGTTCACACACACACACACACAGACACACAGACACACACACACAGACCATTTCGCGGGACTTGGTTATTTCGACTCAGGGGGTCCCAAAACGTGTATTTCCGTTGCAAACCGGAAGTCGAAATTTTTCACGATCGCAATACTTCCACTTACTATATATTTCATATATAGGTAAGTGAAAGTAAAAAGGAGGAGACTGCTCTTTTTTTTCAAGATATGTACTTTTAGGGAGAGCGGAAAAGTTGATACTCCAGAGTTGAGGGGTCTACAACTGTAGCCGAAGATACTGATTATTTTGTATCATAACTGTTTTGAAAAATTATCAGAGCTATTGTTTAAAGATAAAGGAACAGTACGATAACACTGGTCAACATTATTTTTTTGTTGGTACATATTTTAAATTTTGTTGGCCGATGTTATATGACTAAGGAGGATATTATATTTAAGATCCTCAGGTGCCGAGACAAATATGGGAGGATATACGGAGTCTTTAGCCCTAAGGGGCAGTAGAGATAGGTAGAGAAGAAGGAGTTTGCTCTGGAGGTTTTATGCCGGGCGATGAGAAGGCTGCAATCTGTTTGCCGAGCTGTTAGCGCCCTAATAAGCAACCCTTATAGTAAGTTAACTTGACCCACTTGTGGAGCTTTCAGCCAACAGATTCCTCTTAGTGTCCCTTCAGGACGTCTTTACTTTGAGAATCTCCGAAATTTATAATGGTCGTACGACATGCAATCTGGAAACTGGGCTACAACTTCTTTTCGAAACCAGAAAGTAATCCGAATAAAAACAAACAGTTTGTGTGACAAGACACACGTATTCATATTCCCCAATATTCCCCAATCAACGTTAACTGCTTTTTTAGTTCCTGGGTTTGCCCGTAACCTCCTTTATTTATTTATTGACATCAACAATTTTATAATATTACATTTTACCAATAACCCAAAAAACATCAAATAATCGGCATAGAATGAAAATTCCAATATTTACTGATATTGGATTTAAATAATCCTCAAGGTTATTTATTGCTCCTGAGAAGATTATCCCCATTTCAATATCATAATATATACTTTAAACTGCGCTAAAAAAAATAATATGAATCGAAAATAAATAAAACAGGAAATTTTTTTTTAAATTTCAATGGGTGTGGCAAACATTTCGACACTGAGTGTATGTCTCAATTTTAAGTTACATTCAACTGTTACGTTTCCAGTGATATTTGGTTTCACATTGTTTGGCGTTTTCTGTTTTAATATAATTAATTTAAATCTCATCGAGAATCGTGGTGAATTTTTCCAGGATGTCAGTAACTGCCCGGAGGTTTGGTACAAGGACGGTATGCTTCGGGGAAAGAAATATAGGTCTTCGGGGCCTGCTGACTCTGAGCTACCATAATCTTTGGACCTAGACCAGTTTGTCACTGTCCTTGAACCCGAGAGAGCTGACGCCATCGGTGGGAAGGACACTGCCAAATCGGGATTGGTTGCCCATGGACCTATGGGCAGTCTGCCGCTGTACCGTGGTGACCATGGCTTGCAGCAACGAGAGGTTTGGGGTACCCCTTCCAGGCTGTCTGTGCACCCGCAAGCAACACAAATGTCTGTAAGAAGACCACATTGCGCGGCCAAAGGTCTCATTAGACCTAATGCGCCAAACAAAAAAAAAAAATAAGTTAAACCATGATAACCATGATAAAAAATAAAAAAAAACGCAAAAAAGAAAAGTCTTCTTTTCACGTTACGTATTCGTGGACACCCTCCCGGTAATTCTAATTCTAATCTAACAATAAGGCTTATGAAATGCAAATAGAAGACTTAAAGTGGGATTCATAATTTCTTGATATTTATTGTCAATAAATCATCAATCTCAACAGCTCTATAAGCTATAGAGTTATTAGTATGTTTTTGGCTTACGAAGTCGAAATATAGTTAGTTGAATCTAGCTTGGATCAAGAAGGATAGAGAGTGTTACATATACAAAAGGGGAAGTGACACGAGGGAGGTGACAAAGTAACAGGATTTCCTTGGACAGAGGAGCCACTGATTGGAGGTGTACTCCACACCATTCCTCATCAGCTAGCTCCCTTCATATGGAAATGTCCGCCCGGGCGTCGTATGTCTGCATGTTCATTTCGAGGATGGGAAACACATTCCCGTCCTGTCTGGGTTAGGCTGGAGTATGCTTATGTTGCCTTGAACATGTATACTTTATACACGTATAAGTATATATAATGAATATATAAGCACATAATAAAAATTAAAAAAGAAAACAAAAAATTACCTATTAAGATTCAGTGAATAAATTTTAAGATAAGGAATGGATTTTATATATTTTTTTGAGCTTAGAATTGTCATTAGAAAGCTAAATTTAATTGTTTTATGTCATTTCGAATCTTTTAGAGTTATTTTTATTTCACACATTTTCGCAATAAATATGTATTTTTTCATATTCGATCTATCTTTTATACTTTTATTTCACATAACATTTTTTTTATTGCCTCGTATTTTTTTTTTTTTTTTAATGATAATGCATACCTTCTTAGAATTTTCGTGATCTTGTAAACCTAAAAAAAATTGAGAGTTATGTGTTTGAGTAAGGTTTATTTAGCCACTAAAAGCAACAGGCTTTTCTGATATTATACCGGGCCAGTGGTGGGGCCTCTTCTAAAACTTACAATAATTACTATTATAGTTACTTACTTTCTATTGTAGGTACTTATTATCCAGTCCTCGATCACTCTGTACAATGTGGCAATATTGAAGAGTGATATTGGGGAAAGATCAGAGAAGTTTGATATGGCTGGAGATAGAAGCACTGGTAGCGTAGAGGTTAGCGCACTGTAAAGGAGATGGTAGCGCTCTAAACTGTGTCAGTTGGAGGGAATTTAAACTGGAGGTCCCGAGCCTGTGTTGTGTAAGGTACTCCTTGAAGATCCCTCCAAATAATACTGTAATTGGCAAAATTTAGGACTACCGCTGCACAGCGGTCCAACCAGGTAAAAAAAAACCATAAATGAAAGTGGCCCGAAACTAATTTTTTCTTAGTTTTCGAATACTTAGATACTTTTAGAACAGTGGTAAGAATACATTTTTTTAACAATTTCAAAATTAAAACGTGCGTGTACCAGTAAAATTGAACTTTTTAATTATTGAAGAAAATAGTACTTTTCTACTAAGATAAAGAACTTTTTTTACTCTGTATAAAATTAACAGTAAAATATTCCCCAGCATTTCAGGGGTGTGTCATCTATATGTGCACTGTCATGGCGACTGCCTATCCCCGATGCTGTTCAACCTAGCCTTGGAAAAAGTCATCCGAGACTGTACCAAGGCAAGCGGGGGAGTGCACGTGGGGAAAATGCATAAGTTCCTCGCCTATGCGGATGATGTGACTGTGCTAGGCAGTAAGAAAGAGGACATCCAGTCACTTGCCGGTTCCCTGATCACTTCAGCGAGAGACATCGGCTTACAAGTTAATCAAAATAAGACGAAGTATATGATAGTAAGCCGGAACCTATACGTAGTCGACGATATAAGTGTAGGAAGCTATACCTTCCCTAAAGTAGATAACTTCAAATACCTCGGATCTACAGTAACCTCAATAAACGACCAACTAACAGAGGTCGATCAACGAATAGCCAGTGCCAATCGTGCGTTCGGTTTCTCGAGTCCTCAGATCTAAGAAAATCTGCCGCCCACTGAAAATCAGGGTCTACAACACAATAATCAAACCCGTGCTAATGTATGGGTGTAAAACTTGGACATTGACCAGCACCTTACAAGCAAGAATCGAAAGATTCGAAAGGAAGGTGCTAAGGACAATTGTAGGCCCGAAGTGGGATAACGAGCTGGGACTTTGGAGAAGAAAGACTAAAAAAGAGATTATAGTGGAAACCCAACAATCGATAGCGCACGATATGAAAGCTAAGAGGTTAAAATGGGCGGGACACGTGGCAAGAAGCAACCCATCAGGCTCCCTCAACATGACGATGAATGCAACAGTGGTCGGCAGCCGACCGCGAGGGAGACCCAGAACGAGATGGGCTGACATAATCAAGAAGGAAGCCACTGAACATCGAGTGGTGAACTGGAAAGCCATCGCCCAAGATAGACAGAGGTGGAATAGGCTAGTTAAGGCGGCTAAAGATCTTCAAGGTCTGTGAGCCAACCGAAAAAAAAAAAAAAAAAAAAAAAGTTAAAGAAGAAATTAGTTTTTGAAATCGTTGCCGAAATAAGCATAATTTTTTTTACTTTGTTGGTTTATTAAAAATTTGCGTTACAGTGCGTTATGGTCGCAATGGTTTAATATGTAGAGTAAAATTTTAAAAAAAGCAACCATGGTAAAATTTTTATTGCCAACTTCGGCGAACTTTGGTATTTATAAAGATTTAACCCTTTCGCTACGGTGCGAGTGGCGAGGGCGGATGACGTGACCGCGCGCGTCCCTCCTCAGACCCCGCTCAGTGATGACAAGTCGGAACACTAGCACAAATAAAGTAGAAGTGAAAATATACTCTTTAACGCAGTTCTTTGTATCGGTTCCCTCCCAGAAGAGGCTCAGGAGAGTAGGAACAAAAACTATAAGCACTACAGGCAGCATCATTCCAGGAAGATATATTGAATCGCATCAAATGAAATATCATTTGTACAACCATACCAGTGTGGTTTCAGGAAAGGGAAATCAACTGTTCACCAGATCTTCAGTCTTCGCACCATTTTGGAGTGGGGGCATGAATAAAATACCAAAACCCACCACTTGTTCATTGACTTTAAGGCAGCATACGACAGTATCAATAGAAATGAGCTATACAATGCCTTAGAATGCTTTGGAATACCGGCCAATCTTATAAAGCTCATTAAACTTACAATGAACAATGTGCAATGCGTGGTGCGAATCAACAATGAAATGTCTAAAGAATTCAGCTCATGTAAAGGCATAAGACAAGGAGACGCTTTGGCCTGTCTACTCTTTAATCTGGACTTAGAAAAAGCCATACGAGATGCAGGTCTTCAGACCAGAGGAACAGTTTTCAACCATCTTTACCAGCTTATGGTCTATACTGATGACATAGATATTGTTGGTCGCTCACTAACAGCTGTGGGCGAAGCAATTTTAGCCTTAACCGAACCAGCAAAGCGACTCGGACTTGAAGTGAATAGCTCTAAGATGAAATATTTGGTGTCCGGGTAAGCACCATTAGAAGGCGAAACTATCACAATAGGGTCATTCACTTTTGAGAAAGTAGCGAAATTTAGTTACCTAGGTTCGACTGTTACTAAAGAAGATGCAATCGAACAAGAAATCAAAAATAGAATTGTCTTAGCCAACCGATGCTGCTTTGGACTGCGTACACACTTTGTAAGCAATTACCTCTCCCGGCAAACAAAGATAACTCTCTATAAGACACTTATACGCCCAATACTCCCCTATAGTTCTGAAACATGGACGATCCCGAAAATGAGCGAACAGGATCTCCAAATATTTGAAAGAAAAGTGCTCCGACGGATACCGGGAGGAAAGAGAGTTGGAAACGAATGGAGGAGAAGGAGCAACCAGGAACTGTTAGAAATCTACCGTGAGCCGGATGTCGCACAAATCCTTCGCGATGGTAGACTACGTTGGGCTGGACATGTGGCCCGAATGGGAAGCGATGAGATACCAAGGAAGCTGCTGACAGAGCGGATCTTCGGGAGTAGACGGAGGGGAAGACCGAAGCTACGATGGTCGGATGGTGTGGTGAATGACGCAGGAACTATCAGTGACTAGATGGTGGCTGCATAGACGTTTGGAGGAAGCTGGATGAGGAGGCCAGGACTCATCACTGAGTTGTAGCGCCAAACTAATAATAATCAAATGAAAATTTTTTCCGCTAATTATTTGTTACAGGTGACCCATACATTACAGATTTAAGACCTATATACAAGTACTAGCATTCCCCTTCGCGGCTTTGCCCGCGAGGCTTTAAAATCAATTCTGTGATCATTATCTTGGTATTGATTTAATATAATATGTTATATATTGACAATATATGTTATAAATTAACAGCATAAGAGTTATCGGAGCTTCCGGTAGGTGGAATGTTGGAGGGGGAAGCTGCCGGCTCGGTAGAAGAGAGGGAGACGGGCAATGGAGAGAGTTCACTAAAACCGCCGAAATAAAAAATTGCTTACTCGTCGTGAAAGCTTCATTTTTCGGCTTAAAAACATGGTTTTCGACGCCCCGTAGGGCTTTCGAGATAAACTCGTCTTTAGATCTTGAAAGATCTTTAAAATAAGTCCAAATTAGATATTTTTTCTCGAAGTGCAAAAATGCATTCCCCGAGAAGAGCATTTGCTAGCATTCCCCGTCGCGGCTTTGCCCGCGAGCCTTTAAAATCCATTCTGTGATCATTGTCTTGGTATTGATTTAATATAATATGTTAACAAAATCAATTTAAAATATACTTTTGTTGCCTCATTATATCGGTAAGGAAACAATTCACCATCTGCCGTTATTTCCACAAATCCGGCATGGGTTGAATGCTGAGACATATGAGTGTAATAACTACTGGAATCAGAATAATTGTCACCCTAATCATTTTGAGTAAGCGCAGAAAATTTGTTCCAATTTTTGATGACATGTAATACAACAATTTGCGGAAAATGGAGAAGAGATCGAAATAAACACGCACCATCCCCAATCATGGGAATCACAGCGTGCATAATTTGATTACCACTAATATTGAAATAATCAGTAGCCATATTTTATGTGAATGTCTATTTTAATAATATTGCAACGTTAAATCGATATTCAAATAAAAAACATATGGTTTAAAATCTCAAAAATAGATTTCCGTTAGAGTTAAACGACTATTCCGCCATTTAAGCCCCTTAGGGGTTACATTTTTTAAATTCCTTTCTTAGTGGTTACCTACATCGCTTTTAAAATCTAAATTCAGAACTTCAAGTTTCTATCAATAGTAGTTTTTGCTCTGCGTTGATTCTGTCAGTCAGGACAAAGCCTCTTATATATATAGAGATAAAAAAGAAAAAGAGCTAACCTTGGAAGGATACAATTTACTTAAACAAGATAGTTAACTTAATTATTTCTGATTCAAATAAATAAAAATAATTATATCCTATCTGTATTATTGTACATAAAAAATTTAAAAAAAAGATAATTATTATCTTTACAATTTTTTATTTTCCACTTCAAATTTTAACTTCATCTGAGGCTCTTTCGTTGATACCGATTTCATTACATTCGGCACCTCAAAAACATATAGGACGATACCAAACACAAAATTTTGATATTATTTTACTCTTAGACCTCAAATTTGGACTTGATCTGATGGTCCCATTGCATTGATTTTGATTTCATTAGATTCGGCACCTCGAAAAACCAATACACGTTTGGTTCCAAGCCAAAGTAAATATAATAGATATTAGTTTTTTTTTCGCATTTTCAGCTTTTTTGGCTTTCGTTCGATTAGCCTCAGTGGCATAAAGTGACGTGAAACAAATAAATAACTTTTATGTGATTAAATAATTTCCTAGTTATATTGTTTAATCTAAATAAAAATGTTTTTCGTTTGATACTATATCATAAAGTCGTATGTCAAGTTACAGCTGATTTTCATGAAAATGAAAAAAAAATATTTTTATTTATAATCATTATGTTTATTGAAGAAATATTAAAATAGGCACTATTTTAATTTATAAATTTTTTTTAATAATACAGTTCACATTTTTCCTTTGGACTAGTTTTAAACAGGAACAATTTACATAACCAATTTCTTTTAATAATTTTTACTATGCATGATTTTCCTTATTAGCTGACGACGAACGCTTCAGGACCACATGATTATTCGGTTTGATTAAAAATCCAATAAAATCCCAAATCAAAAATTTGTGAGATAGAACTTTTCGCCGTATCAAATCAAGATATACTACATACATCTGAATATAAAATGGAGAAAAATGGAGGTTATAAAGTAGAATTAACGATGACATATACAGAAACCTTTAGTGAGCTCAACTTATGGAATCAAAAATGTTTTACAGGTAAATATTTTATTATTTTTATAAATTACATAAATAAATATATGACAAGTACAAAAATCAGAAACTAAATATGAAATAATAATCGGTATACTTACTTATTCTTTTAGAAATCCTAATGATTTTATTTATTTATGTTTTCGGGAATATAATTTCGGTAAACAAAAAACTGAAGCCATAAATCATATTGAAAATTGGCATTATTAGAATAGACCAAAAAATAAGGTAAGATGGCTTGATGTTGCTTTGCGAATTTCTTTTATCTTTCACCGAATCTTCATCTTGCTCCTCCTTCTGTTCCCGCTGCCAGAAAAATAATTTCTTTAGATGTTTTTTGTGGCCTTTTTTAAAAAATTCTGTCTTGTTTGGACGATGTACCAGGGTCGCCTTAAAAGAAGAAATAAACATATATTTAAAATAAGGTAATACTCAATTTGTCCAAAATTAGCCACAATATAGTAAATTAACATTTGTGTGTTTAAAATATGTTTGTCAATTTCATCGGTAAAATATCTAAAAAATAAAATGATATTTTATGAGCATGAACTCCAGGTTGTTGCTTTTTTATTCATTGATGTTTAAGGATTTACTTTGTGGGGACTCAAGGTTTGTACTCCAGACATTGGCGGATCCAGGGGGGGGGGGCTGCAGCCCCCTTTGGAAAATGTTTCCATTTAAAGATAGATTTTGACTTTCCTTAAAGTAAGGAAGCAAGTTAAAGAACAAATAATGTGCAGAACAAGTAGAATTTTAGTTGTGGGAAAGGAACATAAAGGTAAAACAGCTGATTGGCAGATCCAAATGAAGAGCTGTGTGCAGCCCCCACTTTAGGACTGCAGCCCCCCTTTACGTTCGGCTGGATCCGCCCGTGACTCCAGATGAATTATTTAGTCTATTAATTGGAGACAATTGGATAGCACTTAGCCGTTATGTGAGAAGAGCTCAATGGATTACCAGGTAGGGGATTATTGGGGCAACTTTTTTATCAACATTCTTTATTAACAAAATCAACATTCTTTATAATTTTATTATTTTTAACCGACTTCGAACGAAAGAGGAGGTTACTCAATTCGATACGTATGTGACTTTTTTTTGTGCCTTTTTTTTCTTTTTTTTTTTTTCTATGTATGTTCACCGATTACTCAGAGATGGGTGGACCAATTGGAACGAAATCTTTTGCATCTTGTAGAGTATTTTCCCAAGGTGGTCCCATTTAAACCTTTTTGGGGTTCCTAATTTATTTTAGAAGTTATCAGAAAAAAACATGAAAATAATTATTTAATTATCGCTCAAATTGTTTACTTATTGGAAAAACATATGGCATATATAACATAAGGTATGCTCCAACAAGCTATTAAAACTAATTGATAACTAACAAATCCAAATATTGTATTACTTCTGGATGAATCAAATGGGAAAACCAACCAATCAAATTCAGAATCAAAAGAGTGGGGGGAGAACATGACCAGTCTGTTAGTTATCGATGTGTTTTACGTGCTTGTTGGAACAAACCTATACATAACCTTAACTAATTAAATTAATTTAACCTTAACCTTAACCTTAACTATTAAATACTATGTTCAATACAACACAATCTTTTCGGAGGCGGCGCAAAATTTAAATTTTTTTACACTAGACATTATGAAAATCTTCTAAATGGATCTTCTCTTCCCAGCTATTGATTTCAATGCCTACTAATGGAATTGTATTAGTAACATGTTATTTCTATTTTGCGCCGCCTCCGAAAAGATTGTGTTGTATTGAACATAGTATTTAATATTTAAATTTAATAATTTTTACTAACAATTAGTGTGTATTTGTACAAATCAAAATAAAATTATTCGTCTTATTGCACTTTTCCACTTTTTATACCATTTTCAATTTTGCAGTGTATTCATAAAAATCAGAAAGTAATTATTTCATACTTTTCAGTGAATTTATTTTTACTGGTTCCTAGGTTTCGAAGTCGGCTTAATATTTTTTTATAAAATGTTTTTTATTTATTGTATTCACTATATTTATTATGGTTATTATTTGGTATTAAATTATTAATTATTTATTATGTTTGTGTAAATCATTGATGTGTACTATAGTATTTATTTTTAACTATAGAATCTGAAACACAGACCTCGACAGACGGAATTTTCCCTTGTCTATGTGTTTTGTTGATTTCTCAATGTAATGAAATGTATCATGGGTTTTAAATAAACACCTTTTCATTCACATAGTACTGAACTCTTACATAGTACACTGATTTCTTTGTTTTTCCCCGCCCACTATTATTTATTAAACCTATTACAATACACACACTTATCCATATATATATATATATATATATATATATATACATATATATCTATATATATATATATATATATATATATATATATATATATATATATATATATACAGTAGCTCACAGTCAAAATGATACACCTTTAGTTTCAAAGAATCTTTTGATAAATAAATTGTTCTACTTGTGTTATACGGAAAACTATGATTTTTGTTATCTATTAGCATCACAGTAAAAATTTCTTTGCGTATAAACAGATAAAAATGAGCCAGGATATAATAACAACAATAAACACGTTTGTATCATATTTACTGATCTTACAGTGAAAATGATACACCTTGATGTTTATCAATATTTGTTTACATTGAACCATTTTCTTTTAGTTAAACTCTTGTGTCGAAAGTGTTTAGTTCTTTTCAAAACTAGTTTAACAATATCAGTCGTATATTTTAACTTTTTAAAATAATGGGATTGCATACAAATTTTAAAGAATGTGAGTTGGTCATTCAACATTTTAATGATGGGAAATCTCTAAATCAAATAGCTGAAATCAATAAATAAAGCCGTTCAACTGTCCAGCATACTGTGGAGAGATACGAAAAGGAAAATCGCATTGCCAGAAAAAAAGGTAAAGTGCAAGAAAAATGTTAATTCACAGGGATGAGACTTGGATCGTCAGAGAAATAAAACAAAATCCACGCTTGAGCGCACCCAAAATACCCGTGGAACTGTCCAAACGCTCAGGTATCATGGACGAATAGCGCGTAAGAAACCTTTTATCAGCAAAAAAATCAAAAAGTTAGGATGCAATTTGCAAATGAATATTTGTTGAAGGACCCTGACTTTTGGACTACGGTGATATTTGCTGATGAAAGTAAATTTAATATTTTTGGATCCGATGGGCGTTCCTATGTGTGGAGAAAACCAGGAGAAGAGCTTGCAAAAAAAAAATTACGCCCAACTATGGAACATGGTGGTGGCAGTGTTATGGTGTGGGGATGTAAGGCGGCCTCTTGTGTGGGAAATCTTCACTTTATAGATGGAATTGTTAACAAGCATGTTTACATAGACATTTAAAAAAATTTTTTTAAAGAAAGTGCGGAAAAACTGGGGCTCAAAGACATGTTTTGTTTTTATCATGTCAATGACCCCAAACATTCTTCCATTTTAGTTAAGGAATGGATCCTTTATAACTGCCTAAAAATTATAACACCACAATCACCTGATCTTAATGTAATAGAACACCTGTAGGCGAAATTGAACGTAGAAATTAGAACACATGTGATATCAAGCAAAGAAGACTTAAAAAAATATCTTCTCGAAGAATGGAACAAGCTGAGCTAGGAATTCACAAAAAAATTGGTTGAATCAGTTCCAAACATACTTAAAAAAGTGGTAGAAAATAAATGCTTGCCTACTAGGCATTGGTCTAAATAAATAACATATAAATGTTAATCTGAAGTGAGGTGTATCATTTTGAGTGTGAGGTGAAATTATTGATTTATTTTGTTCTGATTATTTTTTATAAATAATAAAGTTGGATATTTTATTTTTTTGATTTAAGACATATTTCAATTGAGATTATAAATAAATGTGTTGGAAATTTAATGTTTTTTTTTGTTTACTGTAACCATTTAAGTATTTTACTTTCACTTACCTATAGATGAAATATAGGTATTACATTATATACAATATAATAGCATTGCGATCGTGAAAAATTTCGACTTCCGGTTTTCAACGGAAATGCACGGTTTGGGGTCTCCTGAGTCCAATTAACCAAGTCCCGCGAAATGGTCTGTAACGTTAGGTCGCGAACCTAAAATTGGGTATTTAGTGTATGTATATGCCCGCGATGTGACAGCAAAAATTTCATCAAAACTGCTCAAAGGGAGGGGGTACTTTATTTAATAACTTTTTAAGTTTTTTTCGATTTTCTCAAAAACGGCTCTAACGATTTTTATTAAACTAAGTATTTGATCTATTTAAATTCCCGAGATATGACTGTAAAAATTTCATCAAAATTGGTCAACCGGAGGGGGGACTTTACTTAATAAATTTTGTATCATTTTCACGTGTTTTTTTTTTATTTACTCAAAAACGGTTTTAACGATTTTGATCAAACTGGGTATTTGATGTATGTATATGCCAAAAATGCGATAGCCAACATTGCATCAAAATTGATCAACCGGAGGGGTGACTTTACTTAATAAATTTTGTACTATTTTCATGTGTTTTTTTTATTTACTCAAAAAAGGCTTTAACGATTTTGTTCAAACTGGGTATTTGATGGATGTAAATTCCAAAGATGTGATAGCCAATATTTCATCAAAATTGGTCAAACGGAGCGGGCACTTTATTTCATTTTTTTTTCCAATTTTTACATTTCTTTCGATCTCAAAGACGGCTTTAACGATTTCTTTCAAATTCGTCATGTTTAATGAAAATTAGGTGTTCTTTAATATCAATAATGACAAACCATTGTTCATAATTTCATTCATTCATTCATTCATAAATTCATTCATAATTAAAGCCGTTCTGTTCATTTGAGAAATGACAATTAACAAAACGCATTAATTTCTAATCTAAGTAAGTTGGTAAGTGAAAGTTGTGTTTTGCGCGCACGCACCAGATTTTTTTTCTGTTCCTACGGGGTGAATCAATTTGACTGTGAGCCACAGTACGTATAAATACGAACTAAATTCACAGAGATCTACCTCATTGACGCGATCCATGACCCTCTCCATGGGGTCGCAGGACCCGTTCTCGTGGTTCCAGTAGTAGCCGAAGGCGCAGGAGCAGCGGTAGAACCCTTTCAAGTTGAGGCAGGTCTCGGAGCCGCGGGAGCAGTTGTGGAGTCCCTCCTCGCACTCGTTGATGTCCACGCAGAGCCCGAACCTGCAAAGTCCGATCCAATCCAATCAGTGCCTTGGCTCCCGGGCCAACCCATCTCACATTGTTCTCCCTCTTATTAGACCCCCCCCCTAAAACTTCCTCCCCCCCTCAAAACTCCCGACCATAACCCTCCTCACACCGTCCCCTCCCTAACCCCCTCCATAACCTCCCTTCCTTCCAAGGGGCTGAATAAACTGCTTTTTATACAAAGTGGGTTGGTACTCTACCAACTTCCCCTCCACCACGATGGCAAATATTATTTCGTTTGAGTTTCCCCCATTTACCTCAGTATCTCGGGCAAACATCATCTCGTTTTCTGACTGTTTGAGCTCCCCTGGTTTATGTTTACACACGGACCGTTTGTAGCTTCGTAATATAGTCTTTTTTTAAATATATAATATTATTACAAGATTTAATTTTATACACCACACAATTCATTAAATAATATTGTACGATAATTTTATTGAAAATAAAAAAAAAATTAAAAAATACAATTAATCTGATTAATATCACCAAAAACGGGATAAAAAAATTATTTCCCTCTGGTGAGCTCGGAAAAGCATTTAAAACAATTAAATGAACTGTAAAATAAAAAAAATGAAATAAGTCATTAATGCAACTTACCAAGCTTACGCTGTACGCTGTATGTACGCTGATTTGGAATTTCGGACAAGGGTGAAATGAGGATAAGAGTGAGAGAAACACTTTATTCATTATAAAAGTGATGCTGCCCAACTACATTGGGTTGCTAATACACAGCATACTATATACATCCTATTTTAGACTATTTTTAACACATTATTTAATAATATATAATAATAATATCATCCATGCTTATATACATATTTATACCTATATGGTTATATTTTTTTTATATATATATATATTTTTTATTTTTATTTTATTTATTATTTATATTTATTTATATTTATTTTATTTATTATTTATTTATATATCTATCTTTAACTCAAACCCCCGCGTGCTCTCTTGAATTCGAAAAATTACATATAACAATTAGAAACTTGAAATAAAATATATATATCATGCAACAACAAAAATAAGAATAAAATCAAAATAAACACACTATCAGGCATATAAATCGGCAATAAAAAATATAATAAAATTTAACAAATCATTACATAACTAATTATAATAAACTAAATAAATAAATACATAAATAAATAACTTACATACATACATGTCCCCTCACCAGTCTTAAATTCAGCCACCACCATATATGTGGTGATGTATTATACCCAGGGAGTCCAGCACTATACTCCCCGCTAGCTTGCTACGTCCTTTATCTCCACACCAAGATCCTCCATGATGCTACTGGTTAACCTAGGTATGGTTCCGCGGGCTCCGAACCAAAGGCCTCTCAAAGGTAAAAAATATTGAAGGAATGTTTTAGGATGAAGGAAATTTTCACCTGTTGCTCGTCCTTCTTGAGTTTTGCGGCCAGCGGCGAACAACTTCAAAATAATCATAAATTTCATACCCAAGAGGTAGAAAATTGTAAGAATTTGATACCCAAGAGGTACAAACCAAACCATCGGCGGACTCTAACTGGAGATCACAAATACGATGATGCTTACTGTTCAACATCAAGAAAGCAAGTGCGCAAAAAAAAAGCTGACCCCGGAATTCTAAACCCTTCCAAATGCCATCTTGATGCCACTGATAACCGAATTATTGGCCCAGCGATTGCTATCTCCGGTGACAGTTAAGGTAGAAAATTCAAATTGAAATATAAATTTAAAAACCAAAAATAAAAAAAGGAATTATCAGTGATTGGAATAAAATAAAATCAAAATGTAGCGTGAAAAAAAAAAACACCAAACACATATGGTTTAGAATAGTTCTAGACGTGTTGGAACGAACAGTTGGAATAAACTGTTTTAGTACATGTTTGTGACTACGATGTTCGAGTGCCATCTACGCTTGCCCAGAAGGTTCAAAACATATGGTTTAGAACAGTTCTAGACTTGTTGTTCGTGTATTGAGAGGGGTTTTGCCCAATTACTTTGAATAAAACTTTCCGTTTCCTTTCTTAAGAGTTTCCCGGCTTGGGAGGTGGAGTCTTTCGCTGAAAAAAAAACAGGACTTATGACATTTTCCGCTTAACCGAATTTTCCGTTGTAAGAGGTTATACTGTGTATATCTAGTTGGAACAAACTATCATAGTACATGTTCGTGACTATGAAGCTATCGTAGAATCTTCGAGGCCGTCCCCCTTACGACTAAATATAAGGAGCGATGGACTGGAGAGTTAGTCTCGTTCTGAAGCTCAAGTCGTATGGTTATTTATGTGTTGCAAAGTGATAATTTTTGTAACCTGTTTAAATATTTTGTTTCCATGATTTGCGAGGCTTTAAAAATTGTCATTTTTGTTCAATAAAAATTGTTTAACCCACGTAAGTGTTACAATATTTTTTTCATATTCATTGTATCTATTTTTTTTAATTATGTTAGAATACTATGTATTGTATGCACGCATTCCTTCAAAATAAATAGCTCTGACCCATGTTTATTTTTTCTCGGTTATTTCCATGTTATTTTTCTTGTAATAAACCTCTGTTTAACGGAAACCTCTGTTCAAGTGAAATGGCCAAGTCCCCAACCGTCCCCTTTAATGGTGGCTATACTGTATATTTTATTGTAAACATGAGCGAAATAGAACATCAACTTTCCATAATAATGAAGCTTATGCAAGCGAAGTTTGGTAATAAATTCAGTAAAACAAAAGTTTATATTTACCATTAACGGGAACCTATGAATAAATTAAATGATTTCTAGGAATCTAACAACCACGTTTAATTAAAAGTAAAATGTTAAGTTTACCTTTCTCTGAAAAGGGGTGGGAGTAAAAACATTCGACCTAAGTTCTAATACAAAAATGGATAGTCATTGAAAAAAAAATAAGCATTTAAAATACGGTTAATACAATAAGCAAATCACAATTTGTTGAATACATTTTGTCTCATTTTTACGTTTTTTTCGATTTTCTCAAAAATGGCTCAAACGATTTTGATCAAACTCGTCATGTTTAATGAGAATCAAGTATTCATAAATATCAGGTAAGCTTTATTATCATTCAAATGTCTGTGGGGGCTTAAGTGGAGAAGCAAAACTTGTATTTTTTTTGAAAATTTTATTCCAATAAAGTACCTTTGATTTTGTTGATATGGAGAAATAAACTGCCTCTCATTATGCCTTATAATAAGAAATGGCTAATTATGAACTATGAAAAAAATATCGAGTAAATATATACAGGAAAAAAAAATATGTATTCCGACATACTCATAAAACACATTGTTTTTGAGTAAAGGCGTTGTTTGTTTAACGTCAGTTTATGCCACTAAGGCTAATCGGACGATGCTACAGTGGGAGTCCTAAATTTTTCCTATCCAGGTATAATTAGGATAGGGATCTTTAACGAGTACCTGGCATCGTACAACTCGGGACTTCCATTTTAGGTCCTATCCGAGGGACGGCATGGCTAAGGATTTTTTACTCCCATTAAAAAATCCTAGGGCGCGAACCTGCAACATTTAGTATTGTATGTTGCCATGCTAACCACAATACCACAGGTGACCCCCTAAATATTTGTGTTTTCATATTTGTTGGGCATTGAAAATCGTTATTTTTTTTAATGAAAATTGTTTAACCCACATAAGTGTTACAATAATATATAATATTCAAGTGGCCAAGATTCAAATTTATGATCCTTAATTCAAATCTTCTGTAGGTTCTTTGACAGAGCAAGGAAAATTTTGAACCAAAACATACTGCTTTGGTAACAGGAAGCAAATTTTCTATGTCCTGGATTTATCGAGTTTCTCCAGACATTATTTGAACAGTCTATAAAGACCCATAGAGAAGCTGGGCTTATCGGGTATATCTTGAATTTGATGTCTTGGCATGCAAGGATTCAAAAATAAAATAAAACGAAAATGATTTTTTGGAAATGGGTTTCTCAAACAACTGATTCAGATACAGTTCAAGAACAATTCAGTATAAGAAGAAAATTGCATCTAAAATGAATTAAAGCATATCGTTTCTAAAAACTAAGGGCAAAGTTTATGGGAACTAGACAGACAGACAGACAGACAGACAAATGTGTTTATTTATATACAGAAACAGAAAAAAAATTAAAATACAATGAAAATCTCACCACCAAAACACCACTGCAGTGGGAAACACCCGTTCGCAGGAGTTCTGATTTAATAGTAACTTAAAGTAAAATATTAATACTCGCCTCTTAATAAAAACAAATAAAATAAGTAAATAAATATAATTGTGGTACAGAAAAAAAAAAAATAAAAATAATAATAATAGCCTCCAATTGCCATAAATAACAAAATAACTAGCAATTTCAGAAAGAACTTAATTGTTCAAGACTGCAAATAATAGATACACAATAAACTATATTTCCTACAGAACATATTTGATTATCTTCATTGCTAACTTTAGTGTATGGAGAACGTATGGTTGTTACTGAAAGGGATAATAAAGGTAAAAAGTGGAATATTATTATTATAGATTGTCGTGGTATGAGGATTCGGTATATAATATTTAATATATTATGTGGGATTTTAGTTAATAATTTACGAAAATCGTTTGCGGTATCTTATGGGAAGTTGAACTGCTCTGTTAAAAAAAGCCGATAGTAAAGTGTACGGGAACTATCTATCATAAATAGTTCTTGAGATTTTTCACTTTTAAAATGTGTTTCTCAAAACCCAAAGAAATCTAACATGTGGTACATTTCTTTACATTGATGCATGCAACAAATAACCCCAAAATTAAGAGTTACAGTTTCAGACCCCTCGTTGATATGGAATTACCTCCTAACGAATATATGTTGTTAATTATTGTCAATTACATATTATAAATGATTAATTATTATCCCGATAGAGGTCATTAATTAATATTAAAGACGATATCTTGGAGGATATCTGATGGAGGAGCCCTCAGGACTAAATGATGGATCCCTTTCGGCTAATAGCAATCCATCCCAAGCTCAACCATTTCGCAAGCTATTACCATCATTATTATCAATTACCATGATTAACTGCCTATATCCTCATAACCTGGCTCATCGGGGAGTATTTCATAAGGACATTACCACTTTAAACCTTCTTAGGAATGTATAGATTATTGACCGAGAAAATGATGCCCAGCTTTTCGCATAATAAATAAATATTTATCTTTCAAAAAGTATACCTAAGTAGTATGCAGTTGAGGAAAGTGCCCTATTATGGGATGGTTGCCTAATATGGGATATGTGGTTTCTGGATATAGTTTGTACAGCAACCCCGCTTTTATTCTATAAAATTGAAGATTAATGTCGCATTGGCACATAACCTTGTCACATTGTTATATATTCTCATCCTGTTGGATTATTTTCAGTGAATTGTTGTTTTAGGGTTCAAAAACTTTTTTCGTGATTATTTCGACCTGATATTTCAGGCTCCCAGGTAAGTCGAATTATCTTAATCATTGTTTTATCTTAAATGTTGAACAATTCATTACAATATTTGCTAACTGCTTTCTTTTTTACATACTGAAGTAGACCTTTAAAAATAAAAAAAAGGACATACATCCCCTAATACACCCATTACTTCATATTATGGGATATCCCATAATTGAATATTCAGTATATTTATCACTGAAAATAAAAATAGTTATAAATACTTTAAAATGACAGTAATGAAATATTACTTTAAACACTGAGTTTATAGAAACTTAATTTTTTTGTGATAAAAATTTAGAAGATGAAGAAACTACAGTTCAATGTTCCTACTGTAGTGTGTAGCTAGCCATGAGAGCTATGTTAAAAATTTCCTCATCAACCACAAATTTGCTTTTTAATTTGTGCAAAAATCAATCAAATAAAGGTCTTATCAAATTTTGATTATTTGAATATTATTTGAAAACGATCAAAAAAAATTTTTTTGTAATAAATACATGTATTTATTTACAATATTTATTTTTGTGAATATCTTCTGTGTAATAAACAAATTTTCCTATATATATTTCACTTTATATCATAGTATGTACTCCATATTAGGACACCCCCCTATCACATATTAAGAGCCTAATTTCAAAAGGTACGAATTTTATTTATCTCACATTAACCATGATTGCAAATTTCAAAAAGGAGACGGGATGTTTTTCATTTTTGATGTCGTCTACTACTATTTCTTATTGCAGAACAACATTTGTTGAATCGTTTAACCAATTTAGAGCCAACCAATTATATTATAAATATTAAAATAAAAGTATCCCATAACAGGGCACTTTCCCCTATTGTCAAAATTCATGGATTCAACATACCTTTCCATCAAATAAAAAATTTACTTTTTATATCAACATTTTGATGCAATTCGATCCATTTTCAGTCAATATAGAAATAGAAAAATTTATAAGCAACAAATAAACTTATAATATTAAAATACTTTGCACTAAGCATATCTTGAGGGCTTATTCGATTTCGTTCGTACAGGAGTACAATTGGCGAACTTAGCATCTTAAGGTCCCCTTACACGTTCGGTTTTTTTACCGTTCCGAGCCCTACTTTTGCACGTGGGAAAATGGTGGGGGAAAAACCTTCGGTTTGGAACGGAGGCAGATACGTCCTTACACGTTCGTTCCATTCCGTCCGTCCAACCCTTGATTCTAATATTAAAAAATATTTTAATTCAAATAAATTTTCCAATTATGATTCATTTGTGGTTTTTAAATGCGTAAATTTCCTAATTTTTTTCTAATAAAAAAACAAAACAAAAAAAAACATTTTATGAAACCATTTCACCAACCGGCGAAAAAACCGAACGTGTAAGGGCATCTTCAGAGTCTCTTGGCCATCAGTTAAAAAATTGACCAAGGTGAAATTGGAGATGAATCAAACATAGATTGAAACTATTCAGAAGAAATGTATTAATATCATAATTGGACATGTCCCTAATATTTTTTCTTATTTTTAGAACCAAATTTGAGCTCAGATACTAGTTGTTTTTTTTTCAAAATGAATGTGCCAAATTATTGATAATAAATTAAAATGAAGAATTTGGCACATTGGTGTGACATCTATATGAAATAAATTCTATATTTTTTTTTAATTTCTGCATTTGAATATCCTCAATACTACAGAAATGCAATTGGACTTTTCTTTATGTTATAAATACTGAAATACTATTGTTTAAAAAAATTATCCTCTTCTATTAATGTCATGTTCTAAAAACTATTTATTTATTCATTATATATAAAACGCAGCCAAGGTGAAACCATAGTGTTTAAATTTGAGAACGTTTTGAAGTAGGGCACAATTAAGGGATGTATATGAACTGTTATTAAAATTTCCATCTCAAAGCGCTTTGACCCTCCCCTCATGTTCATAATAATTGTCTGCTAGTCATTATATTTTCATGAATTTTCACGACCAAACTCTTTTTTTTTTTTTTTTTTTTTTTTTTTGGCTCATCTAAATTTCTGCACCCTCCGCTTTGATTTATTTGAATAAGTAGGCACGTTGAAAAGTGACATTGCGTATTAAAATATGTAAATGGGTGATTCTAAAATTATGGTGGTATTTGCCTCTTAATATTTTAGGATTTTCAAAGTCATGTTTTCTTATGTTTCTGGTTCTTGATGGCTTGGTCAAATGCTCCTTAGCTATGATGTTAAGTGTGCACACACTAATATTAATAGTTATAGAGATAATGATTTTCAAAGAAATTAATGTTCTTGGGAGTCTACAAAATGTAACTATGACATCATTATATTAATTCATGACCCCTGTCACCATAGTAACCAGCTAATTGCATTATTTGCTTAAAAATATAAAAAAAATTTAAAAACCAAAATATTTGGGAGGCGGGTCATGACCCATGCCATCCCCCCCCCCCCCCTGGATCCGCCCTTGATACTTAATCGAAACCTAACTTTCTGAACTGACACTGATTAGTAATGAACATAACCAAGTTACTAATTTCATCAAATGTCTCTCCCTAGCTAGAAACGAAATCAGTATTAGGCTAGGGAGAGACAGGCTAGGGAGGGACAAATCGGCTAATTATCATTAATTTTGGCAAATCTCTGACAAATACTTCTTAAAGGAGGTTATGGCTGTATAGAGATTCGATAAAACTATGAAAAAAAATATACATATATTGTTTACCATCATCATATTAATAACGTATAAGGAGGGACTCACCATAAAAATATTGTTTAGTTTTACACCTTCCTCCACGTCCTGAAAGCAACTGAGGGAACTTAGGGAAAAATGATATGAATCGACGTATAGTCAGGTTTATAACAAGGGTACCCCGTACGTTCTCAACTCGAAATTTCCTTTTCTGAAGGGATTGGTGGGTGTATGAAAACTAGCTAGGGAGTGACTCACAACTGTGTGACAAAGGGAAAAACTGTTGTGGTACTTAGCCTGTACCCTTTGGAACCTGGCTCAATTTTATTTTGCATCCTGAAAGTATGCTGATAAGATTAGTGCCTGATTTTTTAGAATTATTGCGATGGAAAAGTGTTTAATTATTTTTCAAAGTACATGACCTATACTTTGTGACAGGCTAGGGAGAGACAAAAAGGGCATTGTAATTGATTTTATGGAATGTTATCCTGTATTTAGGCACTTAAAAATGAGATAGCTGTATTCATAACCAATGAGGTAATAATTAGGAAAAAAAAAATTAAAAAATCCTTCAGGCGGTTCTGGATATATCACGTTGTGGCACAAATACCACCATAATTTTAGAATCACCCAAATATATTTTTAAAATAAGTTTAAAATTAAAGATTTAATTTAATTTAAGACTACATACTCTTGGTCATTGACCATCAGAGATTGAGACAGTGACTAATTTATTTTGTTTAATATTCATTGAAAATAATTTGTAACCCTGAAATTTAATTATACATAAACAAAATTTGGTTTGTAAGCATAAATTATACAGACAATCATATATTTTGATTGATATATGATAAACAACAACAACAATACCTGCAATATCCCCTCGGTACTATGTCCTTTACGCACAATAAGAATATAGATAATTAGGCAAATACCCACTAAATGAACATATCCTTATATATATATATATATATATATATATATATATATATATATATATAAAAATCTCGTGTCCCGATGTTTGTCGGAGGTAAACTCAGAAACTACTCAACCGATTTGTATGGAATTTGGCTCAATGTGTATAGTTTTGTCCAACTTAAAAGATAGGATGGTTTTTATCTCGATGACTGGCCTGTAATAGATTGGTAGTTTTGAACGTTTGTCAAGTAAGTGTTGAAGTAGTCGGAAGCGACGATCTGTTTCTTGTCGTTTCAGTCTTGTGTGGGGATTCCAAGTAAGGCGTTTGTCCTGGTCAAAACATGAATAATCTCTCTTTTCCACGCCATTTTAGATATACGGATTCAATATATTGCTCAAAATATGTGAAGTATGGTGGATGTTGTCAAGGTAGGGCGAATAAATAGTAAATATAATTTAAAATTGTATTTTGTAAAGTACTGGATAAGCCCAATAAGAATTTTGTATTTTCTTTTTACTTTCGTTATCTAGTTTTTTTTATATTGTACTGTACGTTTTCTACTTTTTTATATTATCTACCATTAAATTATATTGTTCAAATTAAAAATTTTATTCAAAAAGGTGTTTCTTTGTTTTCATAGCATGAATAACATACGAAAGTGCAAAAAACAGCTTGAAAATAATGAAAAACAGCGGGCGGTCAACTGACCCGATGGTTTTTAGATTGGCTGAAACGTTTTTATCTTTATCAATGAATTTTGATTTGACTGCATTAAAAAGAATAGGATATAATTGATTCAACGCATTATAACTACTAAGCCACAGCATCGCGTGGCCGAGACTGCTCGTAAATAATAAAAACTAAGAGGTTCCTTTATTTTTAAGAGCGTTATAAAAATATTATAATGAGGAAGCGTTTGTTCCGGGTGTGGCGTGTTATTATTGAGCCAAAGAATAGACAGACGATCGCTCCCCGAAGACAGCCGCTCAAAGGCAGTTAGCTCAGATCTTTGTCTTTCATCTCCTCGCTGTTTTCCCAAACGAATACTATTTCCGCCCTCATCAAATTCACCTCTCTTACTTCCTTCCTTTATTTATTTATTTCTTCGCCCCTTTATTTTTTTCTTCTTCTTATTTTTTTTTTTTTTTTGTCACAGAGGCTGTTCTAGCGAAGTATAATACGTTGCAAATGGGAAGGGGAACGTTAAGTAAGATATTCGGGACGTAATGAAAATTTTTTGTTTTGTTTTATTGAAGGAAATACAAATCAAAGAAGCAGTTTTTCAAGTCACCACAGATTTGAAAAAGTAACAGTACGGGCTCAGAACTGGACCCAAAAATAAATAAAAATATTCAAATAACAAATCCTTTCTTTCTCGAATGCTTGACAATAACCGATTTTCGATAGTCAGTTACTATCTATATAAATGTTAGCTAGGTGTTTACAGGACATCTTTGAACACTATGTTTAAAGTTACGATATAATCATCTGTAATTGTTTGTTGGTGGGTTTGTCTTATACACAGATATCACTGATTCTATTGACTGAAATCGCATGATTTTGCTTGTAACTCGCAAATGACGGCGACAATCGGAAAAGTGTATATAACCAAAAAAGTACATCTCGAAAAACTGTAAAATAATGACCTTCGAAAAAGCTCTGCGACCATTTTCGATGAGAATTGCAGTTTTTCGCTTACAACTCGCAAACGAAGGGATTAATAGAAAAAATGTATATGACTGAAAATGTTTTTCTTGAAAATCTGAAAAGATTTAGACAAATTAGAAACCTCTACGACCATTTTGATTATCTCGAAAAGACCGCGGTTGCTTGTAACTCGCAATCGAAGGTGAAATGAGTGATTTGTATATTTTTCCAGTGTAGTGGTTAAGGAAAGCTTTAAAATGATGAGATTAAAGTGAAGGAAAGCCTTATTCATGAAATTCGATGAAGTATTAAGGAAGATATGGCGTTCCGACAAAAAAAAAAAGAAGCCTTGAGAAATAATATATGTGATGATAGTTCCAGCATTATGGAGATGGGATTCACAGATAATAGTAGACGGGTACACGAGAGAGAGAGAGAGAGAGAGAGAGAGAGAGAGAGAGTGAGAGAGAGCAGCAGAGAAAGAACTATAGATGTACAAGGGAGTGCCAAAGCGGCCCACACCTGAGCCGACTATCTGCTCCGAGCTGGAGCCGAGCCAAGGAGCCCTGCCTGGATAAGGAGACATTTTAGGGAGACCGCTCCCATCTGTCTAAATTATACCGCCCCTTTTACATCCAATCTTATCCCCTCCCGATGGATCCCTTCCATCCTGGAATAAATGGTTATTGCTCCTCCAATTCTCCTTTCATTTTGAAAAGAATACCATTCCGGGATATTTTTATTTTCCGATATTTAAGTAAACAGCGGCCTGAAAGATTTAAATGATTTCCTGTCTCCTTACAAGAATTAGATAACACGGATTAATTGGGTTTTATGGGGGGGGGGGCGGGATGGCCGAGTGGACAAAGGCTCTTGCAATAGGTAATCAAAGTTAAGCAACGTCGAGCGTGGTTAATACTTGGAAGGGTGACCGCTCCATTCGGGTGACCACCAGACCCGCCAGTGAATACCACGCAGTCCAAGCCTACCCCCACCCCCGGGTATGTGAGACCCGTCTCAGGCGAGGCGACTCACACCGACCGGGCGTAGGAATAATGTATCTTCCCGGGGTATCCCATCGAGAATCGTGGTGTGGTTTTTCCAGGATATCAGTACCCGCCCGGAGGTTTTCCAAGCCGGAAAAAATATATTTGGCTACTGGATGCTAAATATCGAAAGAAATTGAAGTGTTGTGTCAATAAGTCAACTTACACCGCCATCTGTTGAAAATTTATAGAACTTACAAATAATCACACTCAATTTTAGTACAATAAGCATTAAATTTGCAATAAAAGAAATATTGAGGCCAATGATTGAGATAAAAACTATCCCATCTTTTGAGTCGGGTTAAACTACACTCTGAAGTTAAACTACAAACAATGAGCCAAATTTCATCAAAATCAGTTAAGTAGTTTCTGATTTTACCTCCGACAAACCCCGATGTTTGAGATTTTTATATATATAAAAATTATATATAAAGGTATATTGAATAGGTATCAGTTAGTATTGCATTCTTTTCCAGAGTGCCAAAGTCCTTAAGTTCCCAAAGTGCAGTGATTCTTAAGTTTTTTTCTTCTTATTTTTCTCCATGATCCAGAAGGTGTTCCAATAGAATCGAGCAATGGCGTTATCTTATAAGAGAAATTAATAAAACTATACAATTCCTAATAAAACTAAACAATTCCCCTTCCATGGTCTTCTCCCTTAAACTTCTCGCGTTCTTCAGCGGTACCTTTGGCCCGGGTTTATGGCCCCAAATTTATCCAAAGCATTATCAGTCTCCATCTTTACTTATTTTGATTTCTAAAATTCATATATGGCCCTCATAACATCCAAGGCGGTATTCCCAGAACCATTCAGCATTTCAAGGTAAGACTGGCCACCGGGTTTGGGCTTATCCAGTACTTTACAAAATACAATTTTAAATCCTATTTACAATTTATTCGCCCTACCATGATAACATCCACCTTACTTGACATATTTTGAGCAATATCTTGAATCCGTATATCTTAAATGGCGTGGAAAAGAGAGATTATTTGTGTTTTGAGCACACAACACGATATTCGGGTCATGCCAAGTGAATTCAACGCAGGCTTGAGCCTCACCAACTCAGATATTTTTTTAATTTGGTAAATGTGTACTACTTAGATCGAGTAGAACAAAAGTGAAATATTATTGAGATATGTCTACCCGTTTTTGAATTATGAACCCTCAAAGTCCTAAAATTACGTCCAGAAAAACAAAAAATCATTATTAAAAATTGACTAGGACCATTTTCATCTCACTTTTATATTTTGTTGTATGCATAGATATAATACTACCTATTTTTAAAAAAATATATAAAAGATGCCCTTTTTGAAAAAAAATTGTAGTAAACTTGATTTTAAGAAAATTTCTTTATAGTTGTATCTCATATGAAATGCGCTGTTAAACGACACCAATCTTATAGTCCTAGTCAAATTTGGAAAACATCTGCAGCTATTTTTATTTATGATTTTTTCTGTTTCTTGACCTACTACTGAGAGCTTTGAGACAAATAATTCAAAAAAAGGTAGACATATCTCAGTAATATTTCAAAATTGTTCTAGTCGATACAAGTAGTACACATGTAACCAAATATTAAGAAAATCTAAGGTTGAAAATGTAAAAAGGTAAGGTTGAAAATGATATTTTTTTGAGTTGATTTGACGTGGAATGGCCCATTCCTAAACCAATCAAAAGTATCTTCTTAATTATATGCAATATATAATTAGTTTCTTAATTTCCTGGGATATTTATATCATAACACAAAAGTATCTTATACATCAAATTCTAATCAGATAATTACATTAAAACAACATAGGAGAAAAAAAAAATGAGTTTTTCAAATGAAAATACCATGGATATTGTTGAATACTGCCCACAGACTGTTCGTCTAACATGGAAGCTGTCACAAAATAAAAGGAAAAACGAAAACGAAAAAGAAAAAAAAAAAAAAGCGGCCTAACTACAATTGCAACTAGAGCTTCATTGACAAAGTGTAGCCCCACCATAGCTTCGCCCCCCCCCCCCACACACACACACCATTGCTCCAGGCTATTGGAACACTTCCTGGACAATGGAGAAAAAAAAAAGAAGAAAAAACCGTCGGAAGCCCTGCACTTTGAGAACTGACCACTCTGTTCCCCACTGACGGGGCGTTATAAAAAAATATATCGTTGTATACATCTGCCTCTATATCCCTTCCGGCAAAAAATACAATATAGTGCAATTTTTCATGCCGATTCCTCCCACCCATCGAACGATTAACATGCTTTCAGACTTTAATCGATGAGTTCTAAAGGTTACATTTATAAATATTTATACACACATTTCTGCTCCAAAATTATTCTATATTTAGCTCATTACAAAAAATATATAGTATGTCCGTATCAAAAATATATAGAGTAAACCGTACAGTTATTGGCACACTCAAGACTAAATTAAAAAAAAAAATACTTTTTATAAAGCGATCAAATAGAAACTTCCTTTAGCTCCTCATTATCTATCCTCATAAAGACTCAAGTTTTTTTGTGTCAAAAGTTCAATAGTTTTACAATATGGCAATATTTATTGTTAAAAGTGCCAAATCTAGTTATTGGCACCCTGTGGATTTAATTATGAAACCTTACCCTATGGTTGGTTAGTTAAAGTCTTACTTCATAGATGACTTAGAGGACCCTTCAAACATTAGACTCATGTATATCTTGTAATAAAATTATGACTTGTTCACTTATTTGTTTAAGTTAAATTTGGTATGCCAATAACTCTATGGTTTACCCTTTGTGTGTGTAAAACTAAATTTATTTTACAATATTGGCTTTAAGTTATACATTACAGCTCATTTTCAATCAATGTATCCTACAGTGATGTCATCGAACATCGAGATCGTTAAGATTCAAATTAACGCTTGTTTAACATCACTTTATGCCACAAAGACTAATCGGACGATGCACACAGGCGTATTTGGCACTAAAAGCTGGCCAAAACCCATTTTCTGAAATTTGAAATTTCTGGTAAATAATGATTCGAAGTTTAAGTAGAGGACCTGTTGGATCATACAAGATGATTCTTATCTCTTCCAGGCCCTTAATCCGGGGGCTATTCTAATTCCAATCTCACCTTAGCCTTTACCTCGTCTCTGCTCATAAATATTGGTCTACAAAATACATTAATTTTCTTTATTTTTACTGAATTATCGGCATTATCATTTGATAGATAGTTCAAGGCCAGGTTTGTACTTGTAATCTAGACAGGTTTAAATTTTTTGTATTCAATACTAGTATCAATATTTTTTTGTTTTTTGGTAGGTAGATTTTAGAGCTAAAAATTAAATTTGAAGGTTAAAAAGTTATACTTCTGGTCATTTCTGGGCAACGAAATATTTTTTATGATAATGTGTAATTATCGTAGTTTATGTTTCGTGAAAAAAACTGCGGATAGCTGCGGATGGGAGACTTATAATTTTTTATTACTAAAATGTCAGTTTCATTAAATAGTAAACAAAATAAATACTTTTTGTTATATTTTTATTTATTTATATTTAAGGATCTTCTGGAAGAATAATCATAACCCGAAGGGAATTATTTGACGTATTTGTAAAGTCGAAAGCATTATCTTTATAAAAATAACGAATTTTTGGAGTATTTTCTTATTGAGAAGTATTGTAATTGCCTAGAGCAGGAGAAAGAGCTAAAACATAAATTATCAATTTTGAGGCATGATTTCTAAGTAAGATGGAATGCATCTTCAAGGAAAAGAAAAGTTTTTAAAGCAGCAACAAGGAATGGCTAAGTGGGACGATATCATTTAAAAGCTCATGATGTGGTGGACAACCTGAAAAATCATTTGATGGCTTAAGTGAAAGAAGCAAGAGGCGTAAAACAGAAAAACTAGCACTCCTATGCTGACGTACGCCACTCATTTAAAACTATGGTGATAAGAATGTCACTCATGTTCTGAAGGATCTAACAAAAACTCCATCTCGTGCCATAAAATATAGGGAAGCATTTAAAAATATCAATTTGTCAGAAAAAATAGAAAAAAACATATCTGCAATGAAAGCTTTATTTATATATAAATAACATATTTTTAATATCTACTAGAAATTTAGAAGCCATTTTGAGGACGTTTGAATTAATAAAATAGAAAAAAATAATTTTGGCCAGCTTTTGGGGTCAAATACCCATGTGTGCGATGCTACATTGGGAGACCTAAATTTTGCCTATCCAGTTTTAATTAGAATAGGGATCTTTAACGAGTACCCGACATCATACAGGCTCGGGACCTCCATTTTACGTCCTATCCGAGGGACGGCATAGCCAAGGATTTTTTACTCCCCTTAAAAAAATTCTAGGGCGCGAACCTGCGACCTTTAGTATTGTAAGTTGCCATACTATCCACTATACCACAGGTGAACCCATTAACGCTTGTTTGTTTATTCATTTAACCGTGGGGGACACCAGCACAAAATTATTAGGGAGCGGCGGCTCAATATTCTCATAGATAGGGTAGGTAATAATCGAGAGACTAAAAGTTGAAATAAGAACGCCTAGAAGCAACTGTTGGGACATTTGATTCCGCCTCTAATTTAAAGGTATTCGGTATCTTAAAAAAAAAAAAAAAAAAAAAAAAAAAAAAAAAAAAAAAAAAAAAAAAAAGTGTCAATTTACTTTTTTATATTGTACCTGTAAGTTATTAATGAAATATGAAAGTGTTTTAATGTACTCAAGTTTGAGCAGTATGACGAAATGTATTGTTGACTGAGAGGAATCAGTATTTCATCTTTATGCCAAAATTCAATTAATGTTTTTTTTATTATTGAACTTCCATTTATTCGTACTTCTCTTTTTCTATGTTATATAAATATTTTCTTTAATTTTTTAAAAATAAATTTTGTTTATAAAGCATTTAAAATAAAGTTACAGGAGGTTAAAAAAATAAAATTAACCTATTTTAGCTTTAGGGTCGAAAGTGGTTGCTCGATCATTTTAGAAAAAAATTATAATTTTACCACCAATTACGTATGGAATCGGTAGTTCAAAACAATTTTTTAAGAATTTTTAGGATCAACCGTTTCAAAATGGCAGCCATTTTTGTTTCACCTTTTAGGCCGATTTTTGAGTTTTCAAGCTCTCACAGGAAACTCATTTTCTCAAGACAGGTAAGTCATAGACTAATAATTCAAACACAATTGTTTTCCTTAAAGTCTGTTCTATATTTCGTGTTCTATTTATTACTTGATTATTTTGCAGTCCAATACTTGAAAAGTGCTATTGAAAACAACTGCTTTAAATTCTCAAAACACCTTTTTTGATAGTAAATTTTGGGTATAAGGACATGTACGTCAAAGCTGATTTTTGGCATGATAATACACCTAACTAAGTAGCTTTCATTAAAAGTACCCTTAACCCGTATATTCTTTACCTATTTTTTTTTTTTTATGAATTTTTAAACTTTACATTTTTTAATAGTTTGTTTACTTTAGGCTCCAATGTCTCTGGTGGGCTAGTTGATAAAAATCTCATTCTTTTCCATGTTATGCTTACATGCAACATAAACCTACTGCAAGAAATTTCAACCTGTATATTCGAGAACATCGGTAGCTACATATTTTTGAAAATGGTCATTTTCGCGTTCATTTAACAATGCGTAAACTAGATCATACTTCATTAAAATATTACTGTTTGTAAATATTTTCCTTTTAATAACCCTTATTAGAGTACTTTTAATGAAATCTACTTAGGTAGGTTTATTATCATTCCAAAAATCAGCTTTGGCGTACATGCCCTTATACCCAAAATTTACTATCAAAAAAGGTGTTTTGAGAATTTAAAGCAGTTGATTTCAATAGCACCTTTTAAGTATTGGACTGTAAAATAATCAAATAATAAATAGAACACGACATATAGAAGAGACTTTAAGGAAAACAATTGTGTTTGAATTATTAGTCTATGACTTACCAGTCTTGAGAAAATGAGTTTTCTGTGAGAGCTTAAAAACTCAAAAATCGGCATGAAAGATGAAACAAAAATGGCTGCCATTTTGAGATGGTTGATCCTAAAATTTTTTAAAAAATTGATTTGAACTACTGATTACATAGGCGATTGGTGGTAAAATTATAATTTTTTTCTAAAATGATCGAGCAACCACTTTGGACCGCTTGATATGGAATGACCCTTTATGTTTAGTTTATATTTATACAGGTTTATAGTACAGTAGTGTTTTATTATTTCTAATATTTCGTGATAATAATCAGGGACGGATTTAGCACTATATTTGGGGGGTGGAGGCGTCATGACCCCCTGTCTATTAATCACGTGGCTGACAGCACAATTTTTGTATGAGATTATTACCTTGTATTAAGAAGAATAGCGATCTAACAACCAAAAGTGCTATGTCCTAGGAATTGTAACTATCTGATTGTATTATTCGTTTAAAAATACATAATATTGAAAAGACAAAATATTTGAGGGTAGGTCATGACCTGTGCCGTCCCATGGATTAACCCTAGATTTTAATGTGTTTTGTTGTAAACTGTTCGTTAGTTTCTTAATTAATGTTATAATTATTAACTATATTTTTTCCTTCAAAGGACAATTAATGTTTAAATGTATTTAATCAACTAGCTTTTAACAACTGGCATGTCTTAGATACGTTTGGAAGAAGTGAGATACATTTTTTGTTTTGTTCATAAAGACTTCAAATCATATTATGTTGCTCTAAAACCAATTCCTGACTTTTAAATTCAATATTTAACGCTGGATAGCTCTCAACACACTCTATGAAGGCATTACATACATTTATGTACATTAATATATTGTATATATAGAAACGTAGATAGATAGTTTGGTATTTTTATTTTTTTAAATTCATGATTATGTGTTTTATTTGATGACTATAGTTTTAACTCAATTTTAACACAAAATCATTTTTTTAAAGATATAATAACGCACCCCAATCGATAACCTTAAACGCCTTACAGTTGAATATAAATCTATACTACAATAATAATGATTAAAGTGACCATCAAAAGACCTACTTTTAATTTAATTTTTTTTTTTTTTTTGTGTGTAAAACACAGATATTCTTTATATCAGTGGGCTTTTAAGGATGGCAACTCGTGAGTGTGAAAATAAGCTGTTTCTAAAAGGGAAATCAAACAGGGAAGAAGGAGCGATGTAAAATGCAATAAAGGAAGGAGGAGAGAGATTGAGTGATTTCCACCAACACTCCCTCCCTCCTCCCTCCTACCTCCTCACTCCTCACTCCTCACTCCCCGACGAGGTGTTTGGGAAGGGAGGGGATATTTCGGTCGGGCTCTAACAGCATTTCCTTTAATTTCGCCGACTCCTTTCAAACCCTCAAAATATTTTCTCAGGTGCTTTATATAACCGAAAAAAACAAAAAAAAAAAACGAAAAACATTTAAAATATTGAAATGAGATATGGGAAAAATTAAATCAGAGACACCATTAGGATATTTCAAAATGTTTTTAGAAGTTGGACAAAGAAGACCTCTTAAAAGTATTTTTTCATCATACCGTATCAAAACATGTGTTTTCAGTACTCGGTTTGGTCTTGGTCAAGTTAATAATACTTGATTAGTACTTTTCGGGTCCAGGCCTGATAAATCTTTTTGGTGCGCTAACCTTACTAGCTACTAATATATCACAGGTGTTTCGGCAAAAGGGGTTAAGTCATCGAATGTAATGCTTAAACAACGATTTTCCAAGGTATTGAAAATTGTTATAAATTTTTTTTATTGTATTTTTTTATTCCAGAAAAATAAATGGAACTATATTCATTCAACAGAGACTGTAATAAATTATGAATAACGAATAAATTGTAGTCAATTATGAATTTTAAGAAGACCCATATTAGATACAAGAATAAATGCTTTGAACTTCGTAGATCATGTTTTATTTCACACTCAACAAGTTTCATAATAATCGAATAAAAACGTATGATTCAATTAACAATGATATCAACATTTCGTAATTTAAAATACAGAATTATAATAATCGATATGTCACAACCCCTTTTGCCCAAACATGAATGATATATTAATGAACATGTGTTTAAAGGAGGTTAATATGTTGACGACCTCTTTAGAGATCAGCTAGAACTTGAAAATAATTCCTTTAATCAAAAGATACCGGTATCCAAAAGGCAATGCCAAACAAAGGTTTTACTATAAATATTAATGTAAATATATATTTAAAAATCTCTATATAGGTATATAAGAGGCTTTGTCCTGACTGACAGAATCAAAGCAGAGCAAAAACTACTAACGATAGAAACATGAATTTCGGAATTTATATTTTAAACGCGATTTTGGTAACCACTAAGAAAGGAATTTCAAAATACAACCCCTAAGAGGCTTAAATGGCAAAATTGTCGTTTAACTCTAACGGAAATCTATTTTTGAGATTTTAAACCATATGTTTTTTATTTGAATATCGATTTAACGTTACAATATTATTAACTTCGAACGAAAGAGGAGGTTACTCAATTGGATACGTATGTGCTTTTTTTTTTTTTTTTTTTTTTTTTTTTTTTTTTTTTTTTTTTTTTTTTTTTTTTTTTTTTTTTTTTTTTTTTTTTTTTTGTTCGGTACCCCTACCTGGCCATGTGTGGCATACGGGGGGTTACTCTACAGGTGTAACCAACCTATTCTATTCTAACCATGGTGGGAGGGTCGAGATTTATTCCGTGGGGCCTCCACGAAATAAAAGTCAACCCTCCCAGGGCGGATTCGAACCGCCGCCGTTCGGCTCGAGCGTGCAACAACGGGTCGCGCTCTTACACGCTCGGCTACACCCGGCGCGTATGTGCTTTTTAATGATAGAAACTTGAAGTTCTGAATTTAGATTTTAGGTAACCGCTAAGAAAGGAATTTCAAAAATGTAACCCCTAAGGGGTTTAAATGGCGAAATTGTTGTTTAACTCTAACAGACATCTACTTTTGCACTTCGAAAAAAATATCTAATTTGGACTTATTTTAAAGATCTTGATACGACGAATTTAACCCGAAATTTTAAAAGCAATTTCTTGTTTCGGCGGTTTTAGTAACTCTATTGCTCGTCTCCGTCTCTTCTACCGAGCCGGCAGCTTCCCCCTCTAACATTCCACCTACCGGAAGCTCCGATTCTACTAAATCTCCTTAATATCAGTTAACATATTATGTTAAATCAATACCAAGTTAATGTTCACAGAATTGATTTTAAAGGCTCGCGGGGAATGCTAGTATAATATATTTGATTTGTGGTGAACGAGTATAATATATTTTACATTACTATATAATTAAGTAAAATATATTTTATGATGGATAGATAAATTATATATTATTATACATTATGAAGGGCTATATGTTGTATGATAATAAATGATATATCAAGTATTGATTGATAAGTTTGGTTATATTTGATTATAGTTATTGATGTCTGTTAATTGGGGCATAGATAGATCAATTAGTGATGATGTATTATTATGTGAATTGATGAAAAATAAGACCTAGATGGATCTGAATATATTGAACGTAATATTATCTAATAAGTATACCTAATAAAAATTCGTTAAAATCAGAGCATTCAATAAAAAAAATATCCTTACTCCACGCAGGCTTGGGGCCTCCATTTTACATTTCATTTGAAGGTCGGCAGGGCGAAGGATTTCCTACTCCCATTAAAAAAAACTTCTGTTGCGATGCGCTCAACACACAACTTCCAAGCACCAACTTATTTAGATTAGAAATTGACGTATTTTGTAAAATAAAATTCCTCGAAGACACAAATTTTTCCCCATTCATTTACATATTTTTGTTTCTATTTCTAATTTATTGTTAAGTTAATGTTTTTACCTGTGATAATTTGGCAATGCAAGCATAATACTCTATCGCGTCTGATTTTATTTACCATTTAGTTACTATGAAACGAATAATTTTCATTGAAACAGTACGTCTTAATTTTAAAAAATATTCTGTCATTAAAGGCGAACTGCGCAAGCGTGGGCTTAACGTTGACGGAATATTTTTCTTTTTTTATCCTGTATATATGTTTACTTGATTTTTCCATATTACATATTTAGCCATTTCCTATTTTAAGGCGTAACGAGAGACGGTTAATTTCTCCATATAAACAAAATCAAAGGTAGTTTATAGGAAAACAAAAAAAGCCCCTTCCCCATATAAGCCCCCTTAGAACATTTGAATAATGATAAAGCGTACCAGATATTAAAGAATACATGATTCTTATTAAACATGACGATTTTAATCAAAATCAATAAAGCTATTTTTGAAGAAATCGAAAAACAAACGAAAAATGGGAAAAAAGTTTTGAAATAAAGTTCCCCCTCCGTTTGATCAATTTTGATGAAATTTTGTCATATCGCGGGCGTATACATACATGAAATGCCCATTTTTCTCAAAATTGATAGAGCCGTTTTTAAGAAAAAAAAAATGTAAAAAGTTATAAAATAAAGTACCCCCTCCGTTTTACCAATTCAGATGAATTTTTTGCTGTCACATCGCAGGCATATACATACAACAAATACCCAATTTCAGGTTTGTACGGTTTATAGTTTTTGAGCTAGCCTGTTCACACCCACAAACATAAACAGACTATTTCGCGGGACTTGGATTTTTGGACTTATGAGACCCCAAAACGTGTATTACCGTTGGAAACCGGAAGTCGAATTTTTCACGATCGTAATACTATATAATACGCCATATATTATATATTATATAATATACCTTTACTATATAATATACTTCAAATATAGGTAAGTGAAAGTAAAAAAATACTAGGGCCGCGTGACGGGCTACGAACTCACAACTTTCTGTGTTGTAAGTATCAATGCTGAACACACTACAAGTGACCCAAAATATTACTATTAGAATTAATATGTACTTGGGACCACCTTATGTTGCTAGATGGTATAGGTAGAAATATGATTAGGTTAATGCATTCATCGAAGGGTTACTGTCACTTTATAGTTGTTTATTTAACAAAAAAAAAAAAATAAATAAATAAAACATTTATGATTTGAAATATTTATATTCTGGTCATATTTTAAACTACTTTCAATTACAAAAACAGCAAGTCCAGGTAGGGTTTACTACCGATATTTTTACGATAACCTACGAAAGCTGTTGTACTGAGGATAGATTTCACCTTCCTCTCCTCGTTCCCTTCCTAAGCGGGCTCAAAAACAGTTTTAAGGAACCAACTTGTTCCCTGGGAACTTAGTACCTCGCAATTTATCGGGTTGTTTATCAGTTCCTCAGGGTTGTGGGGGGGGGGGGGGGGGGGGAGGGGTTGAGGTTGTTTTTCACGACGGACCCGCTTCAACAATTATTCTTCTTGAAAGTTTTCGAAAACCACTTTCAACTTTTTTTTTCTTACTTGTATGTAAAACAGATATTATTTATTTGCATACACTTGATCCTTTGACAGAAATATTTCACAAAAAAATAAAGTAGGAAGACCGATAAATTTCATATTCATTCATTCATTCATCATAATGTAATTCATTTTTCAAAAATCTTACTTATCTTTCAGGACAGGTCTTTTAAAGTGTTAAAAGTTTGATTTAAAATTTTTCTATTATTATTCAGCTTGGAAATTTGGTGAAAAGAACAAACTATAGTGCGGGAGCTGAGGGAAAAAAATGTCTGCTTTGAAGAAAGATTTTTAATGTATAGACTGAAGATACTCATTTCAAAGGCGACAAATGTGAACGTCTGCCACCCCAGATCGGTTGCAATCAAATTTCGTAGGCAAACAAAATCGAAATTTTCCAACTTGTTGCTCATAACTCGAAAAAAAAAAAAAAAAAAAATTCATCACAGAGAAAATTGTGTTAACTTTAAAATAAAAGGGCATAAAATTTCACGTCGACTGAGCTACTCAAAGTTAATGCGTTCCGAACATCAGTTATCCACATTTGCTATTTTAGCGGAAAAATGAATTACGCTCATGTTCCAAAACCTGCAATTTCAAGAAGGCTACTCCAACTAAAAAATGATACCTACAGTAGCTTTGATAACACCTATTCTATTTTTGAAGTATAAATCATTTTGAAAAACTAATCACTCACTTTCTTCCATCTGTTAAAACTAAAAATAAACTTTGCAAGCACTAAGTAGTTATTTTTATGAATACTTCAAAAACAGTCAAGTCTTAGCAGAAAGTAAGTGCTACGAATACTTTCACGTTTTTATTCGTATTTCCACGCGGTAGTTAGCTAATGTTATAATTAATGAGCTTATATCATGCTAAATTTGATGCTCTGCAACATAATTCTAAAACATGTTTCATTTAAACTACAAGTTTTTGAAACACCGTGAAAGAACACCGTTTCCACCACAATTATAAAAATTACAGATTTTTGATGTTCGAATCCGGCAAAACCACTGAACCTATTACAGCTTCAAATATATCATTCTGTAGGCAATAGAATAGTATACAGTTTTATAGTAAAGCGAAATCAATACTTAGCGTTCTGTGTTTGGAGATTTATATGCGTAAAACTGAAAAAAAATAAATATATAAGTGGGCTAATTTTAAAATTAAGGAGCTCTTTTTACATATAATTTGATATTCTACAACCATTATTGGAAACTTTTTTTTTTAGAGTACCCTCTTCAAATTTCAGGCTTTGGAACATGAGCGTAATAAAATACAATTTTCCGCTAAAATGTCAAATATTGAGGATAATTGATAATCGGTTTTGGCAAAAAGACATCCGATTTTAACTTTGGGTAACTCAGTCGAAGCGAAATTTCATGCCCTTCTATTTTAAAGGAAACACAATTTTCTCTGCGATAGTTGGTTTTCAAGTTAGGAGCAAAGATGTAAAAAAATATGGAAAATTTCGTTTTTGTTTGTAAATAAAATTTGATGGCAACCGATCTGAGGTGGCAGACGTTCACATTTGTTGTCTATGAAATGAGTACTATAAGCCTATAAGATTAAAAACTTTTTTTAAATCTGACATTTTTTTCGCCCGGAGTAATCGTGGCAATAGATTTTGGCCATTAAACCAATTGACTAGATCTTATCAGAAATGAGATATTAGAGTTGAGTAATTGTTCACCGACCTATTATAACAGATTTAATGCAAATTATGATAACCAAATTTCAAATGAACGCCTGACTTGTACAATTACTCAACTATGAAGAAACCGTATTGAGACTTCTATGTAGCCCATTTCGTGTCAAACGGTCAAGACTTCAGTTTGGCATTGAATAATCCTTATCCTAATTATTCGAGAAATGTTGAAATGTACTTGGTTGTTAATATCTGAGAGTGGAGAAGCGGTCATTACCAATCAGGAATTAGGTCCAGGAGTGACCGCAAGACACTTGACTAGCCGATAGAGAGGAACTGAAGCCTAGCATTGTATCAGATTGGCCATAATTAGGCCTTGCAATTCACTAATTATCATATCTCATGACGTACTTGCATCTTGTTAATTTTACAGTGCTTGTAATTCAGTGACATATTAATAAGGCACCAGCTACATACATAAATAAATGTAATAAAAGCTTATTGCTCTAATTCTAAAGTAAATGGTAAGTCACATTTTAATACAGGTCTTTGCCAAACATTAATTAGAATTACTTATATACATATACACTTATTTGTAAAATTAACAATGTTGAAAGTTTATTATAAAAATATATTAATGAGAAAGTTCCTGATAAAAGCACTTTGAGGAAAAACTATTTAAAAGATATTTAAGAAGAAACATTTGATTTTTTTACATACTTTAATATATATTCTCATTCATAAGCCAATAAATACATGAAATATTTTTTTAAAAGTTTTTCTTTGTCTGACTTCGAGAAACTTTTTGATATCATAGGGAACGGATTTTCATGAAAAATAAAAAGCAAAATATGTACATATCTATGTAAATGTTTTTTAAGAAATATGTAAAAAAAAAAAAAAATGTAAGAACAAATATCATAAGATTGATTAAAATATAAGAAATCACAATGTTTGACAAATAATAAAGAGTGAAATAATCATAAGGTTACAATAAGTATCAACTTGTAGCTAAACAGTTACACAAAAATAACCATATGATTCGAGCTTCAGAGCAAGACTAACTCTCCACTACATTGCCCCTTATATTTAGTCTGAATTAGGCCTCAAGTCCTGAACTTGCTATCCAGATAGTTTTGATCATATTTTATTTAATAATAGTATCTATTTCGTTATATTTTATTCCTTAATGAATTTTCGAGGTTAAGATTTACTTGAATGGTCAAAAAGATATACTTCTGCTCATTTTTGGATAAGGAAATTTTTTTTTTTTGTTGGCGCAATAGGCCTAATGAGAACGTTGGCGGGCAGTGTGGTCTTCTTACGGACATTTGTGTTGCTTGCGGTAGACCATGTGCAGCGACAGACTGCCCATTGCTCCATTACCCATTGGGGCCAATTTGGCAGTCTCCTTCCCACCTTGAACAAATATCATCAAATTGCTCAAAGTGTCAGCTCTCTCGGGTTCAAGGACAGTGACAAACTGGTCTAGGTCCAAGAATTATGGTAGCCCAGAGTCAGCAGGCCCTGAGGACCTATATTTCTTTCCCTGAAGCACACCGTCCTTGTACCAAACCTCCGGGCGGTAACTGACATCCTGGAAAACCACACGATTCTCGATGAGGTACATAGGGAAGGTTTATCTTTCCTACTTCCGGTCGGTGTTAGTCGCCTCCAGTTGCCTGACGGGCCTCACATACCCGGGGGTGGGGTTAGGCTTGGACTGCGTGGCGTTCATAGGCGGGCGGTCTCCTTAATTGGGCGGTCACCCTTCCAAGTACTAATCACGTTCGACGTTGCTTAACTTTGATTACCTATTAAAAGCGTCTTTGTCCAGTCAGACAACCCTCCCCCCCATGAAATGTTATTTATCATAAAATACAATAAATAATACATGTCGTAGATTAGGTTTCATGAGAAAAATCCTGCGGATTGCTGCGGATGGGAGACCTAGAATATTTTATTTCTGAAAAGTCAACTTTATTAAATTCAGAAAAATCCATATTTTTAAAACATCTATACTCATGTTTAGTTTAGGAGTTATAACCCTCATGGGAGTTATTAGTAATTCAAAGAGAAGAATTTGATATGTTCAAAAACATTTGAAGAAAAAATTCTGATTAAGAAATATTTAATGGCCAAAAGCATGTAAAATATCTAAAATATTTTTATTTGATACTCAACCACAGGCCTTGAGAAATAATGTGATATATGAAGGTATTATCTGGAGGGCATAATGAATTACTTCCTACAAATTAGATTACATATCACCACGCATGGCTAAAATTCATTTTAGCCTTCTAAGAGATTTATAATCCCAACCGATTGTTCAATGGTTTATTAATGTCGAAATGCTAATCATTGTAAACACCGTCGGATCGCTTGTTTGAAGCCAAAGAAGGTTATCATGATGAATGTTCCTTAATTACCGAGAGTGGTGAAAAAAAGGAGGAAGCGAGAGCGCATTATGTCGGCCGTGGGTTGGGTGGGGGGGTCGGGGCTACAATGGATTGTCCGATCAAAAAAGGTAAGAGCCACGGCCCCCCCTACGATGATATATGGCCCCCCCTCTAAAAAAATTCCCTTCCGATGGCTCCTTTCCAAACAACTTCATCGCTTTGTTCTTAGGCTATTAGTGCCCTTCGGAGCTAGGCATCTATAAAACACTTCAACTATGTAATGAGTGAAATATTTAGCTACTAATTTTAATATATGTGTTTTAATAGGGCTCTTGAGGTCCAGTCAATAGTGAGGAACTATATTAGCTATGTAATTGTTGATTATTGACTGAATCCCAAGAACGCTTTTATAACATTTATTATCAACAGTCAAGAATTTGACTAATACAATGAGATCGGTGTCGTTTAACAGCGCATTCCATGCCATTTTATATGATATAAAACAGTGTATAGGTAAGTATAGGCAGTATGACCTATTTAAAAAAATATATATATATATAAAAATTAAAAAAATGCCCTATTTGAGAAAATTGAAATTAAAAATTTAAATTTGGTTTTAAGAAAATTGCTTTAGTAACAACCTATACATTATTTTAAATGTATGACATATTGCTGTGGAATGGCCCTATTATACTTTGTCATGCATATTTCGATCCCCATGCTCTAGCTTGCAACAAATTAAAACTGGTTTCAAGTCTATCGAAATTGGTAGAAATATTTTTTGAAATGCATACTGTAATTAATTGGATATTGGACTTTGCTCGCAGTAATTATTGAATTCCAATACTTTTTCCATTGGAGGGGAGCAGGGGTACTCCAAGCATTCCCGCAATTAACGAAATTGCGATGGCGCAGGCCAATCGTTATTATACAAAGCTCAAAAATTCATTTACCGCGAGGCTCTTTTGTTGATACTTTTCGTTCTCGATTAAAAGAAGAATAAAAAAATGAACATTCAATAATTAGAAAGTAATAACGAAAATATCATATAAATAACATCTATATTATTAATATAAAATCAGTATTAAAATAAAAAAGGCGAAGTAATAAATATCGGCTGTCTGTGATTTCGCAGTTCGGCAAGAAGATGGTTTCTCTCTCCAACAAATAAAAAATGGTTTCTTCTTTAGGATATCCACATGTGAAGTTTTAACTGTATTCCCAATTTATCCACGTAACTACAAACAGAGGCTAGGGAAAATAGACTTTGATCGCAAATACTCTACCATTGGGGCTGTTAGTATCAACTGCTACTAACTAACTCAAAGGTGCGATGTGCATTATTTATTTATATTAATAGGGCTAGTATAAAGGTCCGTGGATCTTAATTATCTTAAATAATGGGACAAGCAAAAACACAGAATTACGCAGTGGAAGTGAATTATTGTTGGTGATAATATATAAATATACTGGGTGTCCCAGATCTAGTGTAAAAAAAAACTCAAGCCCCAGTCTTATAACAGTCTTATACGAGTCTTATATCAGTCATGAATAGTCTCTAGGAGAATCTCGATGTAGACAGATATTTGTTGCCCTAGCTCCGGCCAAAGCCTACTCCTTGTCAGGCCTGTATTTCTTACAATATTAGTTATATTTCCTTTATGTATATACTGGTTGTCCCAGACCTAGTGTAAAAAAAAAGGGTAATACTGCATGTTAAACGGGGTAGAATGGCGCAGAGACGAGTTTCCTATCTCAATCTGTTGAGGAGATAGAATTTTTTTTGTTTTTATTTTTAAAATCTTACTTTTTCTGAAAAATGAGAGTTTTCTCTAATTTGGTTTAGCGTAGAAACAAAAATGATGATATTTTCTTAACTATCATTAAATTTTCTAAAAGTGGAGATGGGTCTGGTTATTTTAAATCCACTTTCAGTGGGACTTTTAACGCGCTAAACACAAAACATTTATTAAAACTTAAATTTTTAATAGTTTTTGAAAATTCCTCACACCCCACTGGAGCACCCTAGAAATTGTCAAATTTCCCAAAAACTGCGCAATTTAATTAGCTTTCTAGTGGTGTAACCCATGATACAATTGCACTTCACCTTTTGAATCTAGAAGAAGTTTTTACGATGAAAAACACGCTAGTGGGGCAATGAGGAAGCGCGCTAGAGCCTGCATCCTAAGTAATGGACGCCGAACTTCGCATGAGATGGAGTTAGTTTTACTTTTTTAAGACTAGAATGAACAAAGTATGAATTCTAAATAATATAAAAAGGGTAATAATAATCTAAAATTAAAAAAAAATATCCTACATAAAAATACGGAATATAAGCCTGCATCCAAAGTATTGGAGGAAATTTTGAACACGTGCTGCAATAATCCATTTAATTATGGTTCTACAATAATATTATGTTTTACGTTCAACATTTTGCATGTAGGATTTTTCAAATTTTAGTAGAAGAGAAGATAAAAGTTTAATTTATTTTAAAGAAAGTATTTTTTAAATTTAAACTAAGCAGTTTTTTTTTCTTTTAATTTTAGATTATTATTACCCTTTTTATATTATTTAGAATTCATACATTGTTCTTTCAAGTCTTAAAAAAGTAAAACTAGCTCTAACTCATGGGAAGTTCGGCGTCCATTACTTTGGATGCTGCTCTAAGAAGCTCTAGCGCGCTTCCTCATTTCCCCAGCAGTGATATTCTCTAGCGTGTTTTTTATCATAAAAACTTCTTTTAGACTCAAAAGGTGAAGTGCAATTGTATTATGGGTTACACCACTAGAAAGCTTACTAAATTCCGCAGTTTTTAGGAAATTCGACAACTTCTAGGGTGCTCCAGTGGGGAGTGAGGAATTTTCAAAAACTATTAAAAATTTATGTTTTAATAAATGTTTTGTGCTTAGCGCGTTAAAAGTCCCACTGAAAGTGGATTTAAAATAACCATACCCATCTCCTCTTCTAGAAAATTTAATGATGGTTAAGAAAATATCATCGTTTTTGTTTCTACGCTAAACCAAATTAGAGAAAACTCTCATTTTTCGGAAACAGATTGAGATAGGAAACTCGTTTCTGCACCATTCTACCCCGTTTAACATGCAGAATTACCCATTTTTTTTTTTTTTACACTAGGTCTGGTACACCCAGTATATACATAAAGGATATATAACTAATATTGTAAGAAGTACAGGCCTGACAAGGAGTGGTCTTTGGCCGGAGCTAGGGCAACATATATCTTTCTACATCGAGATTCTCCTAGAGACTGTTCATGACTGATTTAAGACTCGTATAAGACTGTTATAAGACGGGGGCTAGAGTGGGGCCTTCTCAGAACTAGGGCGATAAGGAGGGCTTAGAGTACAAAGTTTGGCCTTATGTTATTAGTTAGCACATTTATCTAAACTCAATGATTTAGGCCATCTAATTAGAATAATTATTACAATTAAAATATAATCACTATACTCATTAATATCTACTTACATAATATTTATATAATAGACTTCATACAATATAATATAATAACAATTAAAAATTATCATGTGTGGGAATGTATGTGCATGGGTATGTGTATGGGGGAAAATATGTGCAACAAAAACGACGAATTAAATAAATTCGTATTCATATATTTATTGAATAATATATTTTTATTTATTTATTTTTTCTTCCGGTTGGCGCATTAGGCCTAATGAGAACTTTGGCCGCGCAGTGAGGTCTTCTTATTGACATTTGTGTTGCTTGCGGGATAACAGACAGCCTGGAAAGGGTAGCCCAAACCTTACGTTGCTGCAAGCTATGCAGCAGCATACTGCCCATATTTCCATAACCAATCCTATTGGGGCCAATTTGGCAGTGTCCTTCCCACCGATGGCGTCAGCTCTCTCGGGTTCAAGGACAGTGACAAACTGGTCTAGGTCCAATGATTATGTTAGCTCAGATTCAGCAGGCTATATTTCCTTCACACCACACCACGATTCTCGATGAGATATACGGGGAAGGTTCATCACTCCTACGTCCGGTCGGTTTGAGTCGCCTCCAGTAGGCTGACGGGTCTCACATTCCCGGGGGTGGGGGTAGACTTGGACTGCGTGGCGTTCATAGGTGGGCGGTCACCCGAGTGGAGCGGTGACCCATCCAAGTACTAACTACGATGGACGTTGCTTAACTTTGATTACCTATTGCAAGCGCCCTTGTCCCCTCGGCCATCCCGGACCAAATTCATATTCATATATTTAATAAATAATATATAATATAATAATAATAATATTTAAATAAATATTTTTATTTTTAAAAATCAATAAGCTATATTTGAAGCCATAATTGAGCCTAAAATAGTCAGAACACCTTGACCCCCTCTCCCGATTTTATCATCCTCCCACCTAGGCGAAATCCTGCGGATCCCAAGTTAAATGGTACTAACTTGAAAGTACTTGCGTTAACTACCACCGGATAAGAATATGGTATCTTGCGCTATACGTGAACGGAACTATTAATACCATCGTGACTATATCCTGTCATTTTGAGTTTTGTCATTCTGATTTCAATGGTATGCATGACTGAAAACTGATATAAAGTTGTGCCCATCTTAATGGTTTAATCTTGAGACCATAATTTTTTTGTTTTCTTCAGCAAAACTTTAACTAGTCAATTATTTATCCCTAGAAAAATCATCTGCCTAAATTTGGATACATGTTGTGTCTATAAATATAAAATATGGAATAAAAACAATGACACCAATGCCTCATACTCAACTAACCAAAGAAATTGTAAGAAGATTGCTCAAATTCTTCTTTCTTTGTTAAAGGACCGCTAGACCATTCAGGTCATTATCGTCTGACTCTAGAGTGATTTTATTGGAGATTGTCGATGTTAGAGAAATAGTTCTTAAATGTCAAATTTCAGTTCGATACTTCTTCTTGATAGGGCAAGGTAGCCAAGAAATAATATTATTTGTAAGAGAATATTATTTGTATCTTTATAAGAATATATTAATGTTATTACTATATTTTAAGGTTTTAAGAATTCAAATAATTCTGATATAGTACAAGGATTATTTCCTAAAACTTTATACATTTGTTGTGTCAAGTTATATTGTTCTTTTTGTTTTTGATAGATAAAGCATTCATTTCCGGTGACTCCCATTCTTGACGTAATTATAACTGCAGAATTTGATCCGGAATATTTGTGAACTATCGCACGTCTTCAAGAAGATGGTTAAAACTCAAAATACATCAATTTTGAGTTATGCATACCGTTGGAATCAGAATTTAAAAAATATAAAATGGCAGAATACAGTCAAAATATTATCAATATTTCGGTTCGCGTAAGGCGCAAATTACCATATTCTTTTATGAAGTGGATGATCGTGTTAACCCTTAACTACACACGTCGGGTCATATTGATCCGTACCAAGTTTCATTTCATTCTATTTATACCTCTTTGGCATTGAATGATAACCAAACTTTGGCATATCCTTTGTTTTGGCTCCCTTTACTTCTTTCCAGCGTCTGGAAAATAAGGGAGGTGTTTATTTTATCGAAATCGATATTTTGACCCGAGGTGAGTAGTTGTGCAGACCATTTTTTGTGTCCAATGTGGGGATTGCATTTGTAAAAAACACCCATTTCTTATTTGTTTTAAATTCAAAGGTTGTTTGTAGACAAATTTTTGAATTTTAAATCAAAAGAAATTATGTTAATAGTCGTAATGTTAAGGAGTTCCTTTATTTTAGTACTTCATTTCAGGCCTATAATTCAACATGTTATTCATATTTTAAAACTTTCTTTTATTCTATACCTAAATAAATATACATTTTCAAGCCTTCTCCAGTAGTTTAAAACTAATATCTTACACCCTAAGGTTATTAAAATATTTTTTTGGGTTCTGGGTCCTATTGATCCGAGATGAGTAGGTAAGTAACATTGATTCGGGTGACTAGTAAAGGGTTAACGCTAGTAGGCTACTTTTAAGTTACATTCAGTACCAGTGATACTAACTGTCCCAATGGTAGACCAATCGTGATTCAAAGACTATTATCCATATTGGCTAGTTTGTACATAGTAAAATTGAGAATGTAGTATCAACTTCACGTTCGATTATTCAGATAAAAAGTTTTTTGAATCGTAACCATCTTCTTGGCGATACACAACATGTTATTGAATTATATAAAGGATGATTGAATTATCTGGAATATAATAATAAAAATAAGTAATACTAAACTGACCTGGACTCCCACCTGACGCCGTTCTCGTTGCAGTGGCAGGTGAGGTTCCAGTGGTTCCTGGACAAGGACTGCAAGTTGAGGTTCTTCTCCAGCTCCACGCTGCAGCTCCGGTTGAAGCTATCCAGCGGGCAAGGGTTCATCTCGCTCTTGGTGCACTCCTCCAGGCTGGAGACTTCCTTGATCGGGCAGCAGGGGTCGGGGCAAAAACTAAACCATGAGAACATAATAATTTGGATGAAAGTATTATAAATAAAATCTTTATTAAATTTTTTGGAAAAATTCCTTTGAAAAATGTGCCTTTACACTCTACGAACCTCACCTCCGAACAGTATTTTGCTTATTTTGCCGTGCCGACGTGAAGAGAACAGCCATTTATACTTCACGTGACGTTAAGCGAACCAACATGGCTGACGCACCCAACGCTAGCTTATGATAAAGGAAAAATCTTCATTATCAATATATTTTATACTAGCATTTCCCGTCGCGGCTTCGCCCGCGAGCCTTTAAAATCAATTCTGTGACCATTATCTTGGTATTGATCTAATATAATATGTTAACTGATGTTAAGGAGATTTAGTAGAATCTGAGCTTCCGGTAGGTGGAATGTTGGAGGGGGAAGCTGCCGGCTCGGTAGAAGTGAGGGAGAGGCGCAATGGAGAGAGTTCAATAAAACCGCCGAAACAAAAAATGACTTACTCGTCGGGAACGCTTCATTTTTCGGCTGTAAAACATGGTTTTCGACGCCCAATAGGGCCTTTCGAGTTAAACTCGTCGTATAAAATTCTTTATAATGAGTACTAATTAGATATATTTTCTCGAAGTTCGAAAATAAATGTCCGTTAGAGTTAAACGACAATTTCGCCATTTAAACCCCTTAGGGGTTACATTTTTGATATTCCTTTCTTAGTGGTTACCTACATCGCTTTTAAAATCTAAATTCCGAACTTCAAGTTTCTATCATAAGTAGTTTTTGCTCTGCGTTGATTCTGTTAGTCAGGACAAAGCCTCTTATATATATGGAGAAGAGATCGAAATAAACACGCACCATCCCCAATAATGGGAATCACAGTGTGCATAATTTGATTACCACTAATATTTAAATAATCAGTAGCCATATTTTATGTGAATGTCTATTTTAATACTATTGTAACGTTAAATCGATATTCAAATAAAAAACATATGGTTTAAAATCTCAACAATAGATATCCGTTAGAGTTAAACGACAATTTCGCCATTTGAGCCCCTTAGGGGTTACATTTTTGAAATTCCTTTCTTAGTGGTTACCTACATCGCTTTTAAAATCTATATTCCGAACTTCAAGTTTCTATCATTAGTAGTTTTTGCTCTACGTTGATTCTGTCAGTCAGGACAAAGCCTCTTATATATATAGAGATTATCTGAAAAATAATATAAGTAGGAGACGAATTACAACGTTTCACAAATTACACTAGTATCACACACATATCCTGTCACTTAGGAAACACCCAAATCAAAAGTGACACTAGCGCTACCCCCGAACCCAGGCGAACAGATGAAGTACCCAGAACACCCGAGCAATCGACGTGAAGGCTTCACGAAGGTGGTTCGAGGGTGGTGTTCGACGGTAAAGTTCTTAGAGTGTAAACGCACCTTGTTATACATATTGGGATTTAGAGCCATAGAGGAAAACTTACAATAAAGAACAAATAAAGAAAAACGATGAAAAAAATCAGTAGTGTTAAAAAACAAAAAATACAATGAATGGCTTTAATACTTGTGATGCGGCTGAGAGAGAAGCAAGGAAATTTCCTGTAGTCTTTCTTTTCCCTCCACACTTGAAGAAACCAACGTTGTTTAGTATTCTCCAGCCTGTTGTAAATGGTGTATCACTGTGTACAAGATTTTATGTTTATGTATTTTTTTAAATCGTATTTTTCCTAATGTGTTTATTTTGTTTATTTATTTAGATGTATGTAAATGCTGTGAGAATGCCTTCAGTTTCAGAATTTCTGACATTAACCTTAACTGAGACAGAAAGTGATACATTTGAAATAATGATTTCATATTTGCCAAAGTAATTTACGAAAGTCCTTGAGTTTTGCAATATGTTAGACATTTGTCATTAATTGGTTTGATTTCCGGCCGTGGCCCATTTTTCTCCAAACTTTTTATAAAATGATTTAAAAAGTTGACAATTATAATTAAATATATATAATTATATGTATTACATTTTAACCATATTGTAAAATTTTTAAAACCTGCTTGTTGTTACTTCCATACTCTTCAGACTACTTCATTGTTACTCAGATATTTTTTCTATTTAATTATTAATTTTTTTTTTCTTAGTACCTATATAAAATACTAGCATTCCCAGTGGGGAGCCGGGAGACACGCAATGGAGAGAGTTCACTGAAACCCCCGAAACAAAAGATTGCTTACTCGTCGTGAACGCTTCATTTTTCGGCTTTATAACATGGTTTTCGACGACCCATAGGGACTTTCGAGTTAAACTCGTCGTATTAAGATCTTTAAAATGAGTCCAAATTAAATATTTTTTCTCGAAGTGCAAAAATAGTGTCCGTTAGTTAAACAAAAATTTCGCCATTTAAACCCCTTTTGGGTTACATTTTTGAAATTCCTTTCTTAGTGGTTACCTACATCGCGTTTAAAATCTAAATTCCGAACTTCAAGTTTCTATCATTACTAGTTTTTGTTCTGCGTTGATTCTGTCAGTCAGGACAAAGCCTCTTATATATATAGAGATTTGCACAGGTAGCGTTCGATTTGGAAACGAAAAACATCTCGGAGTTCATATTATTAATAATTATTCCGAATAATTCTATTAGGACATGTCCAAAACCCAACCATTTTCAATTAATTTACCTGTTATCTAATTTGAAGTAAATGGAATCGAATATACTGCACCGATAGGATTCAGCAAACCAGGCAGTTGGTGGTTACTGTGCCACATCCATGATAGCATAATTAACATTAGAGATTGGTTTGGCATCGGATCGCATTACCATTGCTGCTTTCCGCACAGGGCTGGACTTACATGCAAACCTAATGTGTGTATATATATATATATATATATATATATATGTGTGTGTGTATATATATATATATATAATATAAAGGTTTTTGACGTTCAGTCAATAATAAACAGCTATATAATGGCGACGTTTCGAGACTAAAGTGTTCTCATAATCATGCAATGTATAATATAATGTACGTTACATTACAATGTATATAATATAATGTCCTCATAAGCTACACGGGTACATCTTTTAAGACTAAAGCTTAAAATAATATAAATACATAAAAAATATAGGTAGGAATATTTAACTAAAGAAAAATATAAAAACTGAACAATAAACCAAAGCTCTGACTTGCTCATCTCAACACGTGTCATTCAAATTTGGTACAATCAGATTGATATTACATAATTTAGATAAAAGTTTTTTTTTTTAAATTAGTGTGTAAAAAATTAAAAATTTAGGAATGTAAATGTTAGCTTGATGGTGCTATCTTGATGTTGGGATTGAACATTAGAACAGTAGATATCTGTACCCAGAGATGTACTGGTTTTGCTGACAATAAATTGAATTTAATATAATTTCTGTGTATATGAGGGACAGGGGTAAAATAATACCTAAATTTTAGTCATTTTTAATGACAAACCATTAACTGAGGTGTTTTTATAAAGTTTTTAACTTGTAGAAGAACAATTATCAGTCACATTTCAGGTCAAATATAAATAAATATTAAAAATTAATATTTTTGTTATATTTGATATAGAACCTATACATTACAATAATGTCCCTATTGATTAATTTATTATTGTAAATATTGAATATTTATTGTTATGATTTTAAATAAAATTGTTTTTAGCTTGCTATTTATGATTTTAAATAAAATTGTTTTTGCGTTTGCTATTTTAAATAGAACTTTACGCCAAATTTAAAATTTCTTGCTAAGTAAGTAATTAATTACGTAAGTAATTAATAACACCAACTAAATGCATGATTGTTGTCAGTAGATAATTCAGCTTGTTTTCTTTTGTAGCCTGTGCATATTCTGCTTAAGTTATTTTGTAAATTTTTTTTTCTTATTACTGTAGATTTTTTTTTTTTTTTTTTTTTTTTTTTTTTTTTTTTTTTTTTTTTTTTTTTTTTATAGAGTTATATTTGTTTTGCTTTTGTAGTTTTGCTTATTTAAATATTGTTTTTATTTAGTTCATTCTATTTGTACCTGCAGTTGCATTGATTTATTTTTTTTTTACTTTTAGTTGGGAAAGACAATTTTTTTAAATAGTTATTGTTGTTATTAAAGGTTTGATTTTTCTTTATAGTTCGATGAAGTATTTATTGAGTGAACCTTATTAGAATCCCTTGCAGTAGCATAATAAGAATTTAAATTTCAAAAAAAGAAATATTGAGGCCAATAATCGAGATAAAAACTATCCTATCTTTTAAGTTGGACAAAACTACACACAATGAGCCAAATTTTATAAAAATCGGTTGAGTAGCTTCTGCTTCACTCTCGACGAAAAACGGAACACGAGATTTTTATATATTTATAAAAAGATGTTGTGGGCTGGGGTGTGTGTTTACTACTATGCTCAAACTCTCCTGCTCGAACCAAGATGCGGAAGGATACGTTGAACATTGGCATAGGAAGACCTTTCTTAGGCACATCCGGCTTCTATACAGTGATAGTTGAACAAATAACTAACTCTGGACAAAAAAATAAGGCTAGCGAGCGTGATTTCATGTTTAACAAACATTGACCCATAAACGGTTCTAAACTCAAAACTCGGCATGGGTTGGTACACTTTGATGGAAAGATACACAGACAACCTTTGATAAAGTTTTATAACTTAATTTCACCGGCTCATAAATAACAATAGATATATTAAACCTATAGAGCGGTTAATCTTGAAGACAATAAGACTCCCCTGTCAACTTACTGCACTTTATTAACTTTTGATCTCTAAAATTTTTAATGATCTCTCTTCTCGTAGATGAATCCTGGCTCGGATCCCGGTTTTTCCGTTATATTAACAGGGCCTCTTATATTAAATGCTATAAAACTGTCTTTAGTACCCACCCCCCCTTATCGTCATAAAAATTTCATCAACCAAACTGGTTTCATAATATGTTCAATCAAGTTTTATGGAATATTAAAAAAAAAAAAAAAAAAAAAATACGAAAGTAGTAAAATAACTTTGAACTTTTCGTACATCTTTAATGTATATAAAATAATTTAAAAACTGGCAAATGTAACGCAAATATATCACAAACGCTGTTTTGTAATGTAAGTATAAACAAATATATAAAATTCTATCCCCGGTTTCACCCGGGAAATTTCATTTTTCTAATAAACGTGAACAATTCTATAAACAAAAAATACAACAAAAATAGCACGAATAGATTATTATTCTAAAGCTTTAGGATATACTAAAGTTTTAGTTTTACCCTCTGGGGCAGATATAATTAGCTCTTTAGGTGAACCTACCCGAGAGCTTGAAACGTAAAGTTGACCATGAGAAAAACCCAGAGCTGCCAAGTACCCAATGTAAAGCGAGATCAAAACAATTTTTATAATCATACAGAACAGTGGTCACCAAATGGCGGACCGCGGTCCTGTTCCGGACCTCCGACTAGTTTTGTGCGGACCGCGCTGACATACCGATCAACGAAAAAAAACTTAAAATAAATCCTAAAACAAAAATACACTATAGACAAAATAGATACAGAGTATAACTATCCCAAATATTTGAATAATGATTAAAATTATGTAGTTGAACTGTTAATTTTTCAAAAAATTTCCGGGCGAGTACGCCAAGTGGACGGCGAAAGTTCGGCAAGACTTTGAAACGGACCTTCATAAAAATTAATTGGTGACCATTGATATAGAATATACCAGAGATCGGCTGAAGTTATGCAATTTTAATATGGACAATGTGTTCGCACCTGGTACGGAAGAACCACTGAAAGAAATTTGGAGAATTTAGGTATGGACCTTAGAACTTAGACAAACGGTATGGATTTCTATAAAAAACAAACAAACAAACAAACAGAATTTCATCCTTATTTATATAGATCATTTTTTAAAGTTTTTTTAATTTATAATTTTTATCACTTTTAAGAGTAGATCTTTTAGTTAAAGAAAGTTATATCCTAATACATACTATAATTATAACGAAATGAAGATACAAATATAACTAAAAGATCGTGACTTTTTACAGTGCAAAAGTGACTTATTAAAAAGATTTAGATTTTGAAAATAACCCCTTTAATAGTTCTAATTAGTACAAAATGGGGGTGCCAGTGTCCGAGTTGGTCAAAGCATGGTATGCTCACAAACCTTCAAGACCAAGATGATAAAAAGAGGCACGGGCTCGAATCTAGCTCAGTCGGATTTTAGTTCACCGACTCGCTGCTAGGCAGAGTGTGTCGGTGCTACTGAAATGGAGGGATTTTATGGAAACAATAAACAAGCCATCCACATCCGTGTAATTGAGCACCGTCAGCGAACGTAGCAATTTTCCAGGATGTCAGTAACCAGCCAGAGGTACTCTTCTTTGACGGTCTACTTCGGGGAAAGAAATGTAAGTCCTCGGAGCCACCTGACTCTGAGCTGCCATAATCCTTGGGCCTAGACTAGTTTGTCACCTTCATTGTATCCGAGAAAGCTCTGTGAGAAGGACACTGCCAAATTGGCCACGTGGGATTAGTTAAGGAACTCTGGTAAGGCTTGTGCTATCCATTCCAGACTGTCTTTGCTTCCGCAAGCATTATGGAAGTCCGTAAGAAGAATGTACCCCGCGGCAAAAGACGTTACTGCATATGATTAGAATCATGCTTTTTCAAAAACTTTTGCCATTAGCTATATTTGGAAATATCTTTTCTTAATATATTCGTTACTTGTGTGATACACACATAATATGCGACCAATATTAGATATAAGTGAATCCATGCTTTTTCTAGACTACTAATATGTGCTAGGCAAGGATTATAAGAGTTTCTATGTTTGAGTATACGATGAAACTTTATCTTGAAGAAGCAATATTGATCCTATTTGGTAAACTTTTTTTTTTTAAAAGTTAGAACCAAAAATACTTAAAACCACCTCTCCTTAAATCGTTTTTTTCTTCTTTTTTTTTTTTTTTTAAAGAAGCTGTAGAAAAAAGAGAAGGCTTAAAGGTCATTGGTTGATGAAAGAAATAGGAAGGTTAAAAATATTCCAATTAGAAGAAAAAGTTTTAAGAAGCTTGTTGATAGCTACTTCCTTTCCCTCCCCTTCAAGGGATTTACCTGCTCCAATTTGCACAAATCCTTCTTGGATAATTATTGATTGAAAACAAATGATTAAACTGTCTTAGGAAACCAATTATTCAAGAATATTCCTTCGAATCATTCCAATCCATACTCATCCCTAATATTATTTATATTATATACTGTAGTAGTTAGTTGTTAGTTAGGATAATGTCCCTGAAGAAGATTCAGTGTATAAAGTCTTGAATATTAGCCGAGGTATCCAAAGTAAGGAATCTAGTTATAACGCGTAAGGTAAGGATCGTATACTAAAACTACCAACTATTTAAAAGTACACTACGTGTATTTGCAAACAAATAAATAAAAAAATATTTAACTTATTAATTTAATTTAATAGAAAAATAATAATCTATATAAATAAAGATGAAATTCTGTTTGTTGGTTTGTTCTTTATAGAAATCCATACCGTTTGTCCTAAATTCCCCAAATTTCGCTCAGTGATTCTTTGATACCAGGTGCAAATACCTGTCCATATTAAAATTGCATAACTTCAGCCAATCTCTGAGTATATTCTTTATTGTTAAAAAAATCGCTTTGATCTCGCTTTACATTGATTTTTACGACATCGACAAAAGCCTCACTTTATAGATTTTATAGATTTAAAAAATGAAATTCTCCGGGTGAAACCTTCTAGTTTAGAATAAATTTGCGTATCAATTGCATAATGGTGCTCTTATAGTCTAAGCAAAATGGGTCATCACAATTAAAACTGAATTTAGTATCATAGATCATTACTTTCAAGAAAATCAATTACAGGCAGAAAATGGCATAACAGGCAAATGAAAATAGAATTACGGGCAATCACAACTGCACTCCACTACAACTATGCCTGGCTATTGACAGTCCTGCGAAATATATTTTTTTTAATATGTACGTCTTCATTATCAGCAATATACGTTATTCAAAAACACACTAGAAATGGTCAGACAATTGAAAAAATCTTTAATTACCTATTCATTTTATATGATCTCAACAAATCAGTAAGCTTTCTATGGGTTCCATTGTATACAGGAATTTCTGGTAATGAAGCAGCAAAGGAAGCAGCTCTGCAAATTTATGAAGCAAAAGTTATGAAAGAATGGTTCAAGAAGATAATCAGGAGGGGATATTGGGAATCCATGTGGTATGAAGTCCCTCTCTCTAATAAGCTCAAATCCATTAAGCCTACAACCAGAGAATGGAATGCTCCCCACGAGGGAACCTAAGAGAAGAGGTAGAACTTACAAGGCTTCGCATAGGTCATACGAACCTCATTACCTAAGAACTCCAACCAGAATGTGAATCCTGTAAAACCCCTCTTACAATTAAGCATATCATAGAAGGTAGCAGCAAACATGAAAGAGAATTTGCAAAATTGAACATTCCACGTAACCTGTAGCACGTAGGCATTAAAGGATTCACCCGATGCTGCAGATAACATGATTAAACTCTTAAAATAGGTTTTCATATTTTAAAAAATCTAAAATTAAAAATAAATAATTATAATAGTAAAAATCTGGTGCGTGTTCGCAACACACAACTTTCACTTACCAACTTACTTAGATTAGAAATAAATGCGTTTTGTTAATTGCCACTTCTCAAATGAACAGAACGGCTTTAATTATGAATAATGGTCTGTCATTAAAGGCGTACTCCGTATGCGTGGGCTCAACGAGTTTTATGAGTTGAATGAATATTTTTCTTTTTTTCTCCTCTTTATGTTTTCTTTATTTTTATCATATCTCATATTTAGCCATATCTTATTTTTAGGCATAACGAGAGACAGTTAATTTCTCCATGTAAACAAAAACAAAGGTACTTTATAAGAAACAAACAAACAAAAAAGCCCCCCCCCAAAAAAAAAGCCCCCTCAGAACATTTTAATAATGATAAAGCTTACCTGATATTAAAGAAAACCTAATTTTCATTAAACATGGCGAATTTGATGAAAATCGTTAAAGCCGTTTTTGAGATAATCGAGAAAAAGGTAAAAATCGGAAAAAAAGTTATGAAATAAAGTGCCCCCTCCCTTTGACCAATTTTGATGAAATCTGTGCTGTCACAACGCGGGCATATACCAACACCAAATACTGAGTTTTGTCAAAATCGTTAAAGCCGTTTTTGAGTAAATAAAAAAAACACGTGATAATGAGACAAAATTTATTAAGTAAAGTCCCCCCTCCGGTTGATCAATTTTGATGAAATTTTTACAGTCGTATCTAGGGCATATACATACATCATATACCCAGTTTGATCAAAATCGTTAAAGCCGTTTTTGAGTAAATAAAAAAAACACATGAAAATGATACAAAATTTATTAAGTGATGCCCCCCTCCCGGTCAATCGATTTTGATGATATTTTTACAGTCATATCTCGGGCATATAAATAGATCAAATACTCAGTTTAATCAAAATCGTTAGAGCCGTTTTTGTTTTTGCGCTAGTCTGTTCACACACACACACACACAGACCATTTCGCGGGACTTGGTTATTTCGACTCAGGGGGTCCCAAAACGTGTATTTCCGTTAAAACCGGAAGTCGAAATTTTTCACGATCGCAATACTTCCACTTACTATATATTTCATATATAGGTAAGTGAAAGTAAAAATTAATTAATAGTAAACATTACTAAACTAAACTCGTACATATTGCATATAATAGACCGCGCTGTTGATCGCCCATACCTAACTCAATACAACTAAACTCTTCACTATTTTGATGATATTGCAGAATGGTGTTTTTCTTTTTCTATATTTGTGCTATTCACTTCTGAACGGTTCCCGTTCCCGGAACGGTTACCATCACACGGGAACGGTTCCCATTCAGAAGTGAATCGCACAAATATAACCACCCATAACGCGGTGATTTCGACTATAAATATTTTAAAGAAATTATTGCTTTTTTGTGTAAGGGTAATCTTGGATTCCTTATTGGTCACATCAGCGTCTGGTAGGCGAATAAAATAAAATCAATTTTTGAAAAAGGAGAATCAGAGTTCAGATTATCATTCATCACTTGCCAGACCACTGGAATGCTTGTAGTAATGAAAATGGTTTGTGGTGATATCCACTTTTCCATCCGATCCAACAGACGTTATTGCGAATAGTAAACTTATATTCAACTAGCTAGAAGTATTGCTGTTTACCTGAAGCGTGCACAGTTGAACGGTATCCTGTCATCCGCCCTCGGATCCGATAACCCATCAGGTTTCCCTTCCATCCAGCAATGGGCGTAGTTATTGCATGGGTCGCCGAAGAGGGAAAGCTCCGGATGTTCCTGGAATTCGATTGATTTGTGAAAAAAAATGGTGTGTTTCTGACATCAACACGCTCCTTATTTTGAATACAATGGGTTTTTTTTCCTAATGACGTAACTGCCATTTTGGAAATTAACAGGGAACAAAATTTTTCACAAAAAACAATTTATGTTTATTATATTGGGGACCAATGTTGGATGTGACGGTGTCACACTTACAGTGCAGGAAAATAGATCAGAATCAATCCTATATAGAAAAGAATATGTGCCTTCATGACATGATTTATAACTTCCTCCTAGTGGTAAGATTCAGGAGGGGTCGAAAAGTGAGGGAAGCGTGCAAATTAATTTTTACCTGGGAATTAATCTTCGTATACTCCGTATATCATTTGATCCATTTAATAAATATGTTTCTAATTTCCTTGAAATAAAATAAACGAAATTAGAAACATACTGGAAAGCCGAGCACATACTGGAGTCAGTATGGTTAGCAGTAGACACATTTCTAACCTCAAATGAGCAAGGAATGTCTTGGAACGGAGATATAGCAGTGCGCATGCGTTTGACAGTTTGCTGATCTTGATAAATCGTTTTAGAAGAATCCTTTGAAAAGAAAAGAACGGTGTGTACGCTAAAAAAAAAATATCTGGTGCGTGCGCGCAACACACAACTTTCACTTACAAACTTACTTAGATTAGAAATTAATGCGTTTTGTTAATTGCCACTTCTCAAATGAACAGAACGGCTTTAATTATGAACAATGGTCTGTCATTAAAGGCGTACTCCGCTTGCGCTCAACGAGTTTTATGAGTTAACTGAATATTTTTCTTTTTTTCTCCTCTATATGTTTCCTTGATTTTTATCATATCTCATATTTAGCTATTTCTTATTTTTAGGCAAAACGAGAGACAGATAATTTCTCCATATAAACAAATGCAAAGGTACTTTATAGGAAAACAAAAAAGGGCCCTTCCCCATTTAATCCCCCTTTAGAACATTTTAATAATGATAAAGCTTACCTATTAAGATATTAAAGAAAACCTAATTTTCATTAAACACCACGAATTTGATGAAAATCGTTAAAGCCGTTTTTGAGATAATCGAGAAAATGTAAAAATTGGTTAAAAAGTTATGAAATAAAGTGCCCTCTCCGTTAAACTAATTTTGATGAAATGTTGGCTATCACATCTTTGGCATATACATACATCAAATACCCAGTTTGATCAAAATCGTTAAAGCCTTTTTTGAGTAAATAAAAAAAACATGTGAAAATGATACAAAATTTATCTAGTAAAGTCCCCCCTCCGGTTTATTAATTTTGATGAAATTTCATCAATCATATCTCGGGCATATAAATAGATCAAATACTTAGTTTAATCAAAATCGTTAGAGCCATTTTTGAGAAAATCGAAAAAAACTTAAAAAGTTATTAAATAAAGTCCCCGGTCCGGTTGATCAATTTTGATGTAATGTTGGCTATCGCATCTTTGGCATACACATACTTCAAATAGCCAGTATGATCAAGATCGTTAAAACCGTTTTTGAGTATCTACAAAAAAACACGTGAAAATTATACAAAATTTATCTAGTAAAGTCCCCCCTCCGGTTGATCAATTTTGATGAAATTTCATCAATCATATCTCGGGCATATAAATAGATCAAATACTAAGTTTAATCAAAATCGTTAGAGCCATTTTTGAGAAAATCGAAAAAAACTTAAAAAGTTATTAAATAAAGTACCCCCTCCCTTTGAGCAATTTTGATGAAATTTTTCCTGTCACATCACGGGCATATACATACACTAAATACCCAATTTCAGATTCGCACGGCTTATAGTTTTTGAGCTAGTCTGTTCACACATACACACACACACAGACACACACAGACCATTTCGCGGGACTTGGTCATTTGGACTCAGGGGACCCCAAAACGTGTATTTCCGTTGAAATCCGGAAGTCGAAATTTTTCACGATCGCAATACTCCACTTACTATATATTTCATATATAGGTAAGTGAAAGTAAAAAAAAAAAAAAGTTGCTAGTAATAAGAAAATATCAGGGTAACTTACTAGATTATATGTTGCAAGGCGCTCTCCCGATACGTAAGTACCAAGAATCATTAACCAATCTTTTTTACCCAGTTATATCTTTCAGAGATAGCCATTTTTTCCTACCTAATCCTGACTATGTGCAGACCAAAGGAACACATAAACCCCATCCATTCGAGATAATTCCTCCAAGCCTGGCCGCGCATCAGGAACATAGATAGCAGAATGTGCGGTGCGCATGGGAAGCAGATTGGGTTGGTCCCACCCTCGCCAGGATATTACTCTCTCCTCTGCTCGGCAATTCTTCATCTTGGCCCCGCCTCGCCTCAACTCTCTCAGCAATTTAGGAAATTTTCTCGCACATTCCCGCCCATTCTTTTAAATTCCTCCAGCCTCGCGCGTCTCCGCGTGGAATTTTATCACGTCGAGGCATGCTTAATTATCGTTTCAAAGTTATTAGATATCAAATATTTGAAGGAGAGATGATAGCTCCGAACACTTTATAACTTAATAAAATATAAAATATTAAGAAACTAAAAACATCTTTTACTGTGATTTGATAATTAAAATGATAGCTGTAGAAAAGCAATAGAAAAACAGTACTTAATAAATGTAGCTGGTCTATGTTAGAAAGCGATTTTATGTTAGCATTTTCGCCAAACCCATCCTTTTCGTTTATTTGACTGATTTTCCTTATTAATTAAAGGTAAATAATTTAAAATTAACGCTTCAAGTGCTAATTAAATGGTGAACAATTTAAAATTTATGAACATTAAAATAGATTATCGTTTGTTTGTTTTGTTTAAAGCGGGAGTCATAAATTTTGCCTATCCATGAATAATTAGGCTTGGGATTTTTAAGGAGTACCACACAGCCTTGGGACCTTCATTTTATGTCTTATCAGTACTTTATGGCCTTTCTTTTGAAATACTGTTTGTCCATTTTCTACTGTCATAAACTTACCTAATACCTATTAATATAATACCGACCAACAAACCAATTGAAAACCTTTTTACACGAATGTGAAAAATTTTTCAAAGAAATGTTACATTGATGTGATGAAGCTCTATTGCTCTGGTTACATTTTAGATATCTAAAAAAAAAAAAAAAAGTTATTGCTTATTATCAGAAAACAAAAATAAAGATTTACTCTCTTATTGTGCTTACAGGTAAAAATAATGCGAGTATCGATTAAAGTTCCATTTAAAAGATCTCATTTATCAAATTCACAATAGGGGAATTTTTTGCCGCTAAGAATCCGTCTGTTAAATCAGTATTTCGCATTGATTCTGCTACGTTTTTTGTTTGGCTATCCGCCTTTCTAAGCCGGTTGGTCGTTCTAGAAACTGCATATATGTGGTAACTCTGCCAAAAGTACTATTTGTTTTTGTCTAGTTCAGGAGGGAACCCGACCAAAGCCAGTTTCCCAAATCTGAATTTTTAATCAAATTCAAAGATAATTCTTTAAAATTTCCTTGTTGTTTGTTTGTTTGATGTCCATAATACTATTAAAACTAATCGAACGATGTTAAAACAGGAGTCCTAAATTCTGCCAATCCAGGAATAATATGGATAGAGATCTTTAACGAGTACCTAACATCGCTCACGCTTAGGACCTTTAATTTATGCCCCATCCAGAGGACGGCACGGTCAAGAATTTTTTTCTCCCTGTAAAAAATCCTTATTTTATTTTTGCCACTACCGACTGGTAGGAAACGGAAAATTTTTGTTCTTGTTGCTTTGATATTAATATAGGGTCATTCCACGTCAATTCAACGCAGGCTTGAGTCTCACCATTTCAAATTTTCTTGAAATTTGGAATAGGTGTAATACTTGTATTTACTAGAACAATTGTGAAATATTATTGAGATATGTCTACCCGTTTTTGAATTATTGGCCTCTAAAGCCCTCAAAAATAGGTCCAGAAACAGAAAAAATCATGATTAAAAATAGCTGTAGATGTTTTCCATATTTGACTAGGACTATGAGATTGGTGTCGTTTAACAGCGCATTCCATGCCGTATTATGATACAAAAAATGTATAGGCTGGTGATAAAGAAATTTTCTTAAAACCAAATTTAAAATTTTAATATCATTTTTCTCAAAAAGGGCATTTTTTTAATTTTTATATATATTTTTTTAAAAAGAGGTTATATTGCCTATACCTAGACACTGTTATATATCATATGAAACGGCATGGAATGCGCTGTTAAACGACACCAATCTCATAGTCCTAGTCAAATTTGTAAAAGATCTACAGTTATTTTTAATCATAATTTTTTCTGTTTCTGGACCTATTTTTGAGGGCTTTAGAGAGCAATAATTCAAGAACGAGTCGACACATCTCAGTAATATATCACAATTTTTCTAATAGATACAAGTAGTACACATATACCAAATTTCATGAAAATCTGAAATGGTGAGGTATGCCCATTAATCTTATAGATAAATAACACAATTTTTAAAAAAATCATCAATTACCCTTATCGTGAAGAGACACATGTAGTACGACATGGTTGTCCTCCACTGGAAGCGATGAATCGGCCCGACGAACGGTATCGGGGACTCCCAATCTTCCTTGAACAGCCTTTTGCACTCGTTGTTTGCATCCACTATTTGGTCTCTGTTCTTGCTCCAAGTCCACTCTCTGCTCTTCGCAACGTAATACGGGTCCGCGTCTCTCTATGGACAGCATCACAGCCATTTAAATATTGTAAAATAACGTAATTAACTTTTTTATAGCTAGAATATTTGTTTAAAAATAACCCAAACTCGAGGGTAATTATGCTCTACTCATTTAAAACATGAAAATATAAGTAGAATAAATAGATATAATTGCATACATATACTTATACAGTTGCTGCCGTACCGGAAAGGTTTTTAATAAAGTGAAACTTTAGTTATGTTCCATACTTATTATTTTTATTTATTTTTTATCCCCCCTTTCCTCGATTTTAGGCTATACGGGGTTTCCCGGGCCAGGGGAGAGGGTTAAATGTCCCCGGATTTTGAACTAGCTATCTCCTGACTATGAATCATATGTTGGTTGTCATCGGCAACAAGTATTTTCTAACGCGTTAGCCCGCTCGGCAATACAACGACCCATTATGTTTTTTACTGTAAATAAATAAGTATTAATAAATAGGGCTATTATTATCTATTATTTCCTATTTCCATCCAACAAATTACAAAATGTGATCGCTAAATATTTATGGTTAGTTATTTATGCGTCTGTGAGTATATATTATGAGTTTTTATGTGCATTTATATTTCCGTGAGTTAAAGAATTTCTGTCTAATTAATAAATTTTAAAAATTCGATGTTTTCAAACTTACACAATCTCGGCGGTCGTGATATACACAAAATAATTTTTTTCAAAGATACGTTGTATACTACAAAAATTAGTTATATTATTTTTTGGCATGAGTTAATATAAACAAGTAAAATATTTTAAATTTTTAAAATAATTAAAATTAAAAATTTTTTTACTGTTGCAGTCATTTATACTTTCATCTCTTGTTTTACATATCAACGTTTAATTAGTAATGAAGTATTACTGAGGGATCCGTTTGTATTTGTATGTCAGTATGTAGGGTATTGTTGGTCACGTAACATGGTGCTTTTACTATGAGCTTTAACGTTTTTGATTGAATGGTCCGAATTCTTTGTAAGTGGGTAAATATGAGTAAATACAAACAAAAGACCAACAACTCGTATAAAGACACATTACAAACGTTTCCATAGTCACTTACTGATTAGAGGCATAGCAATAGCTGATATGCTTAGGTATTTAGAAGCATATATAGAAGATTAGATTAGCTCAGCAACAGCTGAAATATAGAAGATTATAAAAAGTTTGTTTGTTTTTTGTTTAACGTCACTTTACGCCACTAAGGCTAACCAGCGATGCTACAGTGAAAGTTGTGAAGAATTGCTACAGTGGGAGTCCTAAATTTAGCCTATCCAGGTATAATTAGGATAGGGATCATTAACGAGTACCTGACATCGCACATGGCTAAGGATTTTTTAATCCCATTAAATAAAATCATAAGGCCACCGCTGGGCACCTTTAGTATCGTAAGTTGCCATGCTAACCACAATACCACAGGTGACCCCAGATTACAAAGGTGTTGGATGAGATATTTCCTTCAACAGACCAGATTAACTGAATAAAGCCAAACAAGCCCATATTTAAATAGCACAGCGCACGTATGCTGATTGACGAAGTTTGTTGACAAACGCAAAATAAGATATGAATAAAAAAAATAAATAAATTCTATGGAAAGTATGTACTAATTTATTAAACGTTGTAATAATCAATACATGTTTTATTCTTTTTATTGAAAAAGCTGTATCATGTATTTGCAATTACAATAATCCATACGGTTTTGATAAATTTTAACATGATTTTAAAAAAAAAATTAAGAATCTACGAATATTGCCGAATTCCAAAGTACTTGGCCACATCTTGTTAAGCAATAAAAAAAAAAGTAAGCTAATAGAGCTATTTATCTTTTAATAGCAGTGGATGATAAATAAAATTATGGTGCTTTATAAAAGTGATCTTAAAAAAACTTTATAGCCATATCGGCTATCAAACTTTATTACGACCGACTACATTAAGGTTTATTCACTTTAACAGCCTTTGATGGCTTGTACGGCCACAATGGAGGGCTTATTCTAAAGCTAACTATTATACATTCAAAATAATGCGATATAGATCAAACAATAATGTGCAGTATAATAAGTCCCTTATAAATGTTATTCCGTAGTACAAATTGTAGGCTTTGGAACAATAAATTTATTTTTTCCGATTTGAACTAGGAAAATCCGCGTTTTTCCCATGGGCCGTTATGTGTCGCCTTTTGACGGGTGGGGAAAATATGGAATTTATTTGTTTTAGCAAAAGACAGGTTAAACAAAATCACTGTGCACCTATTAGCACTGCAGTAAATAGAAATTGTGAATGCTAATAATTAAAAAAAATGTACACTATTGTTGTACAAAGTTATAACTTAACGTTATCTATCTCATTCTTAAATTAAATTTTTATGTTTTGATTAGTAGCATGTAAAACATTCAGCATGGTTTGAAATTGCTCGCTTTTCATAACCTGTTTTAGGTAGAACCACAAGTAGACGATATCTCATATCATCATGTGCTATATAATGAATTTAATTAATATGTATTAGAACAAAAGATTAATTTGATACATTTTAGATGTATATTGTGTTTTTACTAAACCCTATTCCAATTATATTCTTTATTAGTTCCTTTTACATTTGTGTTATTAATATTTAATCTCGCATCTGCTGAAATAATCCAATAAGTGCTTAATAAATGGATCGTTAATACTTACTGTAGTCAAATAGGATATGTAAAAACACACATCTTTCACTTACGAACTTACTTAGGTTAGAAATAGACGTGCTTTGATAATAAATATGTAAACGCCATTCCTCAACTTCGCACATTACCCCACAATTATATGCTTATTTTTGTATATCTCCATAAGGTATAGAGTATTTTTATTGCATAACTTGAAAGTTCTCAGTACTTTGTGATTCATTATTGCTAATTTGATTTTTTAAGGGACCTATTTTCATCATCAATCTATTTTTTTTTTTTTTACTTCTTGCTTGTTTATTACTGCGAGCTGCTTTTTGTAAAGGTGAATCGATAGAAGGTGTATTTACGTCTCGTAATAAAGTACCCCCTCCGTTGGACCAATTTTCATAAAATTTCAGCTCTCACGTCGCGGGGCATACGTCAAATACCCATTTTGATCGAAATCTTTAAAGTCTTTTTTGAATAAATAAAAAAAAACACGTGAAAATGAGACAAAATTTATTAAGTAAAGTACCCCCTCCAATCGATCAATTTTGATGAAATTTTAACTGTCATATCGCGGGCACATACATAGGCACATGTACATATGTATGATGTATGCTTGATTTTTTTTTTTGTTTCATTATTAAGATTCAAGTAGTCCTTTTTACTCTTTCGATCTAATTGGCAGTTTTTATACTGCCTAACACTCCGCTCTCGTTCAATTTGTATGCTTTCGAGGTATGATATCTGTAGCCCGAAAATAGGGTTAAGGGGGTGGGTAAGAGCGGTTACACCGATTTTTAATATTATTCCCGCACCTACCCCCTATTTTTTGCCTCATCCAATTTCCATCACCGATAATTAGCTTCTACCCTTAGAGCCGTGGCTACGCTCGATTTTTTTTTGTTTTTTTTATTATTAAGATTCAAGTATATGCCTATGTACATACATACATGTATTTGATGTACCTACATCAAATACCGAGTTTAAACAAAATCGTTTTTGAGAAAATCGAAAAAAACGCAAAAATTAGAAAAACTTCTACAAATAAAGTAACCCCTTCGTTTGACCACATTTGATGAAATTTTTGCTATCACATCGCGGCTATATACATATACTAAATACCCAATTTCAGATTCGTATGGTTTATAGTTTTTGAGCCAGTCTGTTCACAAACACAGACCATTTCGCGGGACTTGGTTAATTGGACTCTAAACGTTTATTTCCGTTGAAAATCGGAACTCGAAATTTTTCACTATCGCAATACTTTCCCTTACTATGCATTTCATATAAAGGTAAGTAAAAGTAAAAATAAAAACTTTAAACCTTCTAAACTCTTTATCAAACAATTTTAAATTTAGCGTAAAGTTCTATTTTAAATTAGATTGGTTTTTAAATTTGCTGAAACGTTATCTTTATCAGTGCATTTTGATTTGACTGCATTAAAAATAATAGGATATAATTAATCCAACGCATTATAGCTACTGAGCCACAGCAAAGCGTGGCCGGGACTGCTCGTGATATAGAAATCCTCAATTTCAATGAGATTACATACTTTTTTTAAACAAAGAAAGTTGTAGCTTCCAAAAACTTTTTTTTTTTTCTATTCATTTCTTGACTTGATATACATTTATTAATCGATGGAAGGATATTCTAAACACTTAGCCATTGTGACACAGGGGACAATTACGCTGGGGACGATAAAGGGCTAAGGAGCCGAGGGCTATAGAGTGGACCATTAGCCAAGAAGAAAGAGGGCCGATGTGTTGAGCGAGCTATGGGGAGGGACCTCGGCCAAAGACAAGAACTTTATTAATGATACCTACCCTGTCTTACACATACATCATGTTCTCCTCACAATCTCTTCTTACCCAAGGAGTTGCAAAATATATATATATACGTATGTACATTTTTTACTATTTTATATACAAGCATATATGTACTTAAGACATATTAAGAGACCTTTCTTTGTTAAGGAATATTTTTTTCTCTTTGTCTATTAGACCATGTCTCGCATTAGATTCTAAATAAATCTCTTCTGACAAGGTCGGAAATGTCGAGATTTATTTATCTTTTTAAAATAAATTTTAACTTTGTGTTTTGGAAAGACCATATTAGACGCAAAAGAAAAGAACTGAACCAGCGATATGGACTTCTTTCAAGACTACTTGACAGGCGTTCAAAATTATCTCTGACGAAGAAATTAACCGTTTAAAAAAGTACTGTATTAATAAAACCAATTTGGACTTATTGAACTATGGGGAACACCCAAAAACTCAAATATACGACTCATACAGTCATTTCAATCAAAAATACTAAGGAAGATTGTAGATTCCCTTTCATGGCAGACTTACTCTAAATCCAAATCCACTGACCCAAGCTCTAAAACACTCCCATAAACCCTTACGATCCGCCCAGGAGACTGTCGAGGCGTTGCCCAAGAGATTTTCTGCATTAAACAGTTAGATATATTTTTATTTTCACTTACCTATATATGAAATATATAGTAAGTGGAAGTATTGCGATCGTGAAAAATTTCGACTTCCGGTTTTCAACGGAAATACACGTTTTGGGGTCCCCTGAGTCCAATTAACCAAGTCCCGCGAAATGGTCTGTGTGTGTGTGTGTGTGTGTGTGTGTGTGTGTGTGTGTGTGTGTGTGTGTGTGTGTGTGTGTATGTGTGTGTGTGTGTGTGAACAGACTAGCTCAAAAACTATAAACCGTGCGAACCTGAGATTGGGAATTTAGTGTATGTATATGCCCGCGATGTGACAGCAAAAATTTCATCAAAATTGCTCAAAGGGAGGGGGTACTTTGTTTAATAACTTTTTAAGTTTTTTTCGATTTTCTCAAAAACGGCTCTAACGATTTTGATTAAACTGAGTATTTGATCTATTTATATGCCCGAGATATGACTGTAAAAATTTCATCAAAATTGATCAACCGGAGGGGGGACTTTACTTAATAAATTTTGTATCATTTTCAAGTGTTTTTTTTTATTTACTCAAAAACGGCTTTCACGATTTTGATCAAACTGGGTATTTGATGTATGTATATGCCAAAGATGTGATAGCCAACATTTCATCAAAATTGATCAACCGGAGGGGGGACTTTACTTAATAAATTTTGTATTATTTTCAAGTGTTTTTTTTATTTACTCAAAAACGGTTTTCACGATTTTGATCAAACTGGGTATTTGATGTATGTATATGCCAAAGATTTGATAGCCAATATTTCATCAAAATTGATCAACCGGAGGGGGGACTTTACTTAATAAATTTTGTATCAATTTCACGTGTTTTTTTAATTTACTCAAAAACGGCTTTCACGATTTTGATCAAACTGGGTATTTATGTATGTATATGCCAAAGATGTGATAGCCAACATTTCATGAAGATTGATCAACCGAAGGGGACACTTTATTTCATAACTTTTTTTCTAATTTTTAGATTATCTCAAAAACGGCTTTAACGATTTTCTTCATATTCGTCATGTTTAATGAAAATTGAGTGTTATTTAATATCAGGTAAGCGTTATCATTATTAAAATGTTCTGAGGGGTTTATCGAGCAAATGAAAACAAAAATAAGAAATAAATGTGGAAAATGTGTAACTTTGAGAAGTGGCATTAACAAAACGCATTAATTTCTTATCTAAGTAAGTTGGTAAGTGAAAGTTGTGTGTTGCGCGCACGCACCAGATTTTTTCATTTACACTTATCCTTTCACTTGTTTTTTCTATGTTTTTTTATATTTCCGATTGCTTGTTAATTGTCGTTTTGTGGTTTTTTATTATCTTGTCATGTCAGCATATTTATATGCACATCTAAATAAATAAATGTTTTGAACCTGAAAATTTTCATCATCATCATATACCATATGAGTATATTATGTCTCCATGCCTTTTTTTTGTCAGTACACCAAATCTTCCTTAGTACTTCATCAAATCTCATGAGTCAGGCATCATTTTTAAGCTTTCCTTAACCGCTACACCGGAAAAATATGAGAAAAATAGAAATACGAATCACTCATTTCGTCTTCGATTGCGAGATATAAGCGCGAACCGCGGTTTTTGCGAGAAAAATGGTCGTGGAGGTTTCTAAATGGTGTCAATCTTTTCAGGTTTTCAAGAAGATTTTCGGTTTCATAAATTTTTTCAAGTAACGCCTTAGTTTTCGAGTTGTAAGCGAAAAATTGCAATTCTCAGCGAAATTTATCGCAAGGCTTTTTCGAAGGTGTCATTTTTTTCATTTTGGCGAGGCGAACATTTTTCTTTATATACACTTCTCCGATTGTCGCCATCATTTACTAGTTACTAGCAAAAACAAGCGATTTCAGTCAATAGAATCAGCGCACTCGCTTTCGGCAAAACCGATACGTGTATTTAAGTATGTGGCGTTTTCCAGGGTGCGCTCTTTCAGTGACGTCTATGTCTGTGTAAAACAAACCCACCAACAAACAATCACAGATGACCATATCGTAACTTCAAACACATTGTTCAAAGAGGTCCTGTAAACACGTAAATACTCTGTTGATATGTGAAAACCTTAAACTTACATTTCAAAAAATAAATAATCTACAATTTAAACACATCTATTCTTTACATCAACTCTGTGTAGGTACTTTAATTAAATGGGATTTAAGAAAGTTAATGATGAATGAAATTAGAACAACATATCACCATTAGATAAGCCTATTTTACTGCAAGAAGAAATTTTTGTGGATCAATTGACTTCGATATAAATTTGGCAGGTCTAGAAGGGGTTAATGTTATTCTTCGTGTCTTCTTTGTTGTGGGTTTCGGTAGAGAGGCCATTCAGGATAGATGATTCCAACTTGATAAAGGCAAGTTTGTGGAAAGAGACAGAGCGTTAATTACAAGAGGAGAATATTTTTCCATCAAACAAGAGGCAGAAGAACTATTCTTCAACCGTCAGAAAACCGGGATGCAGCCCCGAATGGAGAGAACATGTCACCAGTTAGAAAAGCGTAATCACTAACCAGAATATCGTAGGTGTAAGTATCTTATGCGTCATTGTGGTGTGAGTTCAGTGTCCTGATATACCAGGTGTGTAAATATGAAACCGGAATTCGCCAATGATAGGAGTTAGCAGTCAATATAATCTTCTAACTAATCCGTCAGTGGTGTTATCTGCTTTAGCCTACATGTAATAAAGAGATCCAATTGATACCAACATCAGTTTCATTCTATAACCGTGTTTTTAGTGGCGTTGAACATGTCGACTTTTGTGCCAACAGATCGAGATTTGCGGACAGCATTTATTTTCCGTTTCCTTCGGAAAAAAATTGGAGCATTATCACATAGGATGCTTGTTGAAGCTTATGGGGAGCCTGCAGTAGGCAAATCTCAATGTTTTGATTGGTTCAAAAAATTTAAAGATGGATTTCGATAAAAGAAACAAAGACCATGGAAAACCACCAAAACAAACTTTGAAAACGCTGATTCGGAAGCGTTTGTTGGACAATTATTACATGTGACACCGTCTCCATTTGTTTGAAAGGCATGGAAAAGATCCAGAAGGTCGGAAAATGGGTACCTCACCAACTGAATGACAGGCAGCAGGAAGCTCGAAAAACCTCATGGCAAATGCTGCTCGCCAGGTACAGAAAAAAAGTCATTTCTTCATCAAATTGTGACTGGTGATGAAAAGTGAATTTACTTCGAGAATCCTAAGCGTAAAAAATCCTGGGTAACTCCTGGTGAACCATCGGCATCGCTTGGGGAGGAAGAAAATGCTCTGTGTCTGGTGTGATCTGGGTGTTACCTACTATGAGCTGCTGAAACCTGGGGAAACTGTTAATACGGAACGCTACCTACAACAGATGATAAATTTGAATAAAGATTTGCGCCAAAAAGTCCCAAATATCAAGAAAGGACACACAAAGTGATCTTGCTCCATGACAATGCCCCATCACATTTGGCTAAACGGACCAAGGAAACGATCCAAGTGTTTGGATGGTAAATTCTTCCGCATGCGTCTTATTCACCAGATTTGGCCCCATCCGATTACCACCTATTTGCATCGATGGGACACGCACTAGCTGAGCAGCGCTTCACTTCTTATGAAAATGTACGAAATTGGTTAAGTGATTGCTTTGACTCAGAAGAGGAAGCATTATTTTGGCGGGGAATCCAAAAATTGCCTGAATGATGGGAAAAATGCATAGATAGCGAAGGACAGTACTTCGAATAAAGAAGTATGTATCATTTTTACACAATCAACTCTTATTTGCTGTTTGAAAAATTCCGGTTTCATATTTACACACCTGGTAAACCCTAAACATACATCTCGATGCCAATATAAAGAGAGTTGAAATAAAGAAAAATACAATAAATGTTTTTATTTTGTATTTTAAATCATAAAATGTGGGAGGTATGAAAATTAAAGCAGTGGGTGGGCGGTGGGGCCTTCCCATTTAATCAAGAGTAATGTAGCCAAAGAGATGAGGTACATTTCATTCCATAGTGTGCCTCGTCCCCAATGGCCTTTCAATGCCCATAAAACACGGTATGTTTAGCAGTCTCTCACAACAATTTTTTTTTCAATGTCCCCCTAAATGGAGGATGTTTAAATGAAACCATTATCTCTGGGAGCCTTTCTAATAACCTGGCTCATCTCGTTGTTTCTAGAGTTTGAATATCCTCTTTACCTCTAAATTAACTTTTTTTAAATTGGAAAAAAACTATAAAACCTGTTAGGGTATCCAGAGTGTAAATCAGAAACGAAAACTTTAATTCATGCTATATATTGAAAATCTGGTGCGTGTGCGCAACACACAACTTTCACCTACTTACTTAGATTAGAAATTAATGCGTTTTGTTAATTGCCACTTCTCAAATTAACAGAACGGCTTTAATTATGAACAATGGTCTGTCATTTAAGGCGTACTCCGCATGCATGGGCTCAACGAGTTTTATGAGTTGAATGAATATTTTTCATTTTTTCTCCTCTTTATGTTTTCTTTATTTTTATCATATCTCATATTTAGCCATTTCTTATTTTTTGGCGTAACGAGAGACAGTTAATTTCTCCATATAAACAAAAACAAAGGTACTTTATAGGAAACAAACAAACAAAAAAGGCCCCAACCCCCCCCCCCAAAAAAAGCCCCCTCAGAACATTTTAATAATGATAAAGCTTACCTGATATTAAAAAACACCTAATTTTCATTTAACATGACGAATTTGATAAAAATCATTAAAGCCGTTTTTGAGATCATCGTAAAAAAGGTAAAAATTGGAAAAAAAATATGAAATAAAGTGCCCGCTCCTTTTTTGACCAATTTTGATGAAATGTTTGCTATCACATCTTTGGCATATACATACATCCAATAACCAGTTTGATAAAAATCGTTAAAACCGTTTTTGAGTAAATAAAAAAAACACGTGAAAATGTTACAAATATTACAATGCGTTGAATTAGTTATACCCTGTTCTTTTTTATAGTCAGATCGAAATTCACTGATAAATATAAAGATGTTTAAGGTAATCTAAAAACCAACGGGATTTAAAGTAGGACTTTACCCCAAATTTAAAATTGTAATGAATTTAGATGGGTTAAAGTTTTAATTTTTTACATCTTATGTTTGACCATAGTGTGTTAATGGAAGGCACCAAATTAATCTTTTGTCATAATACATATTAATTAAATTCAGAATATTACACATGATAATATGAGATATCACATCTGAAGTTTATACTGATAAGTAAACAATCATTTTGTTTAACCTGTCTTTTACTCCGCCATCTGTTGGAAAATTATAGAGCTTACAAATAATCACACTCAATTGTAGTAGCACAAGCATTTAACTTGCAAAAAAAAAGAAATATTGAGGTCAATAATGGAGATAAAAACTATCCTTTCTTTTAAGTTGGCCAAAACTACACACAATGAGCCCAATTTCATCAAAATCGGGAGAGTAGTTTCTGATTTTACCTCTGGCAAACTAAGGGACACGAGATTTTTATACATATATAGATTATAAAGATGTGAAGTTTAAGCTGCATTCTCGATTTTACTATGTACCTACAAAGACGAATAGGGAAAATAGTCTTTGATCACAAATAGTCAACCATTGGGACACTTATTAACACTGGTACTAACTGTGACTAAAAGCGATAGACTAGAGAGTTAGTCTTGTTCTGATACTCAAATCACAGGGTTATTTCTGTGTTACAAAGTGATCATTTTTGTAACCTGTTTAATTATTTGTTGTTGTTTGTTTGTTTAACGTCACTTTCATGCCACTAGGGCTAATCGGAAGATGCTACAGTGGTATTCCTAAATTTACCCTATCCAGGTATAATTAGGATAGGGATTTTTAACGAGTACCTGACATCGTCCAGGCTCGGGACCTACA